>CM077151.1:56054681-56642863 GCA_039583875.1 Platanthera guangdongensis | reverse complement strand
AACATTGTACTTCTTACTCTAGATTGCATGGTTTGAATATTCATTTCTATCTGATACTCTAGGATAATGATTTTTTTAGTGAAATATAAGGTTACTCCTTTGACGCTTAGCTTCATTTATTTACTTTCACTGGTATTTTAGTGTCTTTTTTGTTTTTTTGTTTTTTTTTTTTACTTGTTATGTACCAATTTTAATACTGTTGCTTGATTTACTTTTTTATCACGGGGCCCAACCGGATTGCTGATTTGATGTTTAACTATGTTGAGGTGTTACAGTTACATAATCAATTGTGAAATGCAGACTATTAGGTGACACAAGACTGGCTATGTGAAAATGACTGTGCTACCACGCTAATGTAACCCTATGTGAACGTGCAATATAAATGTGATCAACTCAACCTAAATGATGCGTTTATGTTAATTATTCCGAAAATAAAACTTTGACAAACAAAAATTATATTAGCTAGCAATTCAACACAACATTTGCCAACATGTTCCAATACACAAGTAATCTCATGTTCTCTACACATGAAGATATTTAACAACCTTGCACAAATAATTTTACAGGATTTAAAAGAAAAATGCAAATAATTATGCAACCAGCCTAACTATCAGAACAATATGATGAAGTGTTCTCGCAATATTCAATAAACAAAAACACAGTATGATAATACTCACGTAGCAATGGAGATTCAGCAACGACGGATGGCATGGTTCCATGAGATGAATGTGGCTATTGGAATGCTGACCTGGATTAAGGCTGCAGGAATGTGGAGAAGATGGAATAATGGAGGTAGTAGGTGTTGAAACCGGGAATCGGTTTCTGTGGAGTCTGAACCCTTGGGGAAGGGGTGACCGCGCACTTACTTTGCATAGCAAGCATGGCTGAACGAAAACTTAGAGTTTGAAACTGACCCCAGGCTCCGACACAGAGATCCCGCCATACATCCGGAAGATCTTAGAGTGCTTCCCCTCCTTAGCCTGTACTGAGCTAAGGGCACCTCAGTAAGCACAAGGAGATCTCAGAATTAGAGAATTAAAAAGCTTGCCTTCTGAGATACCCCCTTGGGTTTATTTATAGATTTTTGAAATGAGTCTGCCAACAACGCAACTCCGCTGTTCTGAACAGCTATATGCAGGCAAAAGGAGGTCTGCTAACAGTGAAACTCTGCTGTTCTAAGGAGCTAAATGCATACCTAATCACATTTGTCAGATCAAATTATGATACCTGCACCCCACTCATAGGGGGAAATCTGGACCAGCTCGCGACTCAACTGGGCGGATGCGGCCTGGCTCTCGCAACTCGCCTCTCTCTTTAGGCGAGCGGGAGTCGGGATCCTGCGACTCACCTGCCCCTCGCGCGGAGGCGAACTGACGATCTCGACCGGATGGCCAATTAGGCGAGCGTGGGCTAGGCCCGCCTGTGTGGCGGAAGCGGGCCCTGTGTACTGGCTCGCTCGCCTGCCTGGCGGACCTAGAGGAGCTGTCAAAGTCAGATAAAATGTGTAGAAATCTGGCTAAGTTCAGAAGCGCTGAGTGGAGTCAGTTCACTCAATGCCAAGCGTTGAGTGAACTGACTTCACTCAACACCAAGCTCAGAAGGCGTCGACAGGAAAAACTTCCCTCAACGCCAAGCTCAGAAGGCGTTGACAAGTCAAGCTTCACTCAACTCCTTAGAAGAGGTAGGCTGAAAATTTGTCCTGGCTCGCTCGCCTGCCTGTCTCGCCTGCCTGACGGACCCACTCGACGAACACTGGGTTGTACACAATCCCCGCTCTTTTTGAGCTTTGCAAAACTCGAAAAGAATCATCCAACCCCACGTGTTCGGTGAGTGCTTGCTGAGCTGGAGGGAATCTTTTGGTGGGTCCCACCAATGTGCTATAAATACACCACCAGGCTCAAGGGAAAAACCCCTGTCCTTCTGCTTTTCTTTTCTTGCGAACTACTGTAGCTGAGTGATGCCCATATCAGAAGAAACGCGAGCTCGCCTAGCGGCCGCGAGGGAGGGGATGCGGGCGCAGGTCATTGATGTCGGTCCTTGGCTTGCACGTGGATCGCCCAGGCCTGCCTTCAGGCCGAAGAAGGCAAAGATGGTCATGAGACCCCCCCCCCCACCCGAATGATGCCCCAACGTTAGTATGATGGCCGGTACCGAGGCCATCCATGAGGTACGCAGGCCGGTTGCCTGATATTATCGTCATTCCGATTTTTATTTCTCCTTCGCAGGAGGCGCTTCGCAAGGAGGGAGGCGGGGGAATGAAGCCGAGACACTCCTCCCTCCGTGTATTCGAGCGGGTCGCCAGCCCCTTGATCACGGGATCTGCTCTTCCCGCAGTCCTGACCGCTATTTCAGCGTCTACCGGTGCGTACTCTGACTCCTTTCCCGCTTTCTTTTTTGCTCGCTCCTTACCTGATCCCTTGTTGCTGCTTTTAACCCCAGGGGATGCCGAATTGCCTCCGCAAGTTCCTCAGTTGCCAATTTGCCCTGGGCGCGAAAAGTCCTCTGCGGCTCTTGAAGGCACTCTTTCAGGGCCAGCCAAGTACTTCCCGCCCGCATACCGACACAGGGGATGTGTCGACCCCGAGTGAGTTTGTGCGCTCGCCTGCTTATGGTCGTCCGCCTGCTTTTTTCTGACCTTTCCTATTTCTACTGGATTCAATGTTGTTGGAAAAGCCCACTTAACATTAGGCCCATTTGTATAGCATTTATTGCTTTTTCTCTCCTCTCTTTAGTCCCACATTGTGTATAGGACTTTTCTCTCTCTTTCTCTCATCTATATATATGTACTCATTCTTTGTATTTGCATCAAGTGGACATATATACAAGGTTGGCTTTCTCCATTTCTACATGGTATCAAAGCGAGGTTGCTGACTCCTGCGGACTCCCCTCTCCGTCCGCCCTGCGGCCTGCGACCTCCTGCGGACTCCCTTATCCAGTCCGCAGCCTCTCCGTGGAACCACCTCTCCTCTGCGACCTGTGACAGTGTGTCCGCTCCTTCTAGCCGCTTCACTCCTGCGGCCTTCCTTGTCCAGTCCGCAGACTCTCCTCCCGTGGAACCACTTCACCTCTCGTCTTCTCCTTCCTCCTCTTGCCCCTTATTTATAGCCATCCTGTGGGGTCCACTGCTTTCCCTTGTCCGCTGCGGACTCTTCCTGTCCGGCGCGACCTCTGCCTTCGCTTCTTCTCCTTGCTCTCCTTCAGTCGCCAGCTCGCCTCCTCTTCTTGGTCTTCTTCAGCTCGCCAGCTCGCCAGTTCGCCAGCTCGCCAGTTCGCCAGCTCGCCAGCTCGCCAGCTCGCCTCCTCCTCTTGGTCTTCTTGGTCTTCTTCAGCTCGCCAGTTCGCCAGTTCGCCAGATCGCCAGCTCGCCAGCTCGCCAGCTCGCCTCCTCCTCTTGGTCCTCTTCGGCTCGCCAGCTCGCCAACTCGCTTGTCGCCAGCTCGCCAGCTCGCCAGTCGCCCGCCAGCCAGCCCGCCTGCTCGCCTGTCAGCCCCGGCTTCTCTTCTCAGCTCTCCCGTCCGCCGCGGCCTGACCCAGACCGCCGCGGCCTGACCCAGACCGCCGCGACCTGACCCAGACCGCAACGACTTCCTGCTCGCCGCGACCTCATCCAGGTCGCCGCGTCCTCTCCCAGTCCGCTGTCTGCTTCCTCTCGCGGCTGCCTCCAGCCCGCTGCGGTCTCCTCCAGCTCGCTGCGGCCTCCCGCCCGCTGCGGTCTCCTCTAACTCGCTGCGGCCTCCTCCAACTAGCTGCGGCCTCCTTGAGCTCGCTGCGGTCTCCATGTCTACCTCTGCAGACTCCGTTGGTACGGCAGTTCCTCCTGAACGCCCGCCCTCTATACCAGAAGTCCGCGACGAGCTCCGGATCACTACTATTTCGCTCACTGGCAAGAAGAACTTTGTGGAATGGGCACACTCAGTTCGCCGTGTCCTTCAGTCAAAGGGCTTCCTTCATCATCTGACCCAGACCGTTATTGGTGTCCCTACTGAGGAGTGGTTACGCAATGATGGGCGTGTGCAGACTTGGCTCCTCAACTCTCTCGATGGAGAATCTTATCGCCTGGCCATGTATCATGAGACGGCCAAAGGCATGTGGGACGAGCTACACACCCTCTATTCTGGCAAAGATAGTCTCCACCATCTCTATGATATCATCACCGCTCTCCAGGCCCTTGACAGCAGTGGCGCAACCGACTTGACGTCCTTTGTTGCTCAAGCCCGGTCTCTGGTTGAGGCTTGGATCCACCATCAGCCTCCCACTCTAGATCTCGCTGCCCAACGTACCCAGAAGGAAGCTGTGGGTATCGCCATGATGATGGCTCGGGTACCCTCTCATCTTCACAGTGTCCGGGCTCACATCCTCTCCTCTACTGTTACACCGTCCTTTTCCGACGTGTGCTCAATGCTTCTCAAGGTCTCCCCGCCTCCGGATGTTCCCGGCCTTCCTTCTCCGGCCCTTGTTCAACAGGCACCCGCTCCCTTATTGACTCTTCCCCCCTCTGCCCGGGGTGGCCGCTCTGACTCTCGCGGCCGGGGTCGCGGTGGCCGATCTAGGCCTCAATGCTCGTTCTGTGGTAGAGTTGGTCATCTTGAGGCCACTTGCTTTCGCAAACATGGCCGACCTCCTCGTCCACAGGTCTCTGCTGCTACTACCGATTCTGCCTCCTCTCGTACTGAGCTCGACGAGGTTCGTCTTCAGCTCCAGCATCTTCATGGCTTGCTCAGCCGTCCGCCTGCCTCGATTGCCTCTGCTGCCTCTCTCTCCAATGAAGGTATCGCCTGCCTATCCTCTGGCACGCGCTGGATCCTTGATTCTGGTGCCACTCATCATATCACCTCTGTTAGGCCACCACAGTACTTGTCTTCACCTCACCCGAAGTACATTACTGTTGCTAATGGAGCGTCGGTTCCCGTATCTGGATGTGCTGATATTTCTCTCACCTCTTCTCTCCTCCTCCGCTCGGCTCTTCATGTTCCGGGCTCTCCTTTCAATTTACTCTCTGTCGGTCGCCTTACTACAGATTCTAATTACTCAGTCACATTTACTTCTTCTTCTTTTCTCATACAGGATCAGCAGACGCAGACTATCATTGGTAGAGGACGGCTGCAGAATGGGCTCTATCTTCTTGACGACTCTCCCACTGTCCTCGCATCTATCTCCTCTTTGGATTGGCATCGCCGTCTGGGACATGCTCCTCTTCCAGTCCTCCGGAAGGCTCTTCCTGATGTCACTCTCCCTGCTTTTCGTTGTGACACATGTATTTTGGGCAAACAGCCCCGTTCTTCTTTCCCCCTCATTGTACTCGGAGCTCCGCTCCTTTTATTTTAGTACACTCCGATATATGGGGTCCGTACAAATTTACTAGTATTTCTGGCTATCGTTATTTTCTTACTTTTATTGATGATTACTCTCGCATGACGTGGTTATATCTCCTTCGGGATCGCTCTGAACTTCCCCGCGTATTTCGGGCCTTCATACTTGAGACTCGCACTCAGTTCTCTGCACCTATTCGCACTATTCGCACTGACAATGCGCGGGAGTACACCAGTCATACGTTTGCCACCCTCTGCTCTGAGTTCGGCATTCTTCACCAAACATCCTGTCCGTACACACCACAACAGAATGGTGTCGCTGAGCGCAAGAATCGTCACCTTCTTGATGTCGCTCGCTCGCTTATGCTTCAAATGCAGGTCCCCAAACCATACTGGAACTACGCTCTCTCCACGGCTTGCTTCCTCATCAACCGCCTCCCGTCTTCCGTCCTCCAGTATGCTACTCCTTTCAGCCTCCTCTTTCCCACAACTCCGCCTTTTCCCCTTCCGCCACGGGTGTTTGGGTGTACCTGCTACGTTCACCACCTTGGTCCCTCCACGGACAAGTTGGACCCTCGTGCCACCAAGCAGATCTTTGTCGGGTACTCCCGCACTCAGAAGGGTTATGTATGTTATTCGCCTACTACCCGCAAGGTTACTGTCTCGCCTGACGTAACTTTCCGTGAAGATCTTCCATTCTTTCCTGCTCCGGATATCGCTCTGCATCCCGCTCCCGTCGTTCGTCCTGTCATTCCTGCTCCTCACTCCTCAGCCCCCTCCCTTTCCCGCCTCCGGTCCGTCCACCACCACCGGTTATCCGGGTCTATTCTCGTCGCTCTCCTCATTCTGTGGCTCCTCTGCAGTCGGCTTCGCCCTCTGGTGCTCTGCTCCCTGCTGCTCCGGCTCCCGTCTCCACCGCTCATCCGATGGCGAACTACGTCTCGCTCCATCGCCTCTCCCCCTCTCTTCTTCACTTTGCCACCTCCTTATCTTCTGTTTCAGTCCCTAACTCTTTGCAGGAGACACTTCACCATCCTGGCTGGCGGGCTGCCATGGACGAAGAAATGACGGCCCTTTGGGCCAACCAGACCTGGGTCTTGGTTCCCTTACCTCCCGGTCAGCACCCTGTTGGATGCAAATGGGTCTTCGTCATCAAGCATGCTCCGGATGGCACTATTGCCCGACTGAAGGCCCGTCTTGTGGCCCGTGGCTTCACACAACAGGAGGGCCTCGACTATGAGGAAACATTTTCTCCGGTAGCCAAGCTTAACACTGTCCGCGTTCTTCTCTCCGTCGCGGTGCACCGCCGCTGGCCCCTTCATCAGCTTGATATCAAGAACGCCTTTTTGAATGGCGACCTTCAGGAAACTGTCTACATGCGCCAACCGCCCGGGTTTGAGACCACGGGGGAGTCTCGGGTCTGTCTTCTCAAAAAGTCCATCTATGGTCTCAAACAGTCCCCACGGGCGTGGTTTGACAAGTTTAGCAAGGTGGTTCGGGACATGGGGTTCACTCGGAGCTCTGCAGATTTCTCCCTTTTTACCCGACACCGGGCCACTGGCACCATTCTTCTATTGGTTTATGTTGACGACATCATTCTCACTGGGGATGACTCAAAGGGGATTCAAGACGTCAAACAACACCTGAGCACTGTTTTTCAGACTAAAGATCTGGGGACACTTCGCTACTTCCTTGGTCTCGAAATCGCCCGGCGGCCGGACGGGTTGGTACTCTCCCAACGAAAGTACTGTCTCGATCTTCTCAAAGATGCTGGACAGTCTGGTTGCAAGCCTGCGTGTACCCCGATGGAGGCAAATCACAAATTATGCGCTCATGCTTCGGATGACGATTTGCTTCTTCCGAACCCGGAATACTATCGACGCCTGGTGGGCAAGTTGATCTATCTAACAGTCACAAGGCCAGATATATCATTTGCAGTTGGGGTTGTCAGCAGGTTCATGCATGCCCCCCGGGCTTCTCATCTCCAAGCGGTTGAACGGATTCTCCGATACCTTAAGGGAGCTCCAGGCCAAGGGCTGGTTTACAAAACCTCCGACTCTGCTCCCGCATTGGTTGCCTATTCTGATGCCGACTATGCGGGTTCCCTGGACGATCGAAGGTCAACTAGTGGGTTCTGTACGTATTTTGGTGGGCATCTTATTACTTGGAAGAGTAAGAAACAAGCTGTGGTGGCTCGTTCCTCTGCAGAGGCTGAATACAGATCGATGGCCTCAGTTGTTTCAGAACTCACATGGCTTGAAAGTCTCCTTACTGACCTAGGAGTAAAACTCCCCTCCTCTGCTGTTCTATTTTGTGATAGTCAAGCCGCCATACACATCGCAAAGAATCCGGTCTTTCATGAGCGCACAAAACATATCGAGGTTGACTGTCACTTTGTTCGTGAAAAGGTTCAATTGAAGAAACTTGAATTAAAGCATGTTCCAGGAACTGATCAAGTTGCCGACATCCTCACAAAGGCCTTATCAAGCACTATGTTCTACCAATGTTTGTCCAAGCTGGGTGCATATGACTATACGCTCCAGCTTGCGGGGGAGTGTTGGAAAAGCACACTTAACATTAGGCCCATTTGTATAGCATTTATTGCTTTTTCTCTCCTCTCTTTAGTCCCACATTGTGTATAGGACTTTTCTCTCTCTTTCTCTCATCTATATATATGTACTCATTCTTTGTATTTGCATCAAGTGGACATATATACAAGGTTGGCTTTCTCCATTTCTACAAATGTGATCTCCTCCTCCGACGTCGACATCAGCAAGGGGTACTCGCCTCCCCCTTCCGCGGATCGCATCTCAGAATACCTGGGCGGCCCGCAGGATGTCGAGGAGATGAAGAGGCGGGTGACCCGACTATTCCAGAAGCACTCCCAGATGCTGCAGGAGGTTTGCGATAGAGTGGACGAGGACAAGGACGAGGCGGAGGAGCGGTTTGCGGTCCTGGAGGGCATGAAGCGCCCAGAGGACGATGACGCGACGACTTCTCCGAGAGTACATATTACGCGAGTACTTCTACCCACGCATGCCGCCTCGTTCCGGGGTGCGAGGGAGGGCTATGTGGAAAAGGATTCAATACTGAACCACCCACCCCTTCCTCGCTGTCGGCCTGCAGGCCCGGGTCGCGCCTGTCCCTTGGATCAGCTCGCGCGTTATAACCACGAACTTGATATATTTTTCTTCAGGAGTATCGAACTTTATTGTTTGCTAATATTTGAAATGGTTCGCCTGCTGCCAGGCCTATGTTTGTATATTATTCTTTTTTCTGCAGCTTGTAACTGCTTAGCTTTTCTTAGGCGAATGCTGGCGAGCTGCCCTTGCTCGCCTACCCCCTCTTTAGGCGGGCGCGAGCCTACTGGGATTGCTAGCCTCTCTGCCGGACGCGAATCGGCTTGGCTCGCTCGCCACTCTGGCGGACGCGAGCCAGCGTGGTTCGCGCGCCACTTTGGCGGATGCGAGCCAGCGTGGTTTGCTCGCCACTCTGGCAAACGCAAGCCAGCGTAGCTTGCTGCCGCATAACTTTCATAGGGCCGCAACGAGTAGGCGGGAGCTAGTGGAGGGCTCGAAAATCGATGCGTCAAGGTACATTTTTGCTATCTGCACACTTTCCCGCCGATGGGACATTTTCCCACCCTTTCTTTTTCTATAAATAGGCCTCGACCCTTTTGTCTACCTACCGCATTTAAAACCTTTTGCGTCTTCTCCACTCCTGCGATTCTCAGCTCGCCCTTTCTCGCGAGAACTTCAGCATCCCTCCCGACTAACAGATCGCTAGATGGGAGACAACAGTGAAGATGTCGAGGGGAGAGACAAGTGCGCATGGACCTTTTCCGACCACCCCTTTTTCTCTGCCACCCTCATCGAGGACGAGCTCGTCACGGTGGTCGGCGATTTCATCCCGCCTGGCTTTGAGGCGAGGCGACCAGGGGCGAAGGAGAAGATCAATGACCTCTCTGACGGGGTGTTTGCCATCCCCATAGTGCATTTCGATGCAGGCCTCCGACTTCCCTTATGGCCCGAGGTCAGACAGATACTAAAGTACTTTTGGATCGTCCTTGGCCAGCTGACCCCCAACTCGGTGACGGTCGTGGTCGGGTTCGCCTGCTTCCTGCGGGAAGAGCGGATCGAGTTCATCCTCATGGTCTTCCGCAAGTTGTTCTCCTTCCGGGCGAACAAGGACGACACCGCATACTTCTCCAGCAACCACATCAAGGTTCGGGAGACAGTAAACAAGAGCCACAACTGGCTCTGGAAGTTCGTCTTCGTTAAAGGCACTTCAGCAATGTCCCATTCTCGCCGGTCCAACTCAGCGAGGCGAGCTACCGCCCCCTATCTTGGGGGACCATGAAGCCGAGCTTTGCGGGTTCTTCCGGGGGAAGAACTTCGAGGTCGTGTTCCTATGCAGGAACGTTGATTCTCTCGCCCTCGTCCCGCCCGGGGGAGTTAAGCTACTCGCGCTCGATGCCTTTCACTTAACCTTTTTTCTTTGTTACTCTAACCCTCTTACTGCAGGTGAGCGAGACCTCCCCCTGCACCCTCCTTATGAGAGTGCGCAAGTCGCCCCCGGCAAGCTCGCCCATACCGAGGCGGTGGCCGCCGCGCATCGCGAGATCCAGGCCCTCGCCCCCTAGAAGCAGATCACCCGCGAACAACCTCCTCCTCCGCCGCCGTCCAAGAAGTCAAAGACCGCGGGCGGCGCACCTCCCGCATTCCAGGAAAAAGGCAAGGCCCCGGCGAGCCAACAACCTGAAGCGGCCGCCACTCCTGGCGCTTCGACCAGCGGTCCTACCAGCGAGGCGACTGACATCTCCAGGGCGCTAGAGCAGGCATCCGCTGACAAGCCCGTGCCGAGGGGGCACCACAACTTCGGCTATGGCGAGCATCATCTGGACGAGCTCGGCAAGCCCCTCCTTCAATGGGACTAAGGGGGAACCGGGTGTCAATCTCCACCCTACTGCCGAGCTGGCTGGAGCAGGACACCACCAGCGGGGAGGCCTACGCCTTCTCGTTCGGCCTGTACGCGCGGGAGGACGCCGCGGTATTCGACCAGGAGACCGCGCGGGCACTCGTGCATGAGAGTGTGCAGGCCCAACTGCGCGGCCTGGAGCTGGCCCATATGGTGGGCCACCGGTGCATGCAGATGGAGCGGAATTCCGCCTCGCTCCAGAAGCTCGCCGACGACAAGGAAGAGTCCCGCCGCCTTGCGTTGGAGGAAGCAGAGCAGCAGCAGAAGCATGCGGACACGACCGACGCCATCCTCGCCGGATACCGAGGGGGGGTGTGGTAAGTCCCGAAACTTTGAACAAGATGCCTCTCTTAAGATTGCCTCAACTAACTCTTATGTTTCTTTTGTTTCTTTTCGCAGGATGTGGCGATGGCACAGCGCCTTGACCTTCAAATTGCCACCCTCGAGAAGGAGAACGAGGCGTGGGTGCAAGAACTAGAAGCCGCAGTTCCCCTGCCTCCCTCTAGCAGCAGCCGTCGGCTCGCCCACTATTCTGAATACGAGCTGGAGGAGATGATGCAGAAGAACGCTGCCAAGGCCGCGACGTTTACTCTCCAGACCATGCAGCGGGCCGGCTTAGTGACGAGCGAGGGCGCGGGGCTCTTGGCGAGCGATGTGGTACCGGAGTTGTTTCTTCCGGTCCCGAAGCCGGGCGACGAGTCCTTCCAATCCCTTTGGGAGAGCTCGCCACCCGAGAGCTCGCTTTGTTGATCCCCCACGCCGCACTTCTCCCTCTTTTTTTGTAATCTATGTACTCTTTTGTTTTTGCTATAATGTACATGCAGGCTGAGTCCCCTCACCTTGTAACGTTTTGCGATTAATGAATACAATTTGAATACTATTTTCAGAGATGTTGTTTATTGCTCTTTGTAATTTTTTCCTTTCCTCTTGCGTGCTCGCGGCCCGACTCGGCTTTCCCGCTCACCGCCTCCGAACCCACGCCTTGCTAGTGAGATCGCGTGGTTCTTAGGGACTTACTTTAGAAAATTGATAAGACCTTAGGTAGTTGGTCCGCGAGCGGCGTTCCGCCGTCTTTACTCAGAGGACTTCCCCGCGGTGCTCGCGAGACTTAGGTCTAGTCGTCTCTCGCCCCGCATCCTGATTGCTTGGCCTGCGCGAACCAGGATCCTTTTGGCGCAACCTGAAGGCTTGCGAGCGCCTCACGCGATTGACCCTCGGGATATGAGCCGCCCTGCTGGGATTGAAGATGTTTGTTGATTGGGAGTGACGAGACCCAGCTCGCGAGGAGGGGCGAGACCCGGCTCCCCAGGAGGGCAATGTGGGATCCATCTTCGCCGAAAGGGCTATGCTGAGAGGTCTAAGTTCTCGAAGAATCGTTTCTTGGAGCAGCTCTTTGAAAACTTCAACCGAGAGGGTAGACTCCCTCGAGTGACATCCAGCCCTGCCAGCTAGTGGGAGCCTGACAACGAGATCTACTCGGGGTCTGGGTAGACACCATTGAGTGACATCCAGCCCTGCCAGCTAGTGGGAGCCTGATAGCGGGATCTGCTCGGGGTCCGGGTAGACACCATCGAGTGACATTCAGCATTGCCAACTAGAGGAAGCCTGACAGCGGGATCGACTCGGGGTCTGGGTAGACACCATCGAGTGACATCCCGCCCTGCTAGCTAGTGAGAACCTGACAACGAGATCTGCTCGGGGTCTGGGGAGACTCTCTCGAGTGACATCCAGCCCTGCCAGTTAATGGGAGCCTGGCAGCAGGATCTGCTTGGTGTCTGGGGAGACTCTCTCGAGTGACATCCAGTCCTGCCAGCTAGTGGGAGCCTGGCAGCGGGCTCTGCTTGGGGTCTGGGAGACTCTCTCGAGTGACATCCAGCTCTGTCAGCTAGTGAGAGTCTTACAGCGTGATCTGCTCGGGGTATGGGGGACTCTCTCGAGTGACATTCATCCCTGCCTGCTAGTGGGAGACTGGCAACGAGATCTGCTCGGGGTCTGGGAGACTCTCGAGTGACATTCAGCCCTGCAAGCTAGTGAGAGCCTGACAGCGGGATCTGCTCGGGGTCTGGGAGACTTTCTCGAGTGACATTCGGCTCTGCCAGCTAGCGGGAGCCTGACAGCAGGATCTGCTCGGGGTCTGGGAGACTCTCTAGAGTGACATCCAGCCCTGCCAGCTAGTGGGAGTCTGGTAGCGAGATTTGCTCGGGGTCTAGGAGACTCTCTCGAGTGACATCCAGCCATGTCAGCTAGTGGGAGCCTCACAACGCGATCTGCTCGGGGTCTGGGTAGACTCTCTCGAGCGACGTCAAACCCTGGCAGCTAGTGGGAGCCTGACAGCGGGATCTACTCGGGATATAGGTAGAATCTCTCGAGTGACGTCCAACCCTGCCAGCTAGTGGGAGCCTGAAAGCGTGATCTGCTCGGGGTCTACTCGGTGAACTTTTCACCCATTCATATGAATCATTACAGAAAAACAGAAATATCAAGAAATTTCATATCAGAAAAGGATGTCACGTACGCGGTTTTAAGGGTAGAAACGCTTCAGGTCATCACCACTGCAGGTGTGACTTAGGGTCTCGCCCTCCACATTCCGGAGGCAATACCCCTTGACTTTAATGCCTCCTTGGCGATAAATAGACCCTCCTAGCTTGGGTGAGCTTTCCCACGACGGCTGACCTTTCTGCAGCATCTACCTTCTTCAGTACCAAGTCTCCTTCTGCGAACTGTTTGATTCTGACATGTTTATCAAAATACTTAGTCATCCGCCATTTAATTTCTTCTTACCTGACGGCGGGCACATCCCGGAGTTCCTCTGTCAGGTCCAAGGAGAGTCGCAGCTCTTCCTCGCTCTCAACTCTCCATTCTTCTCTGCCTTCCTCTGCTTCCACCACCCGCGGTGTCCGGACCTCGAATTCTATGGGAAGCACAACTTCACAGTTGTAGGAGAGTTTGAAGGGGGGGTCTCCCCCGTGGCTGTATTGGGGGTGGTCCTTAGGGCCCAGAGGACTGAGGGAAGTTGCCCCACCCAACTCCCCTTCACGTTCTCAACCTTCTTTTTCAGCAGGTTTATAATGATCTTGTTTGCCGCCTATACCTGCCCGTTACTTCTGGGGTGGTGGACCGACGCGAACCGGAGATTGATCCCGAGCTGACCACAAAAACTGATGAACTCCGCGCTGACAAACTGAGGCTCATTGTCCGTGATGATGACCTGAGGTAGCCCGTGCCTGCAAATAATATCCCCCATACAAAATTTCGGACTACCTGGGAGGTCAACTTGACCAGCGCCTTCGCCTCCAGCCACTTAGAGAAATAGTCAATCATGACTAGTAGGAATCTCCTCTGCCCACTGGCCTGGGGGAAGGGCCCCACAAGATCCATTCCCCATATAGTGAAAGGCCACAAGACAATGATGCTTCTGAGCCTCTAGGCTAGTAGCAGTTGAAGAGGGGCGAACAACTGACACTTCTGACATTTTTTTGCAAACTCGGTGACATCCGGACCCAGGGTTGGCCAGAAGTATCCTTGCCTTACAATCCTCTCCTCCAGGGTACTGCTCCCGGAGTGACTCCCGCACTCCCCAGAGTGAACTTCTTCCAAGATCCTCGGGACCTCTTCTTCAGCCACGCAACGCGCTAGGAGCCCCGAGAGAGTCTTCCGATACAGCTTCCTATCGCGCATCAGGTAGTACGCCGACTTATGTTTGAAGCGCTTCTTGTCCAGGCCTCCTGAGAACTCTCCCGTGGATAAGAAGGTTGTGAAGGGGTCCATCCAGGAGGGACGCCGGTTCACTTCCATCAGCTCCCCCTCCTCAATGGAAGGCCGAAAGAGGTCGGTCAGAGTTCCCCCCGCACGGGGTCCGAACTTGGCCAACTGGTCCACCTGCTCGTTCTCTTCCCGCGGCACATGCCTGATGGAGAATGTTTGGAACATGCCGACGACCCCCTTCACCTTTGCCAAGTACAGCTGGAGAGTGGGTTCCCTTGCCTCGAACTCGCCGTTGATCTGGGAGAACACCACCATGGAGTCCGTTAGCACCTCCACGTCCTGCAGTCCCAGCTCCCCGGCCAGCCGAAGCCCTGTGATCACTGCCTCATATCCGCTTGATTGTTAGTGATAGGAAAATGAATAACCACAGTTTGCTCAATCCTTGTCCCCTGCGGACTCTCGAAGATCACTCCTACCCCTAAGGAGTGCCTCCCCGACGCGCCATCCACCTTTACCGTCCAAGGAACTGGATGAGTGGGCTCGGCCTCTGCCACCTCGACCACATAGTCGGCTCGGAAGTCTGTCATTGTCTGTGCCTTGATCGAGAGGCGAGGGACAAAGAAAATGTCAAACTCGCTCAACTCCACTGACCATTTTGCCAGCCTCCCAGAGTGCTCCACCCCCTCAAAGATGTTGCGAATGGGGTGGTCAGTCACCACCCGAATAGATTGTGCATGGAAGTACAGTCGCAGCCTCCGAGCCGAGATGACCAGGGCGAAGGCCAGCTTCTCCAAAATAGGGTATCTGAGTTCTGCCTTCCTCAGGACCCTACTCACATAGTAAATCAGCAGCCGCTTCTTGCCCTCTTCCCGGATCAACACGGAGCTCAGGGCCTCGACCCCAACCCTATGATATAAAAATAGATCTTCCCCCTCCTTTGGTCCCTGGAGCAGAGGATCCTGGGTCAGCTGCATCTTCAAGGCTTGGAAGGCTCCCTCGCACTCCTCGGACCATTCGAATTTCTGACCCTCTCTCAGCGCTTTGAAAAAAGGCGAGCACTTCTCTTCAGCCCGAGAGAGGAACTTGCTCAGCCCTGCCAGCTTCCCTGTGAGGCGCTGGACTTTCTTGGCGTTCTGAGGAGCCCAACTCCATGATTGACCTCACCTTGTTAGGGTTGGGCTCTACTCCTGCGAGAGTGAGGAGGTGGCCTAGGAACTTGTCCCTGCTCCCCCCGAAGACACACTTCAAGGGGTTCAGCCTCATTTTGTATTTCCGCAGGGTGCCAAAGGTCTCTTCCAGATCCTGGAGATGAGAGTCAACACCCCGACTCTTGATCATGAGATCATCCACGTACACCTCCAGGTTCCTTCCCTTCTGCTCCCGGAAGACATGATCCATCATCCTCTGGTATGTCGCCCCTGCATTTTTTATCCCAAAGGACATTATTTTATAACAGTAGTGTTGAAATCGGAATCCGGCCTCTTGTGGAGTTCGACCCTCGGGGAAGGGGTGGTCTCGCACCTACTTTGCTCCTGCAAGAAAAACAACGAAAGAGACAAGAAAAAACAGACCCAAGGGCTCGGCAGGGAGGTCCCTCCACAAACCCGGAAGATCTCTGAGCGCTTCCCCTCCTTAGCCAGAAGCCGAGCTAAGGTACCCTCAGAGAGCACTTGAAGGTGAGAGTCAGGAAACACTGAAAGCGTCCCCTCTGAGGTACCCCTTGGGTCTTATTTATAGATTTTCAGAATCTGAACTGCCAATAACCAAAAGAACTGACCTGGAAATACCAAAAAGCCCTCGGTTGGGTCTGCCAACAGCCAAACTCCGCTGTCCTGAGCAGCTATGCGCAGTCCAACCTGGTCTGCCAACAGCAAGGCTCCGCTGTTCTGAGTAGCTATTCGCACCCATGGGGAGTCAGCTCGCCTCCAATTCCACCCGCGGGAGGCGGGCGGGACCTGGCTCTGGGGCTCGCCTTATCCTCACTGGGCGAGCGCGAGCCGGACCGTCGCGACCTGCCTGTCTTCTGTCGGGGCGGGTCGGCGGCCAGGTTGCGAGTGGGGGCTGGACGGCGGCGGCTGCGACCCCGGTCGGCTCGCTCGCCTTGCTGGGCTCTCCGCGAGACCTGCTTGCTCGCTTTGCTGACTCGCCCGCCTGAAATGTGCGAGAGCGGGCCAGGCCTTCTTCCGTTCATCTGTCTTGCCGTCCGGGTGCGGGTCGCGGGACTTGGTCCGCTCGACCTCCCTGGCGGGACCCGCTCGCCGGACACGGGGTTGTACACAATCCCCGCTCTTTTTGAGCTTGAATCAAGCTCGGAAAGAATCATCCAACCCGCGTGTTCGTCGAGCATTGTGCTGAGCTGGCAGGGAATCTTCTGGTGGGCCCCCACTGTCCAGCTATAAATACATACCGCTGGACCCTGGAGGAGGCTCCCCAGACCCCTTTATTTTCTTGGAGCAGGCTTTAGTTTCTTGATGCCGGTCAGCGAAGAGGTGCGCGCTCGCCTGGCGGCAGCGGTCCTGAAGACTCAGGAGGAGGCCCTCGAGGCCGCCCCTTGGCTATCACGCGGGTCTCCCGGCCCTCTCTTCAGGCCGGTGAAAGGAAAGATTGTCAGGCGATCTCTGGCGGGTGACTGTCCGGGCTCCAGCTCGGCGGGTGTCGAGGTCGTCCCTGGGGTACGTGGTCTTCCGTGGATTACCATTTCATCTCTGATTTTTCGCTTTGCAGGTAATTCCTTGCGAGGAGGTGGGGAACCGGGGAGAGGATCGTCCCCCTCCCTTGTCGCCTGAAAGGGTCGCCAGTTCCCCAGGTCTGGACCGCCCACCTCCGGAAACTCCCCGCCCGCCGGTTTCCCACGGACTGGGGAAATCTCTCGAGACCCTCTAGGGAGGAACCTTTCAGGGTCGGCCGGGCTCTTCTCGCCCATCCGTCGGTGCGGGTGACGTGCCAACCCCTGGTGAGCTGGTATTTACCGTTGACTTTGTCTCTCGCTCGCTCCTTCTGACTCGCCCCCGTTTGCAGGCTATAACAGGGCCTCCTCCGAAACCGAGATGAGCGAGGGGTATTCGCCTCCGCCCGACGTGGACAGTGTTTCCGACTACCTGGGCGACCCGACCGATGCGGTGGGGATGAAGAGGCAGGTGACGCGGCTGTTCCAAAAGCACACACTGCTGCTGCAGGAGATCGTGAAGAGGGTCGATGGAGACAAGGCCGAGACTGAGGCCCGGCTCGCGGCCTTGGAGGGCCCTCGGCGCGCAGCGGAGGATGATGATGTGACTTCGCCGGGCGTGCATATAACGCGAGCCGAGGGGCATCTTAGGAGCGCCGCAGAGCAGATCGTCCTGGCTGAGCGGGAGCTAGTGGCGGTTCGCGACTACCACGATCCCCGCGTGCCGCCGCGATCGGGAACGAAGCGGCGGCATAGGTGGAAGTGGGTCGAGTACTGACCCAGCTCTCAGCCACCCGCTTTCGGGGATGCCGTGGGATTGCTGTTACTTTGGAGTTATCTTGCATTTGTAATTGTTTGCGACTCTTTTAGCCCGCCTATGGGCCTAACTTGTTACTGCTGAGGCTTATTGAAAATACCATGCTGTTTCCATTGCTTTTTGTAGGTGGGTTAAGGAAAAGGTCCGTTCTTCCCCTCGCGCTGACCGAGGCGAGGGCGAGCCGAGGAGCTCGCCAGACGGGAGTTTCCCGTCTCGCGCGGAACCTCGTGCGGGTGCGGGTCGAGACTTGCCCGCTCAGGTCTTCCGCGGACGCGGCCGGGCGAGACCCGCGCCGCATCGGTCTTTGGGGTACGGTTGTGTGCGGGGAAGCCGAACCGTCGGGCTGATTTTTGCTATCCGCACCCCCTCTTTTGGCGGGAAGTTTCCCGCCCTTTCTCTTTCCCTATAAATAGGTCTTGCCGGCTTTTATTTCCTCACCGACTTCAAACATCCTCTCGCTTCTCTTTTCCCGCGAAGTGCGATTCGTGCTCGCCTCCCGGATCTGTTTCGCGCGTTCGGCGGCGACCCGATGGGAATGGGCGGAGGCGGCGGCGACGTGGACGGACGAAGCAAGTGTGCCTGGACCTTCTCAGAGCATGACTTCCCTCACGCTGTCATCTCTGAGCGCGAGTACTTGGATGCTCTGAGCGACCACGTGCCGCCGAGCTTTTCCGCGAGACGGCCCGGGGATGGGGAAAAGATCAACGACTTATCCAGGGACGAGCTCGTCATCCCGCTAGCTCACTTTGAAGTAGGCCTGCGACTCCCCCTGTGGCCCGAGGTGCGCCAGGTGCTGAAGTACTTCGGGGTCGTCCTGGGCCAGATGACCCCGAACTCCATCGCCGTCATGGTGGGATTCGCCTGCTACCTGCGAGAGGAGCGAGTGGAGTTCAGCCTCGCCGTGTTCCGGAAGCTGTTCTCCTTCCGGGCGAATCGAGACGGGACGGCCTACTTCTCCAGCGCCCACCTCAAGGTGCGGGAGACAGTTAATAAGAGCCACAATTGGCTGAAGAAGTTCTTGTTCGTCAAAGGGGACTTCGGCAACGTCCCCTTCTCGCCGGTGCAGCTTAGCGAGGCGAGCTACCGGCCACCCAGCCTAGGCGGTCATGAAGCCGACTTGTGCGCGTTCTTCGCCGGGAAGAATTTTGAGGTCGCGTACCTGCGCCGCCATCTCGACGACCTTGCTGTCGTCCCGCCAGGGGGAGGTTTGCCACTCGCCGCCGTTAGGCCTTACCTTCCCATTTTTCCTTCATCTCACCCTTCCTTCTTTGCAGGTGAACGCGACATCCCCCTTCACCCCCCTTACGAGAGCGCGAGGATCCCCTCCGGGATTCTTGCCCGGGCTCAAGCTGCGGATGCCGCTCAGCGCGACCTCCAGTCAGTCCCGGCCAAGAAGCGGCCGGGTGGCGGACAGCCCGCCCCTCCGCCGAAGGTGGCGAAGACCGTGGATCAACAACCCACCGCGAGCCAAAGAAAGGGCAAGGCCCCTGCGGTCCTACCGGCTGAGGGCCCCTCGCCCCCGCTGGTTGCTTCGACTAGCGACTCCCCGGTCAGGGCGGCGGGCACCTCCGCGCCGCCGGGCGGGTCTCAAGCTGCTGCGGAGCCGGTGCCGAGAGGGCATCGTAACTTCGGCTACGGCGAGAGGTACCAGGACGAGCTCGGCGTCCCGCTCCTGTCGTGGGATAAGGAGTCGAACCGCGCGATGATCTCGACCCTGCTGCCGAGCTGGATGGAGCAGGATACCATCGGCGGGGAGGCGTACAACTTCTCCTTTGGTCTGTACTCGCGAGAAGATGCCGCCATCTACGACAGGGAGGAGACGCGAGTATTGGTTCATGAGAGCGCGCGGGCCCAGCTGCGCGGCCTGGAGCTGGCTCACATGGTGGGGAGGCGTTGCACTCAGCTGGAGCGGAACGCCGCCTCCCTGAAGAAACTGGCGGACGAGAGGGAGGCAGCCCAGAAGCTCGCTCAGGAGGACGCGATCCTTCAGAGGAGGCGGGCCGATGCGGCAGAGGAGACCCTCGCGCAGTACCTGGGCGGGGTGGTACGTGCTCAACCCGAACTGTTGCCCCTTCTTGCGAACACAGCTCATGATTATTCTCATTTCTTTTCCCAGGATGCGGCGACGGCGAGCCGAATGGGTGCCGAGATCGCCACCCTTGGCCAGGAAAAAGCGGCGTTGGAGGCGCGGGTGCGCGAGCTGGAGGCCGCCGCCGCTGTCCCTCCTCCAGACAGCAGGGTCTGCCCGCGCGAGCACTACTCCGACTATGACTTGGAAGTCCTGATGCAGAAGAACGCTGCCAGCGCCGCGAAGTACACGATGCAAATGCTGCGACGCGCGGATCTTCTTACGAGCGAGGCAGCGGAACTCTCGGCGGAAGACGTGGTGCCGGCGCTATTTCTCCCCGTGCCGGACCCTGGCGACAAAGCCTTCCAGCCCATTTAGGATTTCTCGACCCAGATCTCGCGTCTCCCCTGCCTTTTGTAATTTTATTCTTTAGATGAACATTATCATGTATATCTATCTGTATGCGCGGGTTGCGCCTATACCTCATGTTTTTTAGCTATTGTTCCTTTTATAAATGTTCTCTCGCCCGCCTTATTTTTCCAACGCTGTTATTGCCGGGTGACGCGACCTGCCCCTGCGGCCTGGCTCTGATGAGGCGGCTGCTCGCCCGCCGAGCGAGGCGAGCCGGCTCGCCCCTCGTCCGTATTGCCTAATTCCTTGCGGACTCTCGCCCAGGTCTTCGCGTCTACTCGGCCGCCTTTTCTGGGGCTTGGGGATGGGGCCATGCTAGCCCCCTCCCCCCTTTATTTTGATTAACTTTTGTGATTCCGATCTGTCGTTTACACCTTTTTAGTAGTTCCCGGCCTCGCCGGCTATGTGGGAGTTCGGCAACGTGATTTGTTCTGGGTCGCAAGTTATTGCTCGGGTCCTGCCAGTTAGGTGGGAGCCTGGCAGCGGAACTCTCGAGGCTAGGGATGACACCGAGTGACTTCCGGCCCTGCCAGCTAGGTGAGAGCCTGGCAGCGGGATCTTCTCGGGGTCCAAACTCATCCCATCGAGTGACTTCCGGCCCTGCCAGCTAGGTGGGAGCCTGGCAGCGGGATCTTCTCGAGGCTAGGGATGACACCGAGTGACTTCCGGCCCTGCCAGCTAGGTGAGAGCCTGGCAGCGGGATCTTCTCGGGGTCCAAACTCATTCCATCGAGTGACTTCCGGCCCTGCCAGCTAGGTGGGAGCCTGGCAGCGGGATCTTCTCGAGGCTAGGGATGACACCGAGTGACTTCCGGCCCTGCCAGCTAGGTGAGAGCCTGGCAGCGAGATCTTCTCAGGGTCCAAACTCATCCCATCGAGTGACTTCCGGCCCTGCCAGCTAGGTGGGAGCCTGGCAGCGGGATCTTCTCGAGGCTAGGGATGACACCGAGTGACTTCCGGCCCTGCCAGCTAGGTGAGAGCCTGGCAGCGGGATCTTCTCGGGGTCCAAACTCATTCCATCGGGTGACTTCCGGCCCTGCCAGCTAGGTGGGAGCCTGGCAGCGGGATCTTCTCGAGGCTAGGGATGACACCGAGTGACTTCCGGCCCTGCCAGCTAGGTGAGAGCCTGGCAGCGGGATCTTCTCGGGGTCCAAACTCATCCCATCGAGTGACTTCCGGCCCTGCCAGCTAGGTGGGAGCCTGGCAGCGGGATCTTCTCGAGGCTAGGGATGACACCGAGTGACTTCCGGCCCTGCCAGCTAGGTGAGAGCCTGGCAGCGGGATCTTCTCGGGGTCCAAACTCATCCCATCGGGTGACTTCCGGCCCTGCCAGCTAGGTGGGAGCCTGGCAGCGGGATCTTCTCGAGGCTAGGGATGACACCGAGTGACTTCCGGCCCTGCCAGCTAGGTGAGAGCCTGGCAGCCGGATCTTCTCGGGGTCCAAACTCATTCCATCGAGTGACTTCCGGCCCTGCCAGCTAGGTGGGAGCCTGGCAGCGGGATCTTCTCGAGGCTAGGGATGACACCGAGTGACTTCCGGCCCTGCCAGCTAGGTGAGAGCCTGGCAGCGGGATCTTCTCGGGGTCCAAACTCATTCCATCGAGTGACTTCCGGCCCTGCCAGCTAGGTGGGAGCCTGGCAGCGGGATCTTCTCGAGGCTAGGGATGACACCGAGTGACTTCCGGCACTGCCAGCTAGGTGAGAGCCTGGCAGCGGGATCTTCTCGGGGTCCAAACTCATTCCATCGAGTGACTTCCGGCCCTGCCAGCTAGGTGGGAGCCTGGCAGCGGGATCTTCTCGAGGCTAGGGATGACACCGAGTGACTTCCGGCCCTACCAGCTAGGTGAGAGCCTGGCAGCGGGATCTCCTCGGGGTCCAAACTCATTCCATCGAGTGACTTCCGGCCCTGCCAGCTAGGTGGGAGCCTGGCAGCGGGATCTTCTCGAGGCTAGGGATGACACAGAGTGACTTCCGGCCCTGCCAGCTAGGTGAGAGCCTGGCAGCGGGATCTCCTCGGGGTCCAAACTCATTCCAATTCTCTGTGCAAGCTGGATATGACAATCCTGGGGGAGGGAGAGAAAAAGGGCTTTATTATAACAAATTGTGTTGCTTACAGGTGCTTAGGGAAAAAACATCTTCAGGTCGTCTCCACTCCAGGTGAGACTCAGGGTCTCACCCTCTACATTTTGGAGCCGATAGCCCCCTGACTTCAGGGATTCCTTTACAATGAACGGCCCCTCCCAGCTGGGGTTGAGCTTCCCTACGGATGCTGACCTTCCTGCCGCATCCACCTTCTTCAGCACCAGGTCCCCTTCTGCAAACTGCTTGACCCTGACATGCTTGTCGAAGTATTTTGCCATCCTCCTTTTGACCTCCTCCTGTCGAATGGCCGAGAGGTCCCTCAATTCTTCCACCATGTCAAGGGAGAGTCTCAGCTCCTCCTCGTTCTCGGCTTGCCATTCCTCTCGGCCCTCTCTGGTCGTCCCGACTCGCGGCGTGTGGACTTCAAATTCTATGGGGAGCACCGCCTCGCACCCATGGGAGAGCTTGAAGGGGGTCTCCCCCGTGGCCGTGTTAGGGGTGGTTCTAAGGGCCCAAAGAACGGCGGGGAGTTGCTCCACCCAACTCCCCCTCAAGTTTTCCACCTTCTTCTTGAGGAGATTGACGATAATCTTGTTCGCGGCTTCCACCTGCCCGTTGCTCCTGGGGTGGTGGACCGAGGCGAACCTGAGGTCGATTCCAAGCTGCTCGCAGAAACTGGTGAACTCGGCGCTGGAGAACTGAGGTCCGTTATCTGTGACGATTGCCTGGGGCAGCCCATGGCGACAGATGATCTCCCCCCAGACAAAGTTCCTGATCACTTGGGAGGTCACCTTAGCCAACGCCTTCACCTCCATCCACTTTGAGAAGTAGTCGATCATCACCAGGAGGAACCTTCGCTGGCCGCTGGCCTGGGGGAATGGTCCAACCAAATCCATTCCCCAGATTGCAAAGGGCCAAGGGGCCGTGATACTCTTGAGTTGTTGGGCCGGCTGTAGCTGGAGGGGGGCAAATAGCTGGCACTTATGACATCTCCTTGCGAACTCTGCGGCGTCCCGGCCCAGGGTGGGCCAGAAATACTCTTGTCTGACTATCCTCCCCTCCAAGGTCCGACTCCCGGAATGACTCCCGCACTCCCCGGAGTGGACTTCATTCTAAGATCCTCTGCGCCTCACCCTCGGATATGCAGCGAGCCAGCATCCCGGAGAGGGTCTTCCTGTATAGCTGCCCGTCTTTAAGGAGGTAGTAAGCGGACTTGTGCCTCAGCTTCTTCCTGTCTACCCCCTCCGGATACTCTCCCGTGGAGAGGAAAACTACTACTGGATCCATCCACGATGGCTGCTGATCGATCTCCATGAGCTCCCCTTCTCCGATGGAGGGGCGGAACAGGTCGGTGATGGTGCCCCCCACCCGGGGGCCATGCTTTGCTAGTTGGTCGGCCTGTTCATTCTCTCCCCTTGGCACGTGTCGGATGGAGAAGGTCTGGAAGGTCCCTATGACCCCCTTCACTTTGGCCAAGTATAACTTCAAAGCGGGCTCCCTTGCTTCGAACTCCCCGTTGATCTGGGAAGCCGCCACCATAGAGTCGGTTAGGACCTCCACATCCAGCACCCCCAGCTCTCTGGCCAGGCGCAGCCCCGCTATCACTGCTTCATACTCGGCCTGGTTGTTGGTAATGGGAAAATGCACCACCACCGTCTGCTCAATCTGAGTCCCTTGAGGGCTTTCCAGAACCACTCCTATTCCGAGAGAATGCCTTCCTGAGGCTCCATCCACCCTCACCTTCCAAGGAGTCGGGCGGGTGAGCTCCTCCTCTGCTACTTCTACCACGTAGTCGGCCAGGAAGTCGGCCATCGCCTGAGCTTTGATCGAGAGCCGCGGAACGAAGGAGACATCGAACTCGCTTAGCTCCACCGACCACTTGGCCAGCCGGCCTGAATGTTCCACCCCCTCGAAGATGTTGCGGAGAGGATGGTCGGTCACTACTCGGATCGAGTGCGCCTGGAAGTAAGGCCGTAGCCTCCGAGCCGAGATGATTAGTGCGAATGCAAGCTTCTCCAGGATCGGATACCGGAGCTCGGCCTTTCTCAGGACCCGGCTGACATAATAAATGGGGAGCTGCCTCTTCCCCTCTTCACGTACCAAGACGGAGCTCAAGGCCTCTGCCCCGACCCCGAGATATAAGAACAAATCCTCACCCTCCTTCGGCCCCTGGAGCAGCGGAGCCTGTGTCAACTGCGCCTTGAGGGCCTGGAACGTCTCCTCGCATTCCTTGGTCCATTCAAACCTCTGGCCTCCCCTCAGCGTTTTGAAGAAAGGGGAGCACTTCTCCCCTGACCGAGAAAGGAAGCGACTCAGTCCTGCTAGCTTCCCTGTCAACCGTTGGACTTCCTTTGCATTCCGCGGGGACCCTAGCTCCAAGATGGCATTGACCTTGTCTGGATTCGGCTCGACCCCCGCGGGGGTGAGGAGATGCCCCAAGAACTTCCCCCGGCTAGCCTCAAAGACACACTTAAGGGGATTCAGCCGCATTTTGTATCTGCGCAGGGTGGCGAACGTCTCCTCCAGGTCCCGGAGGTGGGAGTTCACATCCCGACTCTTGATCATGAGGTCGTCCACGTACACCTCCAAGTTCCTTCCCTTCTGCTCCTTGAAGACCCTATCCATCATCTTTTGGTAGGTGGCCCCGGCGTTCTTCAACCCAAACGACATCATCTTGTAGCAGTAGCAGCCGTCCCCTGTGATAAATGAGACATCCTTGATGTCCGGGGGGTGCATCCGGATCTGATGGTAACCTGAAAAGGCATCTAAAAAACTCATTACAGAAAAGCCGACGGCGGAATCAACCAGCGCGTCGATCCGAGGCAAAGGGTAACAGTCCTTAGGACAAGCTTTATTAAGAAGGGAAAAATCGATACACAACCGCCAGCGGCCGTCTCCTTTTTTGACCATCACAACGTTTGAGACCCAGCCGGGGTACTGAATTTCGGACACGAAGCCCGCTTTGAGAAGCTTCGCCACCTCCTCCCTGATGGGCTCCGCCAGCTTGTCCGCCGTGGATCTCTTCTTCTGCTGGACGGGGCGTATCCCCGGGTCCAGGTTGAGGCGGTGGCAAGCCACATCCGCGTCAACCCCCGGCATCTCCGCGGCGTTCCAGGCGAAGATGTCCACGTTCTTCTGGATGCACTCCAGCATCCTGCCCTGGTCCTCCGGGGTCAGTCCCCCGCTGACGCGGATCTTCTCCACCCTGCCTCCGCGGGTGAGCACTTCCAGCTCCACCACCTCCTCTGCGGCCTCCAGCCTGGACTGCCCCCCCCCCCATCCTTCGGCGTCCCCTTCCTCCGGAACGGGGACCTCTACCTCCATCTCCCCTTCCACGGCCCTTACTTCGGCCACTTCCTCCAAATCCCCTCCTTCCGCCTTCTCTGCGCAGTCCTTCACTCCCAGCTCCACCCCTCCGGCTTCCTGCTCGACCTCCTCCATCCTCCGCCCCATCTCCTCGGCTCCTTCCTGCCAAGAGATGGTGTTCACCGCGGTGACGTAGCACTCCCGCGCCACCTTTGGGTCTCCCCTAACCCTGACCTGCACCCCCTCAGCGTTGAACTTCAGGCACTGATGGAAAGATGAGGGGACGCAGCGGAAGGCGCTGATCAGGGGCCTCCCGAAGATTGCGCTGTAGCTGCTGGGGGCGTCCACAATGACGAACTTCCAGTTTCGGGACTGCCCCCCCAGGGTGACATGGAGGCCAACTCCTCCCTCTACTTCCTTCCTCTCTCCCGAGAACCCGAACAAGGGCCCGTCCGAGGCCAACACCCTTTTAGCCTCCACCTGCATCGCGTCAAACGCCTTTTTGAAGACGACGTTCACGGAGCTTCCGTTGTCCACGAGGATCCGAGAGACCGTGAAATTCTCGATGGCGGCCTTGATGACCAGCGCATCACAGAACGGATCCTCATGGTCTGGCATATCACTTCTGGAGAAGGTGATCCTCTCCTCCGGCGGCGGGGTTTGGGACGTAGAGGCGACGCTCCGCCGGTACATTGTGTGGAGGCTTGCCTTGCGGGAGGCCTCGATTCCCACTCCCCCGTGGATCACCCCAATCCCTCCTCGGGTCCCCACATCAACCCGGTCCTCGCAACGATCCTCCTCTGCCCGAGGCAGGACCTCCTCGATCCTCACTTCTTGCCGCGCTTCCTCCTGCTGCTGCCGCCGCCCCCTATTCCCTCTCATTTCCAGAAATTCCGAGCACGTGGCTGTTGCGTGCCCCTCTTCTTGATGGAAGTCGCAATAGGGCAGCTCCACCCTGAACTCCCTTCTCCTTCTCATGATCCCCCTCCTGGCTCCCAGAGCTATGGCCATGGCTTCCTCCTGATCGGGGAGCCGGGGCCTCTAGCCCTGCCTCCAGCCTGGGGGGTGGAATTGGTCTTGCCTCCCCTGAAAGTGACCCCTTCTGAAGTTCCCCCTCTGTGGCCCCTGCCCCTGCCACTCAGGCCTCCAGCCCAGCCGACGGTCGGGCTCCTGACGCCCCCACCCCGGCTGCTGCGGCCCTTGGAGCTGCCTCTGCTCCCTTTGCCTCGGTTCCCCTCTTCTCTCCTCCTGTCCTCTTCCTCCCTTCGACTCCTTCTCCTCCTCTGTGGCCCACCTGGCCAGTTTCCTTGCAAACTCCGGGTTTGACGCCTCCCCGTCAACCTCTCTCGCCGCCCTTTCCATCAACTCTTCATAAGAGAGGGGAGGAACTCTCTTCAGCTCCATGCGGAAGAAACCCTGCTGCAGGCCCAGGGTGAAGGCCATCATCAGACTGTGGCCCGGCATCTCCTGGACCTGGGTGACCTCCTCCTGGAACCGATCCGCATAGCTCCCCAACGTCTCGTTCACCCCCTGCTTTATGTGGAACAGGGACTCAGACTCCTTCTTCCTCTTCTTTGAGGTAGTGAACCTCAACATGAACCCTCGGCGCAAGTCCTCGAAGCAATAGATGGAACTAGCCGGCAGCTGGTGGAACCACTCCCTTGCCTTCTCTCGGAGGGTGATGGCGAAGAGACGGCACTTGAATCCGTCCGACATCTGACGGATGGAGACCACGTCTTCGAACCATTGGACGTGCTGTACCGGATCTCCCTTCCCGGTGTAGTAGGACATCTCGGGCTCCCTGAACCCGTCTGGCACTGGTGCGGAGGAGACCAGCTCGCTGAAAGGACTGCACCCCCCCCCCCCACTGGGCGAGCCGGCGAGTCCCGCGAGCCCAATTCGCCGAACCGGCCTCGGCTTGCCGAACCGGGGAAGAGCTCGCGCCCCGAGAGCTCGCTCCCCCGGCCTTCCTCAGCCACTTCCTTCCCGGCTCGCCTCCCAGGTGCGTCTTCGCCTAAAGAAGGGGCGGCCGCGATCTGGGCTGCCGGAGTCGAGCACTCGGCCCGCGCGCCGAGCGCGAACATTAACGAGATTCAGCACCTCGTTCCTGAAATCCTCCAACATCCCCACCGTCGCGAGAGGCGGGGGGGGGGGGGGGGGGGGGGGGGGGGCGAGTCCTGTCTGTCAGATCCTTGACCTCCCGTCATTGAGCTCGCCGAAGCTTTTCTGCACTGACCACTCTCCACGCTCACTGCACCAAAGTGTTGAAACCGGAATCCGGTCTCTTGTGGAGTTCGACGCCGAAGCTTTTCTGCACGGGGTTGTACACAATCCCCGAGGGTCGAACTCCACAAGAGGCCGGATTCCGGTTTCAACACTTTGGTGCGGTGAGCGTGGAGAGTGGTCAGTGCAGAAAAGCTTCGGCGAGCTCAATGTCGGGAGGTCAAGGATCTGACAGACAGGACTCGCCGCCCCCCCCCCCCCCCCCGCCTCTCGCGACGGTGGGGATGTTGGAGGATTTCAGGAACGAGGTGCTGAACCTCGTTAAGTTCGCGCTCGGCGCGCGGGCCGAGTGCTCGACTCCGGCAGCCCAGATCGCGGCCGCCCCTTCTTTAGGCGAAGACGCACCTGGGAGGCGAGCCGGGAAGGAAGTGGCTGAGGAAGGCCGGGGGAGCGAGCTCTCGGGGCGCGAGCTCTTCCCCGGTTCGGCAAGTCGAGGCCGGTTCGGCGAATTGGGCTCGCGGGACTCGCCGGCTCGCCCAGTGGGGGGGTGCAGTCCTTTCAGCGAGCTGGTCTCCTCCGCACCAGTGCCAGACGGGTTCAGGGAGCCCGAGATGTCCTACTACACCGGGAAGGGAGATCCGGTACAGCACGTCCAATGGTTCGAAGACGTGGTCTCCATCCGTCAGATGTCGGACGGATTCAAGTGCCGTCTCTTCGCCATCACCCTCCGAGAGAAGGCAAGGGAGTGGTTCCACCAGCTGCCGGCTAGTTCCATCTATTGCTTCGAGGACTTGCGCCGAGGGTTCATGTTGAGGTTCACTACCTCAAAGAAGAGGAAGAAGGAGTCTGAGTCCCTGTTCCACATAAAGCAGGGGGTGAACGAGACGTTGGGGAGCTATGTGGATCGGTTCCAGGAGGAGGTCACCCAGGTCCAGGAGATGCCGGGCCACAGTCTGATGATGGCCTTCACCCTGGGCCTGCAGCAGGGTTTCTTCCGCATGGAGCTGAAGAGAGTTCCTCCCCTCTCTTATGAAGAGTTGATGGAAAGGGCGGCGAGAGAGGTTGACGGGGAGGCGTCAAACCCGGAGTTTGCAAGGAAACTGGTCAGGTGGGCCACAGAGGAGGAGAAGGAGTCGAAGGGAGGAAGAGGACAGGAGGAGAAAAGAGGGGAACCGAGGCAAAGGGAGCAGAGGCAGCTCCAAGGGCCGCAGCAGCCGAGGTGGGGGCGTCAGGAGCCCGACCGTCGGCTGGGCTGGAGGCCTGAGTGGCAGGGGCAGGGGCCACAGAGAGGGAACTTCGGAAGGGGTCACTTTCAGGGGAGGCAAGACCAATTCCACCCCCCAGGCTGGAGGCAGGGTCAGAGGCCCCGACTCCCCGATCAGGAGGAAGCCATGGCCATAGCTCTGGGAGCCAGGAGGGGATCATGAGAAGGAGGAGAAGGGAGTTCAGGGTGGAGCTGCCCTATTGCGACTTCCATCAAGAAGAGGGGCACGCAACAGCCACGTGCCCGGAATTCCTGGAAATGAGAGGGAATAGGGGGCGGCGGCAGCAGCAGGAGGAAGCGCGGCAAGAAGTGAGGATCGAGGAGGTCCTGCCTCGGGCAGAGGAGGATCGTTGCGAGGACCGGGTTGATGTGGGGACCCGAGGAGGGATTGGGGTGATCCACGGGGGAGTGGGAATCGAGGCCTCCCGCAAGGCAAGCCTCCACACCATGTACCGGCGGAGCGTCGCCTTTACGTCCCAAACCCCGCCGCCGGAGGAGAGGATCACCTTCTCCAGAAGTGATATGCCAGACCATGAGGATCCGTTCTGTGATGCGCTGGTCATCAAGGCCGCCATCGAGAATTTCACGGTCTCTCGGATCCTCGTGGACAACGGAAGCTCCGTGAACGTCGTCTTCAAAAAGGCGTTTGACGCGATGCAGGTGGAGGCTAAAAGGGTGTTGGCCTCGGACGGGCCCTTGTTCGGGTTCTCGGGAGAGAGGAAGGAAGTAGAGGGAGGAGTTGGCCTCCATGTCACCCTGGGGGGGCAGTCCCGAAACTGCAAGTTCGTCATTGTGGACGCCCCCAGCAGCTACAGCGCAATCTTCGGGAGGCCCATGATCAGCGCCTTCCGCTGCGTCCCCTCATCTTTCCATCAGTGCCTGAAGTTCAATGCTGAGGGGGTGCAGGTCAGGGTTAGGGGAGACCCAAAGGTGGCGCGGGAGTGCTACGTCACCGCGGTGAATACCATCTCTTGGCAGGAAGGAGCCGAGGAGATGGGGCGGAGGATGGAGGAGGTCGAGCAGGAAGCCGGAGGGGTGGAGCTGGGAGTGAAGGACTGCGCAGAGAAGGCGGAAGGAGGGGATTTGGAGGAAGTGGCCGAAGTAAGGGCCGTGGGAGGGGAGATGGAGGTAGAGGTCCCCGTTCCGGAGGAAGGGGACGCCGAAGGATGGGGGGGGCAGTCCAGGCTGGAGGCCGCAGAGGAGGTGGTGGAGCTGGAAGTGCTCACCCGCGGAGGCAGGGTGGAGAAGATCCGCGTCAGCGGGGGACTGACCCCGGAGGACCAGGGCAGGATGCTGGAGTGCATCCAGAAGAACGTGGACATCTTCGCCTGGAACGCCGCGGAGATGTCGGGGGTTGACGCGGATGTGGCTTGCCACCGCCTCAACCTGGACCCGGGGATACGCCCCGTCCAGCAGAAGAAGAGATCCACGGCGGACAAGCTGGCGGAGCCCATCAGGGAGGAGGTGTCGAAGCTTCTCAAAGCGGGCTTCGTGTCCGAAATTCAGTACCCCGGCTGGGTCTCAAACGTTGTGATGGTCAAAAAAGGAGACGGCCGCTGGCGGTTGTGTATCGATTTTTCCCTTCTTAATAAAGCTTGTCCTAAGGACTGTTACCCTTTGCCTCGGATCGACGCGCTGGTTGATTCCGCCGTCGGCTTTTCTGTAATGAGTTTTTTAGATGCCTTTTCAGGTTACCATCAGATCCGGATGCACCCCCCGGACATCAAGGATGTCTCATTTATCACAGGGGACGGCTGCTACTGCTACAAGATGATGTCGTTTGGGTTGAAGAACGCCGGGGCCACCTACCAAAAGATGATGGATAGGGTCTTCAAGGAGCAGAAGGGAAGGAACTTGGAGGTGTACGTGGACGACCTCATGATCAAGAGTCGGGATGTGAACTCCCACCTCCGGGACCTGGAGGAGACGTTCGCCACCCTGCGCAGATACAAAATGCGGCTGAATCCCCTTAAGTGTGTCTTTGGGGCTAGCCGGGGGAAGTTCTTGGGGCATCTCCTCACCCCCGCGGGGGTCGAGCCGAATCCAGACAAGGTCAAGGCCATCTTGGAGCTAGGGTCCCCGCGGAATGCAAAGGAAGTCCAACGGTTGACAGGGAAGCTAGCAGGACTGAGTCGCTTCCTTTCTCGGTCAGGGGAGAAGTGCTCCCCTTTCTTCAAAACGCTGAGGGGAGGCCAGAGGTTTGAATAGACCAAGGAATGCGAGGAGACGTTCCAGGTCCTCAAGGCGCAGTTGACACAGGCTCCGCTGCTCCAGGGGCCGAAGGAGGGTGAGGATTTGTTCTTATATCTCGGGGTCGGGGCAGAGGCCTTGAGCTCCGTCTTGGTACGTGAAGAGGGAAAGAGGCAGCTCCCCATTTATTATGTCAGTCGGGTCCTGAGAAAGGCCGAGCTCGGGTATCCGATCCTGGAGAAGCTTGCATTCGCACTAATCATCTCGGCTCGGAGGCTACGGCCTTACTTCCAGGCGCACTCGATCCGAGTAGTGACCGACCATCCTCTCCGCAACATCTTCGAGGGGGTGGAGCATTCAGGCCGGCTGGCCAAGTGTTATCTGTCGGTGGAGCTAAGCGAGTTCATATTTTTGATGTCTCCTTCGTTCTGCGGCTCTCGATCAAAGCTCAGGCGATGGCCGACTTTCTGGCCGACTACGTGGTAGAAGTAGCATAGGAGGAGCTCACCCGCCCGACTCCTTGGAAGGTGAGGGTAGATGGAGCCTCAGGAAGGCATTCTCTCGGAATAGGAGTGGTTCTGGAAAGCCCTCAAGGGACTCAGATTGAGCAGACGGTGGTGGTGCATTTTCCCATTACCAACAACCAGGCCGAGTATGAAGCAGTGATAGCGGGGCTGCGCCTGGCCAGAGAGCTGGGGGTGCTGGATGTGGAGGTCCTAACCGACTCTATGGTGGCGGCTTCCCAGATCAACGGGGAGTTCGAAGCAAGGGAGCCCGCTTTGAAGTTATACTTGGCCAAAGTGAAGGGGGTCATAGGGACCTTCCAGACCTTCTCCATCCGACACGTGCCAAGGGGAGAGAATGAACAGGCCGACCAACTAGCAAAGCATGGCCCCCGGGTGGGGGGCACCATCACCGACCTGTTCCGCCCCTCCATCGGAGAAGGGGAGCTCATGGAGATCGATCAGCAGCCATCGTGGATGGATCCAGTAGTAGTTTTCCTCTCCACGGGAGAGTATCCGGAGGGGGTAGACAGGAAGAAGCTGAGGCACAAGTCCGCTTACTACCTCCTTAAAGACGGGCAGCTATACAGGAAGACCCTCTCCGGGATGCTGGCTCGCTGCATATCCGAGGGTGAGGCGCAGAGGATCTTAGAAGAAGTCCACTCCGGGGAGTGCGGGAGTCATTCCGGGAGTCGGACCTTGGAGGGGAGGATAGTCAGACAAGAGTATTTCTGGCCCACCCTGGGCCGGGACGCCGCAGAGTTCGCAAGGAGATGTCATAAGTGCCAGCTATTTGCCCCCCTCCAGCTACAGCCGGCCCAACAACTCAAGAGTATCACGGCCCCTTGGCCCTTTGCAATCTGGGGAATGGATTTGGTTGGACCATTCCCCCAGGCCAGCGGCCAGCGAAGGTTCCTCCTGGTGATGATCGACTACTTCTCAAAGTGGATGGAGGTGAAGGCGTTGGCTAAGGTGACCTCCCAAGTGATCAGGAACTTTGTCTGGGGGGAGATCATCTGTCGCCATGGGCTGCCCCAGGCAATCGTCACAGATAACGGACCTCAGTTCGCCAGCGCCGAGTTCACCAGTTTCTGCGAGCAGCTTGGAATCGACCTCAGGTTCGCCTCGGTCCACCACCCCAGGAGCAACGGGCAGGTGGAAGCCGCGAACAAGATTATCGTCAATCTCCTCAAGAAGAAGGTGGAAAACTTGAGGGGGAGTTGGGTGGAGCAACTCCCCGCCGTTCTTTGGGCCCTTAGAACCACCCCTAACACGGCCACGGGGGAGACCCCCTTCAAGCTCTCCCATGGGTGCGAGGCGGTGCTCCCCATAGAATTTGAAGTCCACACGCCGCGAGTCGGGACGACCAGAGAGGGCCGAGAGGAATGGCAAGCCGAGAACGAGGAGGAGCTGAGACTCTCCCTTGACATGGTGGAAGAATTGAGGGACCTCTCGGCCATTCGACAGGAGGAGGTCAAAAGGAGGATGGCAAAATACTTTGACAAGCATGTCAGGGTCAAGCAGTTTGCAGAAGGGGACCTGGTGCTGAAGAAGGTCAGCATCCGTAGGGAAGCTCAACCCCAGCTGGGAGGGGCCGTTCATTGTAAAGGAATCCCTGAAGTCAGGGGGCTATCGGCTCCAAAATGTAGAGGGTGAGACCCTGAGTCTCACCTGGAGTGGAGACGACCTGAAGAGGTTTTTTCCCTAAGCACCTGTAAGCAACACAATTTGTTATAATAAAGCCCTTTTTCTCTCCCTCCCCCAGGATTGTCATATCCAGCTTGCACAGAGAATTGGAATGAGTTTGGACCCCGAGGAGATCCCGCTGCCAGGCTCTCACCTAGCTGGCAGGGCCGGAAGTCACTCGGTGTCATCCCTAGCCTCGAGAAGATCCCGCTGCCAGGCTCCCACCTAGCTGGCAGGGCCGGAAGTCACTCGATGGAATGAGTTTGGACCCCGAGGAGATCCCGCTGCCAGGCTCTCACCTAGCTGGCAGGGCCGGAAGTCACTCGGTGTCATCCCTAGCCTCGAGAAGATCCCGCTGCCAGGCTCCCACCTAGCTGGCAGGGCCGGAAGTCACTCGATGGAATGAGTTTGGACCCCGAGAAGATCCCGCTGACCAGGCTCTCACCTAGCTGGCAGGGCCGGAAGTTCACTCGGTGTCATCCCTAGCCTCGAGAAGATCCCGCTGCCAGGCTCCCACCTAGCTGGCAGGGCCGGAAGTCACTCGATGGAATGAGTTTGGACCCCGAGAAGATCCCGCTGCCAGGCTCTCACCTAGCTGGCAGGGCCGGAAGTCACTCGGTGTCATCCCTAGCCTCGAGAAGATCCCGCTGCCAGGCTCCCACCTAGCTGGCAGGGCCGGAAGTCACTCGATGGAATGAGTTTGGACCCCGAGAAGATCCCGCTGCCAGGCTCTCACCTAGCTGGCAGGGCCGGAAGTCACTCGGTGTCATCCCTAGCCTCGAGAAGATCCCGCTGCCAGGCTCCCACCTAGCTGGCAGGGCCGGAAGTCACCCAATGGGATGAGTTTGGACCCCGAGAAGATCCCGCTGCCAGGCTCTCACCTAGCTGGCAGGGCCGGAAGTCACTCGGTGTCATCCCTAGCCTCGAGAAGATCCCGCTGCCAGGCTCCCACCTAGCTGGCAGGGCCGGAAGTCACTCGATGGGATGAGTTTGGACCCCGAGAAGATCCCGCTGCCAGGCTCTCACCTAGCTGGCAGGGCCGGAAGTCACTCGGTGTCATTCCCTAGCCTCGAGAAGATCCCGCTGTCAGGCTCCCACCTAGCTTCACTCGCTCCCGCCAGGCTCTCACCTAACTGGCAGGGCCGGAAGTCCCGGTGTCATCCCTAGCCTCGAGAGTTCCGCTGTCAGGCTCTCACCTAACTGCAGGATAACTTGCGACCCAGAACAAATCACGTTGCCGGACTCCCACCTAGCCGGCGAGGCCGGGAACTACTAAAAAGGTGTAAACGGCAGATCGGAATCACAAAAGTTAATCAAAATAAAGAGGGGAGGGGGCTAGCATGGCCCCATCCCCAAGCCCCAGAAAAGGCGGCCGAGTAGACGCGAAGACCTGGGCGAGAGTCCGCAAGGAATTAGGCAATACGGACGAGGGGCGAGCCGGCTCGCCTCGCTCGGCGGGCGAGCAGCCGCCTCATCAGAGCCAGGCCGCAGGGGCAGGTCGCGTCACCTGGCAATAACAGCGTTGGAAAAATAAGGCGGGCGAGAGAACATTTATAAAAGGAACAATAGCTAAAAAACATGAGGTATAGGCGCAACCCGCGCATACAGATAGATATACATGATAATGTTCATCTAAAGAATAAAATTACAAAAGGCAGGGGAGACGCGAGATCTGGGTCGAGAAATCCTAAATGGGCTGGAAGGCTTTGTCACCAGGGTCCGGCACGGGGAAAAATAGCGCCGGCACCACGTCTTCCGCCGAGAGTTCCGCTGCCTCGCTCGTAAGAAGATCCGCGCGTCGCAGCATTTGCATCGTGTACTTCGCGGCGCTGGCAGCGTTCTTCTGCATCAGGACTTCCAAGTCATAGTCGGAGTAGTGCTCGCGCGGGCAGACCCTGCTGTCTGGAGGAGGGACAGCGGCGGCGGCCTCCAGCTCGCGCACCCGCGCCTCCAACGCCGCTTTTTCCTGGCCAAGGGTGGCGATCTCGGCACCCATTCGGCTCGCCGTCGCCGCATCCTGGTAAAAGAAATGAGAATAATCATGAGCTGTGTTCGCAAGAAGGGGCAACAGTTCGGGTTGAGCACGTACCACCCCGCCCAGGTACTGCGCGAGGGTCTCCTCTGCCGCATCGGCCCGCCTCCTCTGAAGGATCGCGTCCTCCTGAGCGAGCTTCTGGGCTGCCTCCCTCTCGTCCGCCAGTTTCTTCGGGGAGGCGGTGTTCCGCTCCAGCTGAGTGCAACGCCTCCCCACCATGTGAGCCAGCTCCAGGCCGCGCAGCTGGGCCCGCGCGCTCTCATGAACCAATACTCGCGTCTCCTCCCTGTCGTAGATGGCGGCATCTTCTCGCGAGTACAGGCCAAAGGAGAAGTTGTACGCCTCCCCGCCGATGGTATCCTGCTCCATCCAGCTCGGCAGCAGGGTCGAGATCATCGCGCGGTTCGACTCCTTATCCCACGACAGGAGCGGGACGCCGAGCTCGTTCTGGTACCTCTCGCCGTAGCCGAAGTTACGATGCCCTCTCGGCACCGGCTCCGCAGCAGCTTGAGACCCGCCCGGCGGCGCGGAGGTGCCCGCCGCCCTGACTGGGGAGTCGCTAGTCGAAGCAACCAGCGGGGGCGAGAGGCCCTCAGCCGGTAGGACCGCAGGGGCCTTGCCCTTTCTTTGGCTCGCGGTGGGTTGTTGATCCGCGGTCTTCGCCACCTTCGGCGGAGGGGCGGGTTGTCCGCCACCCGGCCGCTTCTTGGCCGGGACTGACGGGAGGTCGCGCTGAGCGGCATCCGCAGCTTGAGCCCGGGCAAGAATCCCGGAGGGGATCCTCGCGCTCTCGTAAGGGGGGTGAAGGGGGATGTCGCGTTCACCTGCAAAGAAGGAAGGGTGAGATGAAGGAAAAATGGGAAGGTAAGGCCTAACGGCGGCGAGTGGCAAACCTCCCCCTGGCGGGACGACGGCAAGGTCGTCGAGATGGCGGCGCAGGTACGCGACCTCAAAATTCTTCCCGGCGAAGAACGCGCACAAGTCGGCTTCATGACCGCCTAGGCTGGGTGGCCGGTAGCTCGCCTCGCTAAGCTGCACCGGCGAGAAGGGGACGTTGCCGAAGTCCCCTTTGACGAACAAGAACTTCTTCAGCCAATTGTGGCTCTTATTAACTGTCTCCCGCACCTTGAGGTGGGCGCTGGAGAAGTAGGCCGTCCCGTCTCGATTCGCCCGGAAGGAGAACAGCTTCCGGAACACGGCGAGGCTGAACTCCACTCGCTCCTCTCGCAGGAAGCAGGCGAATCCCACCATGACGGCGATGGAGTTCGGGGTCATCTGGCCCAGGACGACCCCGAAGTACTTCAGCACCTGGCGCACCTCGGGCCACAGGGGGAGTCGCAGGCCTACTTCAAAGTGAGCTAGCGGGATGGCGAGCTCGTCCCTGGATAAGTCGTTGATCTTTTCCCCATCCCCGGGCCGTCTCGCGGAAAAGCTCGGCGGCACGTGGTCGCTCAGAGCATCCAAGTACTCGCGCTCAGAGATGACAGCGTGAGGGAAGTCATGCTCTGAGAAGGTCCAGGCACACTTGCTTCGTCCGTCCACGTCGCCGCCGCCTCCGCCCATTCCCATCGGGTCGCCGCCGAACGCGCGAAACAGATCCGGGAGGCGAGCACGAATCGCACTTCGCGGGAAAAGGGAAGCGAGAGGATGTTTGAAGTCGGTGAGGAAATAAGAGCCAGCAAGACCTATTTATAGGGAAAGAGAAAGGGCGGGAAACTTCCCGCCGAAAGAGGGGGTGCGGATAGCAAAAATCAGCCCGACGGTTCGGCTTCCCCGCACACAACCGTACCCCAAAGACCGATGCGGCGCGGGTCTCGCCCGGCCGCGTCCGCGGAAGACCTGAGCGGGCGAGTCTCGACCCGCACCAGCACGAGGTTCCGCGCGAGACGGGAAACTCCCGTCTGGCGAGCTCCTCGGCTCGCCCTCGCCTCGGTCAGCGCGAGGGGAAGAACGGACCTTTTCCTTAACCCACCTACAGAAAGCAATGGAAACAGCATGGTATTTTCAATAAGCCTCAGCAGTAACAAGTTAGGCTCATAGGCGGGCTAAAAGAGTCGCAAACAATTACAAATGCAAGATAACTCCAAAATAACAGCAATCCCACGGCATCCCCGAAAGCGGGTGGCTGAGAGCTGGGTCAGTACTCGACCCACTTCCACCTATGCCGCCGCTTCGTTCCCGATCGCGGCGGCACGCGGGGATCGTGGTAGTCGCGAACCGCCACTAGCTCCCGCTCAGCCAGGACGATCTGCTCTGCGGCGCTCCTAAGATGCCCCTCGGCTCGCGTTATATGCACGCCCGGCGAAGTCACATCATCATCCTCCGCTGCGCGCCGAGGGCCCTCCAAGGCCGCGAGCCGGGCCTCAGTCTCGGCCTTGTCTCCATCGACCCTCTTCACGATCTCCTGCAGCAGCAGTGTGTGCTTTTGGAACAGCCGCGTCACCTGCCTCTTCATCCCCACCGCATCGGTCGGGTCGCCCAGGTAGTCGGAAACACTGTCCACGTCGGGCGGAGGCGAATACCTCGCTCATCTCGGTTTCGGAGGAGGCCCTGTTATAGCCTGCAAACGGGGGCGAGTTAGAAGGAGCGAGCGAGAGACAAAGTCAACGGTAAATACCAGCTCACCAGGGGTTGGCACGTCACCCGCACCGACGGATGGGCGAGAAGAGCCCGGCCGACCCTGAAAGGTTCCTCCCTCGAGGATCTCGAGAGATTTCCCCAGTCCGTGGGAAACCGGCGGGCGGGGAGTTTCCGGAGGTGGGCGGTCCAGACCTGGGGAACTGGCGACCCTTTCAGGCGACAAGGGAGGGGGACGATCCTCTCCCCGGTTCCCTACCTCCTCGCAAGGAATTACCTGCAAAGCGAAAAATCAGAGATGAAATGGTAATCCACGGAAGGCCACGTACCCCTGGGACGACCTCGACATCCGCCGAGCTGGAGCCCGGACAGTCACCCGCCAGAGATCGCCTGACAATCTTTTCTTTCACCGGCCTGAAGAGAGGGCCGGGAGACCCGCGTGATAGCCAAGGGGCGGCCTCGAGGGCCTCCTCCTGAGTCTTCAGGACCGCTGCCGCCAGGCGAGCGCGCACCTCTTCGCTGACCGGCATCAAGAAACTAAAGCCTGCTCCAAGAAAATAAAGGGGTCTGGGGAGCCTCCTCCAGGGGCCAGCGGTATGTATTTATAGCTGGACAGTGGGGGCCCACCAGAAGATTCCCTGCCAGCTCAGCACAATGCTCGCCGAACACGCGGGTTGGATGATTCTTTCCGAGCTTGATTCAAGCTCAAAAAGAGCGGGGATTGTGTACAACCCCGTGTCCGGCGAGCGGGTCCCGCCAGGGAGGTCGAGCGGACCAAGTCCCGCGACCCGCACCCGGACGGCAAGACAGATGAACGGAAGAAGGCCTGGCCCGCTCTCGCACATTTCAGGCGGGCGAGTCAGCGAAGCGAGCAAGCAGGTCTCGCGGAGAGCCCAGCAAGGCGAGCGAGCCGACCGGGGTCGCAGCCGCCGCCGTCCAGCCCCCACTCGCAACCTGGCCGCCGACCCGCCCCGACAGAAGACAGGCAGGTCGCGACGGTCCGGCTCGCGCTCGCCCAGTGAGGATAAGGCGAGCCCCAGAGCCAGGTCGCGCCTGCCTCCCGCGGGTGGAATTGGAGGCGAGCTGACTCCCCATGGGTGCGAATAGCTACTCAGAACAGCGGAGCCTTGCTGTTGGCAGACCAGGTTGGACTGCGCATAGCTGCTCAGGACAGCGGAGTTTGGCTGTTGGCAGACCCAACCGAGGGCTTTTTGGTATTTCCAGGTCAGTTCTTTTGGTTATTGGCAGTTCAGATTCTGAAAATCTATAAATAAGACCCAAGGGGTACCTCAGAGGGGACGCTTTCAGTGTTTCCTGACTCTCACCTTCAAGTGCTCTCTGAGGGTACCTTAGCTCGGCTTCTGGCTAAGGAGGGGAAGCGCTCAGAGATCTTCCGGGTTTGTGGAGGGACCTCCCTGCCGAGCCCTTGGGTCTGTTCTTTCTTGTCTCTTTCGTTGTTTTTCTTGCAGGAGCAAAGTAGGTGCGAGACCACCCCTTCCCCGAGGGTCGAACTCCACAAGAGGCCGGATTCCGGTTTCAACAACAAGGGTGTGGACATTTTCCTCCTCCATCTCCACCTCCTCAGCTCCTCCCATGGCCTCCTGGCCAGACAACTCCGCCATCCTCCTCTCCATCTCCTCGGCTCCACCTTGCCAGGAGATGGAGTTGACCGCGGTCACGTAGCACTCTCTCGCCACCTTGGGGTGTCCCCAGACCCGGAACTGGACGCCCTCGGTGTTAAACTTGAGGCACTGGTGGAACGAGGAGGGCATACAACTGAAGACGCTGATGAGAGGCCATCCAAATATGGCTTTGTAGCTTCTGGGAGCGTCCACGATGACGAACCTGCAGTTTCTGGACTGCCCCCCCAAGGTAAGATGGAGCCCCACTCCTTCCACCTTCCTTTCCCCGGAGAATCCGAAGAGAGACCCATCCGATGCCAACACCCTTTTGGTCTCCACCTTCATCGTGTCGAACGTCTTCTTGAAGACGACGTTGACGAAACTCCCATTTTCCACGAGGATCCGGGAGACGGTGAAATTTTCGACGGCGGCCTGGACTACCAACGCGTCGCAGAGCAGATCTTCATGGTCCGACATGTCCTTCCTGGAGAAGGTAATCTTCTCTTCTGGGGGCGGGGTTAGGGATGTGGAGGCAACTCTCCGGCGGTATATGGTGTGGAGACTCGCCTTGCGGGAGGCCTCGACTCCTACCCCCCGTGGATCACTCCAATCCCTCCTCGGCCTCCGACATTGGCCCGGTACTCACACCTGTCCTCCTCTGCCCCGGGTAGGACCTCCTCTATCCGCACCTCCTGACGACATTGTTGATACTGCTGAGCTTGCCCCCTTGCTCCCCTCATCTCCAAGAACTCCGGGCAAGTAGCCGTAACGTGCCCTTATTCCTGGTGGAAGACACAGTAGGGCAGCTCCGCTCTACCTTCGGGCCTCCTTCTTTGCACTATCCTCCTCCCAGAGCTATCTCCATAACTTGATGTTGATCGGGGAGGGGTGGCCTCTGGCCCTGCCTCCATTCTGGAGGGTTGAACTGACCATACCCCCCTTGGCGGTGGTCTCTGTAACGCCCCCGATTTTTCTGCGACTATTTAATTCTCGTTTGTCGTTACGTTGACGCGTTTCCGGCATGTGCCGTTTGTTATAGCACGGTCTTAGCTCTTTTGGTTCCTTGTATGGTTGTTGGTAGCCTTTTTGGCAAGATCTCCTAGCAAGTCGGGTCTGTTTTGGTGACCGGTAAGGCCTCTCGAGGGGATGCTTGTGTTTTGGCTTCGGGTAGTGACAACCCGTGTTTTGTTCGTCGAAGGTTGATTTCGACTTCGCCATTGCGTTCGTAGCACAGGTAATTAGCTACGGTGTGAATTTTGTCGGATTCCGAGGTGGTTCGGTTTCGGGTCGTTTTGGTGTGTTAATAATAATGGATGTAATGATTAATTAATTTATAAAGTTTGAAATGAGTGCTTTTAGGTGGCAGTTAGGTTGAAAAGACGTATCCATGCATCATATATATAGCCTTAAGAAATAAACGAGACTACTCATTGTCTCCTTCTGTGAGAGAGAAACCGTTGTCTGATCGAGAGGAAGAAAACCGCCAACCCTGTACCCTTCAGACGCTGATTTTAGGAGCGTTAGTGCACGGAATTCGATTCCGAAAGCGGATTTGGAGTGCTCTCGCCTAGACCTTCATTCCTAAGGTAAGAGATTCAATTTTTGTGGTGTTTCTAGAGGACTCAGAATTTTTACTTTGATCATTTTCCTCCATTAAAACCTTAGATCCTGTTTAGGTGTTGTTGCGGCTGGAGCCGAGAGAGAGAGGAAGCGTCACTAGAATGGATAGTTTTTTTACTCTCCCTTTGGGCTGACCCATGTTTTGGGCATGTTTTTACAAGGGACCCAGGTGAAAAAATACGCTTAGGATGAGCGTGTCTTTGCAGTCGCTCCTATAGTTTGTTTTCCCTTCCATTTGTTGTTGTACTTTAGTACCTTACTGTTGTTTTGGACTCTTGTAATATAATATTTAAGAATTTTTTTTTGTACCAGACTTTGTGTAATATTTCAGATTTTCAGCAGTTCGGTTCCTTTTTCTCGCTAGTGGCTCTGCAAATTCTTCTCGTTGAGGTACGCTTTTAACCTTAGATTCTTATGCAACTTCCACTGTAAGCTTACATTTCAGTTATTTTCATTCATGTCTGTTATGTACTGGTTTTAATATTGTTTCTTAGTTGACTTGTTATCGCTAGACCCGGCCGGACGGCTGATGGGTTGTTAAACTAGGTTGGGGTGTTACATAATCTGCATTAAAATACGCAATCAATGTTGGAGTAGTGGAAGACATTTTGTATATCAACCCTTGATCAGGGGCTGTTTTAAGATATCTCAAGATGCGTTTGACGGCCTGTAGATGATACACCAGAGGAGAATGCATAAACTGGCTGACAACCCCAATAGCAAAGGATATGTCTCGTTTTGTGACTGTTAGGTAAATTAATTTTTCAACGAGACGTCAATAGTATTCTGGATTTGGAAGAAATAAATCAGTATCTGAGGCATGTGCACACAGCTTATGATTGACATCCATAGGAGTATTGGTCGGCTTTCATCCAGAGTAGTCGACATCCTAAAGAAGGTCGAGACAATACTTTTGTTGATATAGGACAAGACCATCAGGACGTCTTGCGATCTCAAAACCGACAAAGTATCGGAGGTTCTCCAGATCTTTTGTTTGAAAGGCAGAGCCCAGATGTTGTTTGATCATTTTTATGTCTTCTAAGTCATCACATGTGAATAGGATGTCATCGACATACACTAAAAGGAGAACAGTACATGTTTTGTGATGTCGAGTAAACAGAGAGAAATTAGCCGAGCTCCGAGTGAAACCAACTTCTCGCACAGCCCTGTTGAACTTGTCGAACCATGTCTGATAAATTGACTTCTTGAGATGACAAACTTGTGACTCCACTGCGGTCTCAAACCCCGGAGGTTGTTGCATGTATACTGTTTCTTATAGATCGTCATTTAGAAAAGTATTCTTGATATTCAGTTGATGTAAGGGTCATTGGCAATGCACGGCTACTGAGAGGACACGAACCGTGTTAAGCTTGGCTATTGGAGAGAATATTTCCTCATAATCGAGACCTTGTTGTTGAGTAAATCCACGAGCCACCAAATGGGCCTTGAGACGGTCAATTGTCCTATAAGGAGCATGCTTGATGACAAATACTCATTTACAGCCAACAGTAGTCTGCCCAGGAGGTAGAGAAACCAGATCCCATGTCTGATTAGCCTAAAGGGCTGTCATTTTTTCATCCATGGCTACCCACCAGCCAGGATGTTGGAGAGTCTCCTGCACAAAGTTAGGGACAGAAATAGAGGATAATGAAGTAGCAAAGGCGCAAAGTTGAGGGGTCAGGTGATGTAAAGAGACATAATTCGTCATTGGGTGATTTGTAGAAGGCATCATCGGATCATTAGAACGCAGACTGTTATTAGTAGAAGACAACAGGCCTGGGGTAGCAGAAGAGGAAGGACGACGAGTGTACACATGGATTATATGTGGCTTAGGTGGTTGGGGTAGTAGTGGTTGTAGCATCCGTAAGTTTTGACGCAAAAATTTAATTAAATTATAGGGTAAGTCGCAACGGATTTTGATCGAGGCAGCGCGTCGTCAAGGTACAATGTTACTGTTCCTAAAGATCGTGTCCATTAATTTGAGAAGTGTGTCAATCTTAGCGGTGGTGTGACACATTTTATTTTAGTAACGTTGCGCAGCGAAATCGTTTATATTCAAAAGAGTTGGTGTAGAGTGGGTGTGCGTATAGTGAGAATTATCATTCTGGGTTGGCTAAATAGGGGCGGGAGGTGGTTATCAAACCATCCCCACGGTTCTTATAAAAACCGCACCATGCGATTGGTTAAAACTGCAACACATAAACCCCTCGCCCGATAGTTTTTACAACCCGCACCCTCTCTTTTCATGGAGAAAAGCCGCAAACCGCAAGCCGTTCTCTCGACTTCTCCCGTTCCGCAAGCGGCGACGCACGAGCCCGACGCCCCACGCTGCCCTAGCCGACGGTCTTCCTCGCTCCAGAACTCATCGCCGACTTCTCCTCCTTCCTCTACGGGCGCCGGTGAGAGTGTTTTCCTTCCTTCCTTGGCCGTGGAAGAACCGGATTAAACCCTAACCGGTGGAAGTTGAAAACGGTGGGTTCCGGTGAGTTTTTTTTCTCTCTTGTGTTTATTCCTTCATGAAATCCTTCGATTTGGAAATTAATCTAAACTAGGTTTTCATCTTATTGTCCTAATTAGGTTTTGGAGTACGGGATCCACTGCGATATTGGAGTCGGGCGCATTGAGAGCCTCAATCACTCCCACGTAAAGGTAATACATTATGTTAGCTTTTTGATTTTGCTTACCCTAGTTTATCGGAATTTTTCCAACGAAAACCCTAAGGGAAAATGTGAAATTTAGGTTTTGTCTTGGATTGCAGGATTTTGGCGACCTCGGGGCAAGGTTCTGAAAGTCCCCAGCAGTCGGATTTTCCTTCGGAAAAATAAATGTCGTCACGCCGAGTGTACGAGCGCCGCACCACCACTGTAAGGAAACCTAATCCCTGTTAGTTAGACGTAGCAAGAAATGTATTTTGTATACGCATGTGTAGGTTTTGTACAAACATCATGACCATGCATAGAAAGGTGTGGTGGTAGGAAAACGGCCGCGGAAAATGCGTAGGATGACACCCTTATCCAAGACAAAAGTTGTCAGATCATGAACAGTAACGTTAGGTAGTAAACCTTTACCCGTGTACATAAACCTGGAATTTGTCCAACCAAGGGCATGAATGTCCCTTCTAGTCGACCACGAGAAAGTCAATGGTCGCTCAGTAGTACACCAAAAGAGATGTCACAAGCGGAGTAGCATCAGACCAAAAAGGTCAGTAAGCACACATAAGTCTTTTCGTGCTAGGTAGAAGCGCACTACCTTTCTCATAAGGGATATGGTACCTGTGAGCAGTATAGTCTTGGGAGTTGACTTCCCTTTGAGACAGTTAGTAGATTCGAGACTGTGTCCGCACGACACTAGAACAATTGAGTTCGTCAGATGGTCTCGGATTTGACCTGATTTTTAGAATGGACTGGCTTTCGGCAGTCAACGCCAGGATTGACTGTAGAGCGAAGCAGATATAGTCTGAGGGCCCCAACCAGACTGCATTTTATTATCAGGGCTTGAAGGCAGTAGTGAAGATGATCATCTCCGCAATCCAAGCTAAAAGGTTCATCAGTAAGGGTTGTGAAACCTTCGTAGTACTGATGAACGCGGAGGCTAAGGCTGACTTGTCAGAGGTACCAGTGGTGCAGGATTTCCCGGATGTCTTCACGGAAGAGCTCCCTGGTGCCCCTCCAGATAGAGAGATTGAGTTCCTGATAGACTTGCAGCCTGGGGCTACACTGGTAGCCAAATCCCCCTACCGGATGGCTCCAAGGGAACTAGCGGAGTTGAAGAGCCAGTTGCAGGAGTTGCTTGACTTGGGCTTTATACGCCCAATTACTTCACCTTGTAGTGCTCCAGTACTATTTGTGAACAAAAAAGATGGTAGTCTGAGACTGTGCATAGACTACCGTGAATTAAACAAACTGACAGTAAAAAATAAATACCTGATTCCCAGGATTGATGATTTGTTCGAACAGTTGGTAGGATCGTGCACATTTTCCAAGTTAGATTTGAGGTCGGGCTACCATCAGTTAAAGATTTGGGACGTGGATATACAGAAGATGGCTTTCAATACCATATATGGACACTTCGAGTTCGTGGTCATATCGTTCGGGCTGACCAATGTCCCTTCAGTATTTATGGACTTGATGAACAGAGTATTTCGGGAGTACTTGGACCGTTTTGTTATCGTCTTTATAGATGATATCTTAGTGTTCTCAAGGAGTGCAGAAGAGCATGTTGCACACCTCAGGATTATTTTGAGCACTCTCAGGAAAAACCAGTTATATGTCAAGTTCTCAAAATGTGAGTTATGGCTCTCAGAGATTGCATTCTTAGGCCACGTCATCAGTCAGAAAGAGATTAGTGTCGATCTGAAGAAGATAGAGGCCATTAAGAATTGGCCAAGGCCGATGACAGTTTCAGAGGTTCGCAGCTTTTTGGGTCTAGCTGGTTACTACAGGAGATTCATCAAAGATTTCTCAAAGATAGTCTTACCACTGACTTCCCTCGCCAGGAAGGGTAAGGGCTTGGTTTGGACAGTTGAGTGCGAGTTGGCTTTTGAGAACTTGAAGGACAGGTTGATGACCGCACCGATCTTGAGTTTATCTTCATGGCCTGACGGGTTTCAGATTTATAGCGATACGTCAGGTCAAGGTTTGTGTTGTGTTCTCATGCAGCATGGAAAGGTTGTAGCTTATGCCTCGAGACAGTTAAAGGTTCATGAGAGGAACTATCTCGTGCATGACTTGGAGCTTGCAGCAGTCATACATGCTCTGAAGATTTGGAGGCACTATCTCTATAGAGTGCGTTGTGAGATCTTCACTGATTATAAGAGCCTCAAGTATATCTTTGATCAGCGGGAGCTCAATTTTAGGCAACGTTGATGGTTAGAGTTTCTATCAAACTACGACGTAGACATCCAGTACTATCCAAAAAAGGAGAATGTTGTAGCCGACACCCTTAACCGGAGAGGTTCGTATTCTTCTCTTCTCACTCAGCAGAAGGAGTTGGTGCGGGAATTGGAGGGACTGGACATTATCGTTGTGCCCCGTTGTAGCTTTGGTTCTGCAAGGTTGAGTTGCATGGAGATTACTTGCGACATTAAGGATAGAATAAGAACAGCTCTACCGTTGGATACAAAGATGGCAGAAATATGGATCTCAATGCAGACGGGTCAGAAGGAGAGATTCACTATTCAAGATGATTTATTATTGCTTGATGGCAGAGTGTGTATCCCCGATGTTACCCACCTTCGCGAGGACATTCTTTTTGAGGCACAATTCCAGATATTCTACACATTCGGGTAGCACGAATGTAAGACTCGAACGTATCATTTTTGTGAGTCTGCAGTGGCGACCGAGGAAGCCCGTTGTGTACAGTTCCAGGAAGGGTTGCGGGACGATATCCGTGCTTCAGTGGTTCCGTTTGATATTACAGAGTATGCACTGCTGCTGGAAAAGTCGCGATTAGTCGAGCTGGATAATGAGAAGAGACAGAGGAGGACAGAGATGCAAAAGAGATTTAAAGAGGGTGTTACCCAAGAGAAATCGGGCGGGACAAGTGAAGCCCCGTGGAAAAAGAAGAAGCCGCAACAAGTGGTGTCAACTGGTAGCACGCAAGGGTCTCAATCAACGTTGACCAAGTGTGTCAAATGTGGCAAGATGCACCGCGGGGAATGCTTGACAGGAGTTTGTTTTTACTGTCGCCAACCGGGCCATCGGCGAAAGGATTGCCCAAAACTGCAAAGGGAGGAAAGTTCGAGAGGAGCTCCAGTCTTGACACCTCAGAAAATTTACCATATTGGGACTTCCAGAGAAGGGGAGTCAATAGCATCAGCACCCGCTGAAGGGGCCAGAGAGGAGAGGCTAATTCAGGCTCGTGCATTTAATCTCGGTCAGCAAGAGGCAAAGGCAGATGATACTGTGGTCACAGATATGCTGCGTGTTCATGATCAAGTAGTGAAAGTTTTATTTGATACTGGTGTCAGTCAATCGTTTATTTCAACATCTATTCTTGAATCAATTCATATACGATCATATCAAGTGGCTCAACCTTTGAGTGTACTGCTACCAAACAATACGATTTTGATGACAAAAGAACAAGCTGCAGTCTCGCTGCGTTTTAATGATAAATGTGTTGAAACCGATGTTGCGGTCTTGCCATTGGTTGAGTACGATGTCATTCTCGGTATGGATTGGCTATCAAATCAAGAAGCCGTCATTAATTGTAAAACGAAAGAGGTGGCATTCAAATGCCCAGATGGAAGTCCAATGATCTATAAAGGTCTGGGAGAAGTTGCAAAAACCAGGATCTCGGCAATGAAAGCCAGGAAAATGGTGCGGAAGGGCTGTGAGGCTATTTTGGTGATGATTAACAAAATGAAAGAAGAAAGCAAAGAAATTACGGCAATGCCCGTAGTGCGGGAATACATTGATGTATTCCCAGAAGAGTTGTCTGGTGTGCCTCCAACCAGAGAAGTTGAATTTGACATTAAGGTGACTGAAGGAGCTGCTCCTGTGGCAAAAACTCCGTATCGGATGGCGCCAAAAGAATTGACCGAATTGAAAGTACAATTGCAAGAATTGCTCGATAAGAAATTTATCCGACCGAGTACCTCACCTTGGGGAGCTCCGGTCCTATTTGTGAAAAAGAAGGATGGATCTCTCCGTCTATGCGTCGATTATCGCGAACTCAACAAGTTGACAATAAAGAACAAATACTCTTTGCCGCGTATTGACGATTTGTTTGATCCGCTAGTAGGTGCTCGTGTATTTTCAAAGATTGATCTTCGCTCAGGTTACCATCAGCTGAGAATTCTAGAAGAAGATGTCTTCAAGACGGCATTCAGTACTAGATATGGACATTATGAATTTGTAGTTATGCCTTTTGGCCTAACGAATGCTCCTGCCGCTTTTATCACTTTGATGAATTGTGTGTTTAAGGCATTCTTGGATCAGTTCGTGATAGTGTTTATCGATGATATATTAGTTTATTCAAAAACAGAGGAAGAGCATGCCCAGCACCTGCGCCAAGTCTTGCAATTACTAAGGGAACAACAGTTGTATGCCAAATTCTCAAAATGTGCGTTTTGGTTGACAGAGGTGGCCTTTCTAGGTCATGTGATTAATGCAGAAGGGTTGGCTGTTGATCCAGCTAAAATTGAAGTCATAATCAACTGGACCCGACCTAAATCTGTGACTGAAGTATCAAGCTTCTTGGGCTTGGCTGGTTATTATCGGAAATTTGTCCAGGATTTTTCGAAGATAGCACTACCCTTGACACAATTGACTCGAAAGAACGTAGTGTTTACGTGGGGGCACGATTGCCAGCAAGCATTTGAAGCCTTAAAAGAACGATTAACGACGGCGCCAGTACTAGTGATGCCTGAAGGCTCAGATGGTTTTCAAATTTATAGCGACGCGTCCCATAAAGGATTGGGTTGCGTATTGATGCAACGTGGAAGGGTAAATGCTTTTGCTTCTCGGCAATTAAAGGATGTCAAAAAAAACTACCCTATACATAACCTAGAATTAGCAGCGGTGGTATTTGCGTTGAAAATTTGGCGTCACTACCTGTATGGTGTACGATGCGAGATTCTCACAGATCATAAGAGTTTGAAATATATATTCGACCAACGAGAAATTAATTTACGCCAGAGAAGATGGCTAGAATTCATTAAAGATTATGATCTCGATATTCAATACCATCCAGGGAAAACAAATGTGCCCGCAGATGCATTAAGCAGAAAGAATAGTGTTACGCTGTCAGTGATACCACAATATAATAGGAAACTTCTTTATATGCTCCAGGAAATGGCAATATGTGTAATATTTACACCTGAAGAAAAGCAGGACACAATTATTCCAGATGCGGATTCAATATTCACTTAAAGAAAGAATTCGGGAAGCGATACCACAGGATCCATTTTTGATGGGAATCTTTGAAAAACTGAGAAAGGGAGAGGTAAGTGCACTTATTGAAAAGGATTCTCTATTACTCCTGAATGACAGATTATGTGTACCAGATGCTGATAGCCTACGGAAAGATATCTTGTATGAGGCGCATAATACACCATATTCGATTCATCCGGGTCAGACAAAGATGTACCACGATTTGAAACAAGACTTCTGGTGGCCACATATGAAGAAAGATATCATTCAGTATATTGCACAATGTCATACCTGTCAAATAGTGAAAGCCGAACATCAAAAACCTGCTGGTTACCTTTGATCTCTCCCCATTCCGGAATGAAAATGGGATGATGTTGCCATGGAATTTGTATTTGGCATGGCTCGCAGTAAAGCTGAGAATGATGGAATTTGGGTCATCATTGACCGATTGACAAAGAGCGCCCATTTTATACCGATCAAACAAAGCGGACCGACTGAAAAATTGGTGTAACTCTATGTAAATGTAGTCGTGAGATTACATGGTATTCCACGTACGATTGTGTCAGATCGTGATGGACGGTTCACATCGGATTTGTGGCGACGAGTACATGGTAGATTGGGAACAAAATTGGTTTACAGTACGGCCTTCCACCCGCAGACAGATGGCCAGTCTGAATGTACCATCCAGATGCTCGAAGATCTGTTACGAATGATAGTTTTAGATTTGCGGGGTTCTTGGGAAAAATATTTATCACTAGCTGAATTTGCGTATAATAATAGCTATCAAGCAACGATCTAAATGGCTCCGTTCGAAACTCTTTATGGAAGGAAATGTAGAACACCTTTGAGCTGGGCAGAAGATGGCGAAAAGAAATTGTTTCCGCAAAAGAGAACGGACAAAATTGAGGAAAAGATCCGTATTATTTAACAACGAATGAAAATCGCACAAGATCGTCAACAGAAATATTATAATGTCCGACATCGTCTGGTGGAATTTGCTGTGGGCGATCAGGTGTGTTTAAAAATAAAACCGTTCAAAGGGACTTCTCGATTGAGACGGATTGGAAAATTAAGTCCAAGATATATTGGCCCCTTCCCGGTGATTGAACGTCTTGGCGAAGTAGCATATCGTTTAGCTCTGTCTGCTGAATTGCAACGATTGCATGATGTTTTTCATGTATCTGCACTCAGACGATATATCTCTAATCCAGAGTTGATGGTATCTGCCAGTGACGTGCAGATAGAAGCTGATTTGTCCAGTCCGACAACACCTTATCAGATTGTGGATCAGCAAAGCAAAAATCTTCAGAATCGACAAGTAAATTTCGTCAAAGTCTGGTGGACCGGCCATTCCGCCAAGGATGCTACCTGGGAACGAGAAGACGTACTGAGAAAAATATTTCCCTTTTTCTTTGGGAATCAAGAAGATGTTTCAATTTTCGAGGACGAAAATTATGATAAGGAGGGGAAAAATTGTAAGACTCGAACGTATCATTTTTGTATAAAAATAACAAACTATGTGAATATCCCCGATGATGAAAGAACCTTTTGGTGCTGACGTGACGTCGCACTTTCATTTAATGTACGAGTTTTTTGTTGACAGCCGCTTTGTTTTAATAGAAACGCAAGTGAATTTGGGTTGTATTGAGGTGAATTGTGGTTGTGCTAAGGGTGATCTGGTGGGTTGGCTTGGCTGGGTATAAGTTATGTAAAGTGGTTTTAATTCATTTGGACCGGCTGGCTTGGCTGGGTATAAGTTATGTAAAGTGGTTTTAATTCATTTGGACCGGCTGGACCGGTAAGATGACTGATTCCTCGGGTTAGGCGGTGGATCCTCCTGTATGTTAAATCCCGTGCTCCGCTAGTTCTCTGCATTCCGACGGAAGAAAGCCAAGCCGCACTCGCGCCGATTGTCGTAGCCGCCCCAAAACTTCTCTGTTTTGTGTGATTTCTCTTGCATTGCATCGGTAATCTCTTTCTCTTCACTCTTCTTTCTTCTTGTATGACGTTTGTGTGTATAAAATGATGATGGGGGAAACCCTAGGGTTGTGATTTTGGATTTGAGTCATTCGTTTTGTTTCCAATCAGAAATTCTTTATGATTTTTCCAAACCCTCAACCTTATTTGCACTCCATTTGGGCGTGATGAAATTAGGGTTTCCGTTGAGGTTTTGTCTTGACCCTTGCATCCTTTGGTTGCCGGCTATAAGTGAAGATGCATAGGGGGCTGTTTTTGTGCTTGTAGGTTGCTGGGTATGAATTATCCGGCTGTTTTGCGGGGCGTGACACCTGAAATTGAGCTGCAATTCGCAGCCCTTAATGTTGCCTTTGTGACAATTTTTGTGGCTGCACATTGGAGCAACCTGGATAAATATATGTTGAATGGTGTACCCCGAGCCCCATGTTAGTCCTTCCCTAGACAACTCCTAGAGGTCGTAGTTGTGACCGTCGTGAAAGTGCAGCTAGATCTGATATACTTTAGAGGGGGGTGAATAGAGTATATGGTGATTTTAAAACTTTTACAACTGCTGTTGTATTTTAGGTGTGAGTGTGTGTGTGTGGAAGCAAATACAATAAACCAAGATGCAGCAATTATCTAATCACAGCACATTCACAGAGCAAGGCCAGAAAACAAAAGGAAAAGAAAGCAACCAGACAACACAAGAATTTTATAGTGGTTCCCCAAATCTGGGTAGTCCACTCTTCCACCACCCTGGTAGGAATCCACTGCAGGAAGGGGTTGATCAGGTGTCCTGGCACCAATGGGGTTTTGATCAGGTTCCCAAAAACCAAACCCTCAAGTCTTTTGGTGGGAGACTTGCAACCAGAATAATTTTGAAGGGAATTAAAACCCTGTACAGAGGTGGAGTGAGAGGGTGATGAGGTCTTCTCTTTCTCAAGTCAAATGAGAAGACTTGTGGATTGATGTTTAGCAGCTTTGCTCCCCCTGAGATGTAGAATGAATCAGGAAGAATGCTGGAGCACTGCTTCAGGGTGATAGGTCTTCAAAGACCTAGAATTCCAGGTCCAGAGAAAGTCTTCAGGAACTTCTTGTAACTGATATGAATGTACTGTTTTTGAAGTTATCCTGAGTAAAAGCAGATGAAGAAGACTCTTGATATTGATGTAGTGTTCTTCTTCTTCTTTTTCTTCTTCTAGATCAGTTTCTCTCTGGGCCAAGAATGAAATCCTTTTTCTTGTGTTGTCTGAATCACTGTCTATCTTTTTTTTTGTTCTATGTCTCTGTATTGCTTCTTGTTTCTGTATATGTCTATGTCTCATAAGAACACATTCGAATTTTTGAATATCGAGCAGTAATGGCAGACGGCCTGGAAAGGAAGCAGCAATTAATTATTTCCCCAACTGTTTTCATGGGAAAATGACATGTAATAATCCAGGATTAACTGCGCATTCTAACGGTAGTATTCTGTGAAGAACTGTCATTAAATGTTCAGGAATCAGCGTCATGGAATGAGACGGGAACGGAAGAAGACCTAGTCTGGAATCGTCGACCGAAGAACAGAATTCGTCGAACTGAGTTTTGAATTCGTTGAGCTGAGCCTGAGTTCGTCGAGCTGACAGTCTTCATTCGTTGAACAGGCAATCTTCAATATCAGACAAACAATATTCGTTGAGCAGAGAACTACGTTCGTCGAGCTGAGAACCAAATTCGTCGACCTGAGAAAAGTTCTGGACTTGGACGAAATACTCTGCATCTGCTGAAATGTTGTGTCGACACAAAATGGTGTCGACAGATTGATCTTGGTGTCGACACAAATCCTCTGGTGTCGACATAAGCTGGTGTCGACTGAAATCCTGGTGTCGACACAAATCGTCTGGTGTCGACTCAAACCCTAAGTGTCGACACAGATTCTCTGAGTACAGAAAAAAGTCGTCGAGTAGAGATTAGCATTCGTCGACCTGAGAAGCTGTGAACTTGAGGTCCAAGTTCGTCGAGATCAGAATATAATTCGTCGAGCTGAGTTCGACGAACGTCGAACTCATTTCACTTAGTCTGAAAAACTGATAGATCTGGAGTTCCTGATGGTCTTGAAGAAGGCTGGTCCATCTGAAGTTGAGAAAGAGGACTGTTCTAGACTCTAAAACAAAAACTTGACCCAGACTATACATGATGGGTCACATCCTAAGTTAGTGAACTTAGCCCAAATCAACTAGGGATCCAACACGTCGTAGGAGTTCGCACATAACTATTTATGGCGCAACCCTGAAGTAAATGATATTTTGATACTGCAGAGGATGGCGTCCGGCGATAGACGTGACGTGAACCTTTTGAAGGACAAGGGCAAGGAAAACTTGGGGTGAGTTCTTACTTCTTATTCCTCTTTTGTGAACCTAGCAGTTGCTCTATATCACTGAAATGCCGAAAACGCTAACATGGCTTAGCAAATGATAGAATTCTGAGGGGAACCAAATACAAATCAATCATAAATAAATTGAATGAAATGAAATGATTGAATTGAAAGAAAATGGAAACTGCATCGGCGCAACGAAATACTACGAGTCGGCCTAGTAGGGGGGAATGTTTCAGACTCCTACACCTCGTGAGGGGGGTAGAACTCTCACACCTCGTAGGAGGGGTCGAACACCTACAGATTAAGATATGAATCTGAGTAAGAGGCGTTGAAGCCTGTAGCGCGTAGAAGCGCCCTATAGCGGATAATAACAGGAAGGGTCGACGGACCCAGATACTTGAAATATTTAAATGACTCTAAGTATTTCGAGAAACGACTTATGAATAAGAAAAACAGTACAACTAAATTATGAATTGATATCAGAGATAAAGATGTTGATTTTACCTGGTCCTAGCTTGCAGTATGTTCATAAATTTCATTGTTGCTGACTTTCTTGTCTGCTTGCAGTGCAAAGTTATAAAGGTAAGAGTAAGAATTCACTTAGTTTATCACTAATTGGTTTCTCATTTGTAGGAACCGAGCATCAACGTACCAGACCCCACTAGACGGGCCGAGTTGGAGGCAGAGCGAGGAGCAGTTGCAGACGTGGCTCGTCCACGGGTTAGCAGGAGTTTACTTTTCTTTCTTTTGTTGGATAGTGGTGATGTAAGATATGTGGTGTACAATGTAACTTTGTATTCTGAATAATTCTGGTACACTTCTTTTATTATACTGCTGTGTATAAGTATGTGAAAAACCTACTCAGAAATAACGATTTAAATTGTGACGGAGTTTCGGGTCGTTACAACGAAGATGTATGCAGATCTCAAGAAAGTAGTCTGGTGGCCAGGCTTGAAAAGTGATGTTGCAGATTATGTAGGGAAGTGCGAGACGTGCAAGTTAGTTAAGGTCGAGTGTCAAAGGCCTGGAGGCAAGTTGCAGCCACTTCTCATTCCCGAGTGGACTTTTGAGGATATATTCATGGACTTCATCCATGGTCTGTCGAGATCGCAGAGTGGGAATGATTCCTTATGGGTTATAGTTGATCGGGTTTCTAAGATCGCCCATTTCATTCATCTTAAAAAGACAGATCAGGGTTCCAGATTGGCACAGTTATATATAAACGAGATAGTTCGACTTCACGGTGTTCCCAAGACTATAGTTTCAGACCGAGATGACAGATTCACCTCCAGGGAGTGGAGATACATTCAGGAGCGTTTGGGTACCAGATTACATTTCAGCACCGCATTTCAACCCCAGACCGATGGACAGACTGAGCGCACAAATAGGACTATGGAGGATCTGTTACGGATGTGCATTTTGGACTTTGGAGGAAAGTGGGAGAAGCATGTTACTCTTGTGGAATTCTCCTACAATAACAGTTTTCTGACGAGTATTGGGATGGCGCCGTTCGAGGCCCTCGATGGTAGACGTTGTCGGACACCGTTGTATTGGGCTGAAAGTGAAGAAAGATCTACCATCAGGGAGTCATGCATTGATAAGACCACTGACAGAGTCAAGCTCATTCAGGAGCGTATGAAGACAGCTCGGGATCGTCAGGTCAAGTATCATGATCAGAAGCACAGGTCAGTACAATTCAGAGTTGGAGACTATGTTTATTTGAAGGTCAGACCAGTCAGAGAAGTCTCTAGAATAAAGCGGGTGAAGAAACTGAGCCCCAGATTCGTTGGTCCTTTTGAGGTGCTGGAAAGAGTTGGTGAGGTTGCTTATAGTTAGTCTTACCTGAGGAAATGAGTGGTGTACATGATGTAGTCCACGTCTCCTATCTGAGGAGAGCAGTCAGAGATTCCAGCCAGATCATCAGTACCGAGGAAGCACCGATCGAGACAGATCTTAGTATTGCGGTTAGACCAGTCAGAATCGTGGATTCAAGGATACAGAAGCTCAGGAATAGAGAGATTCGCATGGTCAAAGTCCTTTGGATGAACTGTGGCCGTCCAGAGTATACGTGGGAGCGAGAGGATGAGCTTAAAAGCAATGCAGACTATTCTTTCCTCTTTGATTCAGGTATGATTACAATTTTCGAGGACGAAAATTTTTGTTAGGAGGTGAGATTTGTAACATCCGTAAGTTCTGACGCGAAATTATTTTAATTGTAGGGTCAAGTCGCGACGAATTTTGATCGAGGCAGCGTGTCGTCGAGGTACGATATTAGTGTGGTCAAAAGTCGCATTTTTTTTAATTTGTGAATTATGTTAATTATATTTAGTAAGACGCATTTTAATTAAATGACGTAGCGCGACAAATTGTTATGCTAAATAGGAGTTAAGGTGAATTGGCTCATTTTGGGGTGCCAATAGCATATCTCAATTTCGCCCTTCTCCTCATACGGTTAATAAGAAAACCGCAAGCCATGAATTTATTTCCCGTAAACCTCATTCACGGGAGAATAGAAAGCCGCATCTCATTCTCACGAGATTTAGCCGCAAACCGCAAACCACAGTCTTCCGATATTCTCCTGTTCCGCACGCCGCATCGCCCGAGCCGACGCCTCCCGCGGGCCCTAGCCGACGGCCGATCCCCCTCCATAACCCCTCACCGACCTCTCCTCTTTCCTCTACGGGCGCCGGTAGGTGTTCCTTTTCCTTCCTTGGTCGTGGAAGAACCGATTTCAACCCTAATCGGTGGAGGTTGAACATTTTGGTTCTGGTAAGTTTTATTTCTTCATTTTCTCAATTACTTCATGGAAATCCTTCGATTGGGAAGTTAATCTAAACTAGCATTTCTTCATATTGCCCTACTTAGGTTTTGGAGTACGGATTCCACCGCGAAATTGGAGTTTGGCGCTTTGGGAGCATCAATCCCTCCCATGTAAAGGTAATACGCTATGTTAGCCGTTAATTTTGGACTACCCTAGCATTTTGGAATTTTTCCAAGATTAACCCTAAGGGGAAAATGCGAGATTTAAGTGTTGCTTGGTTTGTAGATTTGTGGTGGCCTCGAAATAAAGCTTCGGAAGCCCCAGCAGTCGGATTTCCTTTGGAAAATCAAATGTCGTCGCGCAGAGTGTACGAGCGCTGCACCACCACTATAAGGAAACCTAAGTTCTGTTAGTTAGACATAGCAAGAAAAATATTTTGTATACGCATGTGTAGGTTTTGTACAAATATCATGATCATGCATAGAAAGGTGTGGTGGTAGGAAAACGGTCGCGAAAAATGTGTAGGATGACACCCATCTCCAAGACCAAAGTAGTCAGATCCTGAACAATAATGTTATGTACGAAACCTTTACCCGCGTACGTAAGCTTGAAGTTTGTCCAACCAAAGGCGTGAATGTCCCTTCTAGTCGACCACAAGAAAGTCAAGGGTTGCTTAGTAGTACACTAAAAGAGATGTCCCAAGCAAAGTAGCATCAGACCAAAAAGGTCGGCAAGCACACATAAATCTTTTTGTGCTAGGTAGAGGCGAACTACCTTTCTCATAAAGTATATGGTACCCTATGAGCAGTACAGTCTTGAGAGTTAACTTCCTTTTGAGACAGTTAGCAGATTCAAGACCGTGTCCGCGCGACACTAGAACAATTGAGTTCGTCAGATGGTCTCGGGTCGTCAGTTTCAGATGCACGTTAGGAGCTACTCTGACTAGAGCCTTCCAAATAAATGTGCAGGCTAGTAACAGCTTAGAACTCAAGTATAGACCTGACGTGAGACAGTACACTAGTTAGTGAACGCCGGGACTTGGGTAAGTATAATGAAAGCGCATGAACGTAGAATGAGTAAGTATGTTGACCAGGGAGCATAGTAAACGCATGCATATCATAGCATAAAGATTTTAATGAACAAAATCATTTTTCAAAAGGCATGCATTCATCATTTAAGAAAAAAAAATTTAGTGTCACTAGGAGGAGTTATTTTTTCTTACTCTAACCCCCGTGGGCAATGTTTTTACAGGTAACCCAGGTGGAAAACTTCGCCTAGGATGAGCGTTAAGTGGAGTCAGTTTGTAGTAGCTTCAATTTCCAATTTTCTTTTTTTCAGCATGTATTTGTAAATATGGACAATGTATATTGTTAATGTTTTTTTTATGTTATGTATCAGATTTATTATATTATTTTAGAATTGCAATCATTTTACTTCTATTCATGTTTAGTTGCTCTGTGAATCCAGATATCATGTATGTTTTTACCTTTAGTTTACTTTCTTAGCTTCCGTTGTAAGTTTTTAAAATTTTAGTAGTTTCTACTTTTTACCTGATGTATACTAGTTTTGATATTGTTTCCTAGTTCTATTTATATCGCTGACCCAGTCGGATGGCTGATTATTGTAAAACTGGGAAGGTGTTACATAACATATAACATAAATGTTTTTAATGCACGAAACTATTTTCTAAAGACATGCATTCATCATATGAGAAAATATTTTAGTGTCACTAGGAGGAGTTATTTTTCCTTACTCTGGCCTCTAGTGGGCAATATTTTTACAGGTGACCCAGGTGGGAAACTACGCCTAGGATGAGCGTTAAGTGGAGTCAGTTTGTAATTGCTTCCACTTTCAGCTTTCTCTATTTCAGCATATACTTGTAGTTGTGGACAATGTATCTTGTTAAAGTTTTATATGTCTTGTATCAGACTTATAATGTAATTTCAGATTTTCAGTCATTTCACTTCTATTCATGTTTAGTGCCTCTGTGAATCCAGATATGAGGTATGTGGTTACCATTAGTTTACTTTTTTATCTTCCGTTGTAAGTTTTAAATTCTTAGTAGTTTCTTCTTTTTACCTACTACATACTAGTTTTAATATTGTTTGCTAGTTCTCTTTATATCGCTGACCCGGCCGGATAGCTGATTATTATAAAACTGGGAAGGGGTGTTACAGTGGCGTAGGGAGGAAAGGTGGTAGTAGCGAAGGAACGAGAACAACTGGCAGCAGAAGAGGAGACGGTAACGACAGTGGAGGGTCAAGGGATTGAGAGTGATAGGGTTGGTCCTCAAGAAAGGTAACGTCGGCCGACGTAAACAGTTTTTTGATCAGTGGGAGAGTAGCATACATAACCTTTCTGAGTGCAAGAGTACTCAACGAACATATATTTTGTTGCACGCGGGGCAAGCTTGTCAGTCGAGGGGCCATGGTTGTAAACATGGCAAACACAGCCGAAAACACGAGAAGTGGTTGCAAATAGGGGTGTGGGGGGAAAAAGAATGGAAACGGGAGTTTTAAAATGGAGAATAGAGGAGGGAAGGCGGTTAATGAGGTGGCAGGTCGTAGAGATTGCAAAATTCCAGCAGATGGTGGGAACATTCATTTGGGTCATAAGGGTGCGAGCGACCTCCAGAAGGTGACGATTCTTGCGTTCGGCGGCACCATTTTGTTGAGTATAGACACAGGAGGTTTGATGAATGATGTCGAACTCAGTGCACAAGTCGGTAAACGCATGTCTTCTGTATTCACGAGCATTATCAGTGCGGAGAGTTTTAATTGTTGTAGAGAATTAGTTGCGAGTCATAAGGATAAAAGTACGAAAGACACGAGGCAATTCGGATCGATCATAAAGAAGATATAGCCATGTGACACAAGAGTAATCGTCAATGAAGGTAACGAAGTAACGGTAGCCAGAAACATTGGTAGTTTTATAGGGTCCTCATATATCGGAATGAACTAAAACAAGAGGAGCACTGCTCCGAGTACAATGAGGTGAAAAGGTAGAACGATGGTGTATGTCGTAGATACATGACTCGCATGTGAATTCAATGAAAGACAGATCTAGAAGAGCTTTCTAGAGGATGCGCAGAGGGGCATGCCCAAGACGCCAATGCCAATCGATAGAGCTAATAGTGAAGAGAACGGGGGGTTGGAGGTCTGAGATGTAAAGCCCATTAACCAATATTACTTCACTAATGACCGTCTGTGTTCGACGATCCTGCACAACACAAGAGGTAGAAGAGAAAGTCACATAACAATCAAGATCTTGTATAAGACAGCTAATTGAAAGGCGATTGAAGGGCAAGCCAGGAACATGAAAAACTTAGTGAAGAGTGAGAGTCGAGGTCAGAGTTACGCCAGCGGATCCAGCGACGGGAGTAGTGTCCCCATTGGCGATAGTAATGAACATAGGATGCGCATAGGTCAAGTATTGTGATGGTTTTATTGGGGTAATAAGATGTGTGGCCCCGGAGTCCATAATCCAGGAGGAACCGTGGCAAGTCAGGAAATACCCCCATCAGAAATAGACACAACAGATCCAGATGAGAGAAGGAGAAACTAAATGGGCCATTATGTGGGCCTTTACATAGTTAAGTAGCTTCTTATGCGCATTCTAACGATCTGAGTCTCTATTAATGAACACAGTTGTTCTACTGTCTCGCGGACACAAACTTGCATCCACTAATCCTTTAAATGGATTGTCGTCTCCCCAAACTTGAGGCTCATACGGTCTGTTGCGCCCTATGAGTAAGATAGTGTGCTTATATCTATCAGAAGAGAAAGCTCGAGTGTGCCTCCTAATTATTTTTAGTAGATATTGGATTGCGAACGTATTCATTTGAATGTCTTAGGTCGAGCCTCTTACTAGTAAATTTTATAATATATGTAACATTCGTAAATTGATACGAAAATTTAATGTGATTGTAGGTTCCGATCGCGAGCGGAATTAATCGAGAAATTATTGTTTTGAGGTATAACATATGTTAATTTTGTTGTACATAAATAATTTTGTAAGTCGGCATTATTATTTTGTTTCGTCGTGTTCCAGCGCAAGGGCGTAGCTCAAATTATAATCTTTTAGAGGAGTGGAGTGGCATTTTGGTAATAGTTTGGAAATATCAAATTCCTCGTAAGTGTTTTTGTGAAGGGGCACGGTTCTCCCCACCCCCCCCACCCTTGTGGTTTCCATAACCGCATAGTCGCTTGGTTTTAAGACCGTAAACCCCTTGTTGCGTAACCCCACATCACGCAAAACCGTCGGACACCACTTCCAATCCCAGCGCCTCTTCTTCCAGTCGAAGCCCTAAATCCCGCAGCTGACTGATGCTCTTCCTACTTCTGGCGTCATCGAAGCAATTTCCAGCCCCATCGATCGTCCAGGCGATAGTTTAAGCGGGCATGTTGTCGCCTGGAGCCCTCTCCAGCGTACTCCTCTGATTATTAGCCTTGATCGACCATTCCTCTTCCTCTTCTTAGTCAGAAATTGAGATTTCTTGCTGGTAGGTAACCCTAATGTACTTTTTGTGATTATTCTCAGAGCGGGATTGTTTTTTGTTACCCTAGCGCTGAGATTTCAGACTAGTGACGTGGTGTGTGAGTGGTTTATCTTTTACAGAAATTTTTGAAGCCTTCAACAAGGCTCCCCAAGCGAAACAAGTGGTCGTCCCACCCTCTATTTTCATTTTTCCTCAGGTTGTGAACTGTTTCTCCTTAATTTCAGTCATTTTGTGTTTTAAAAATTACTTAGACCCCGTTCGTTTGTACAGTTTTCACAGCCGGTTTTCGTTTTCAGTTTTCGCAGTCCCAATGTAGCTGTTCGTTTGCCTCTGTTTTGATATGTTTTGGTTTTGACCCAAAACCACAAGGTTTTCACTTTTTCATTAAACATCCTTCCTCAAAACAGACCTCCCTAGGTCCGTTTTAATTGGTTTTGAAAATAGAAAAGATCCTCATTTCTGCAATGGTGGTGTGCAATCTTCTCCCACACTAACTACTCCGGCGGAATCACCGACAACAGCTGCTTGATCGGCAGCCTCTCTTCTCCCTCCCGCTGTTGCCGTCGCCGTTGTCGTCGCCGCCTTCTCCTCCCCATCCCACTCTAAGCCTTCCCGCTTCACCTCTTTCCACTTCCCCGTCAAAGCCGATCTCCTTCTACCCGCTACCTTCCTTTCAATTTCGGCTCCGAGATCCTTTGGCCCTTCTCTGAATTCCGTACGTTCTCACGCCGTTTTGCATATGGACTCCGTGACGGCCGACGTGAAGTCCTCCGATGGGGTTCGTTCTGTTTTCTTCTTTTGCTCATCAGTTTCTCTGTTCATTGAGGATGGTTTTCTTTTCATCTTTTGTTGTTGCTTCTTCTCCGCAGCAAACAGGAGTTCTGCCAGAGCTTATGGTTAGTTGATTTCGCGTCTATCAGTCATATGATTTCATTTCTGATGAATTGCTTAGTTGATTTCTCCTCATTTTCAATATTTGGTTTGTAATCTCTATTACTTCATATCTGATTTGTGTTGCTCATTCATTTTGCTTATGTCAGTTTTGTAATGATTTGTGCTGCACATTGTTTTCCCCTTGTTTTAGTTCGTTGTTTCTCTCTTATTATAAGTTTTTGTTTTTTGTTTTTTGGCCCAAAGCTAAACTGAAAATTATGTTGCAAACGAACATAAGTTTTTGTTTTGACCCAAAACAAAAACGCTAGATGTTTTCGTTTTGAAGCAAAACGAAAACCAAATATGAAAACGGTGCAAACGAACGAACCCTTATAGTATGTATGGAACATTTTAGGGTGTGGTTCAACAATACCAAGCTTAGCCGAGGACGTTTTGCCATTGTTTCAGAAATAGTAACTCCTCTATCGGAGAAGTGGTGAGAGTTATCCCTTCGTTATAAATTATTATCTCTTAAACCCACGAGAATTATGTTATAGTGTTGATGCCCTTGTAGGTCCTTGAGTAAATAAGTCTTCTGGTTACCTGGAGACCAAATTAGTATGTCAAACATTTCTTTTGGAGCAGTATGCCGCCTCGTCAAGTGTACGAACGCCGTAGCACCGTGGTAAGAAATCTTTATTTTTTCTGGTTAGACATATCAGATAGCTTGTTTAGTAGCGTATATTATAATTCGGAAAAATTAATATTGTCGTGTAGAACCGCTACTATTGTTAAAGATTTGTACCTCTATTATCACTTAGCTAGTATATGATGTTCATAATTAAATTATAAGCATCACAAACAGTTAGTTCATACGAATCACATGTAAAATACTCTTATATATTTACGAATATGAGAAATTGACTTCAATAATATATTTTCTAATTGAGTAAATCAATATGATGAGTTGCCTTTACTACGCACATATGTTCGAAAACTGAGTAGCACTAGTTAGAAGATGTTTAGTGGCAAGCTGGAGATTTCCTCCCGTGTTTGATAGAGGTGTGTTATCTTTCTCGTAGGATGTAGTGAATCCTATAAGTCACAATGTTTGGGAGATATACCTCGATTCAGAAAATTAGTAAATTTGAGGCTGTGCCTGTGAGACACTAGAACACTTGAGTTCGTTAGTAGGACTCGGATCGTTAGACTAATATTGCGTGATAGAAGCTATTCTGCCTAGAGCTTTAAAGGAGGACAATCATATGTGAGTTTAGAACTCAAGTTTAGACCGAACCTTAGAAACTCATAGTTAACCAAATTATTCGGAACTTGACTAAACTGCGCAAAAATATGATTAATTAGAACGATTATTTATCTTACTAGTTTTAATTTAGAAAATCATGCATAGTACACTAGCAAACAGCTTTTATATAGCACAAAGATTATTTTTAAAAGCAAGCATGCATTTATTTCAAAACAATTTTAATGTCAGTGGGAGAAATAGTTTTTCTTACTCTCCATTTGGGCTGACTCATTTAAACCTTGGTTAATATTATTACTTTTTAAAAAGAATAGGATATTAGCCACAGTTTAGATCGTGGCTAATACCATTATTTTTTTAAAAGAATTGAGTATTAGTCGCAGTTTATATCGTGGCTAATACTATTATTCTCTTAAAGAATTTGGTATTTACCGCGGTTTAAACCATGACTAATACTATTATTTTTTTAAAAGCATGAAGTATTCACCACGGTTTAAAACGTGGCTAATACTATTATTTCTTAAAAATGATTTACAGAGGACTCGGGTGGGAAGTTGCATATAGGATGAGTGTGTTTGTGAAGTCGCACATATAGTTTGTTTTTCTCTTTCAATTGTTTACTTTTAGTACCGTACTGTTTAGTATTGAACACTTGTAATATTAATGTTTAAGAATTTGTGGGCCAGATATTGTGTAGTATTTCAGTTATTCAGTGGTTTGGTCCTTTTTTCTTTCTAGTGGCTCTGTGAATTCAGCTTGATGAGCTAAACTTTTACCCTTAATTTCATCTTCAACTTCAATTGTAAGCTTACTTTTCAATTTTTTCGATTATATCTGCTATGCACTAATTTTAATATTGTTTTTTTGTTTACTGCTTATCGATGGTCGGCCGGACGGCTGATTGGTTGTTAAATTAGGTTGGGGTGTTACAATATATATACTTGTATTTCCTCTCGTTCTAAAATATTACGTGATTACATGTATTGTATATTTCCACAAACTTCATGATGGTCTGACTGGAAGAAAAATACATTATTTATGATCTACTTGTATTAACTGCAAGCTTGATGAGCTTATAGTTTCCTATCAACAACTAAAATTGCTCATCAATATGTGTGGGTTAATATTGTTACATGTATTTGGTTAACTATAAAGAAAACATTTATGCAATACTATCTGGTACGTTTAGCCAAAAATAATAGAGTTTCTTATCTCGTTGTTGTCGCACTCATATACATGACGTGGCGGCATGACTCTCTAAGGTTCTCAAAGATTACGAAGGACATTTATTCGTCTAATGCTGTGATTCTTCTCCCTCTCAGATTTTGCCAAAACCTAAGAAGATTTAATCTAAATCATAAAATATGTCAGATCTAATTGCTTTAATTTGTTAAAATGGGAGGAAACTAAAAAATAAGGTTCTAAACTAAAATGAAACAAAATCGACGGAAAAGAGGAGAAATAAATATACCTTGTTAACACTATAAAAGGAGAATGACACTGATTCAAAAGAGACAAAGACCTAACAGACTGGATAGCTTCAAAGCTGTTGGAATCCGCTAAAGATCACAGGGGAAAGATCCCGCTGCAAGCACCAACAGTTGTTGTGTTAGGTAAAAGAGAAGGCGGCTTTGACATCAATAATCAAAGCAAACAGAAATTTCTGCATGAGAGGAACTCGACGGTTACCTGTGCAGGAATACGAGACGGGGATTACTAACGACAAAACTTCATCGGAAGGTCTCGTCGAGGCTTCTGGATGAGAGGGGAGAGATCAGGGGCTGGAAACGCATGTCAAGGGGAAGACCTAATTGTGCCTTTCAGCGTGCCCATCTACTACACTCGATGAAATGAAAGAGAAGGAACGACGGTTTAGATTTCACGCTCGACTGCCAGAAAGAAATTTAGGGCGTGGAGTGGGGTGAACCGGTTGAAGAGGTTATATTCTAGTTCTATCCCTCAAATTACAAAAATGCCACCAAAATAACCTAGGTGCAAATATGTTAACTTTGAACTACCTCTTGCATGTACAAACACATTCCTTCACTATTCCTCGCTCCTAAACTTAATTAATTATTTATCTTTCTTTTCAAATAACTCGTTAACATATAAACAAATAACCCTAACGGGAAAGAATACATTAATTTGTCCTTGATACCGATCAAAATCCCGAGAGAAATCGCATAATTAATTTTACATGTTACAGTAACTGCTCGCAGATGCTCAACGACCTCTTTCTGCCTGCTCACCAGGCTTCGTAGAAGGTTGTAGATGATTGACGAGCCTTCCTAGGCACTCTCCCAGAACACCATATGGTTCTCCTTCCGTCAGTGACTCTTCTTCTCTCAGTCAGAAAACTATCACAACTAGAGTTGTCACTAAAAACTGAAAACCGTGAATCAAACTGGAACCAAACTGGAACGGCAAAGAACTAAACCGTACGTGAATTATTTGGTTCCATTTTGAATTTTGGAACCGTGAACAACAATGGTCCGGATGCGGTTCTCTCATTTTATTATTCGGAACAGAACCGGAACTGGAACCGCAACATACAAATCTCAGGCAATTTCAGAATTTCTAGATCCGATCCAGATCAGACCAAAGCAGAACCGAATCACAACCCACTATTATTATTATTATTTTATTCTAATATATTTTTTATATAATATTATAATATATTTTATTTTATATTAATAATAATATTATTATATTTGGCAAGCTTTTAATTTTTTTCAAAAAACGTGAGCTTTATGTCTTTCAATCAAAAGCCTCAACTAAATTTTCCAAAAAAAAAACTCCGGATTTTAGCTTTCTGTCTTTCAATCAGAAGTCTCACTCAAAGTCATCATACACAGTCACGCAGGGCTAAACTCATCATTCCATCAGGACATCATCACGCGAGGAGGCGCATTCAGCGTGCATTTTTTTCTCCAAACGAGTCACGCGAGCCCCAGTGCCCAAATTCAATCCTTTATTCCTTCCTTGACGACGACTTTGACGAGCAACCTTTTACTCTATTTCTGCTACAAATTCTTTGTCGATGTTGTCCCACTGTCCAGCACCCTATCTCCGCTTCAACTTCTCCACGAGTAGTCCGGCATACCTAATCTCGCAGTTGCTTCCACTATTCTTCCATACTTCCATCTTTTGCACCTTATCTCACGCTCGCTAACAAGTCAGTGACGAACTGAGAAAGAGCGAAGAGTCGAATATGAGCCGGCAAGTAATCTGTGTGTCCTTCGTGTAGTAGTCAGGTGACTCAAGTAGTGCCCTAAATCCTAATAGCAACGTCAATTTCATTTAGATTTTGATTTTCATTCAAGTATTCAGATAATATTTTATATTTGAATGCCCAAATGAGTTGTTAAAGCACTATTAGTTCTCCTTTTAGGGATTCAGGTTTCAATTTTCATTCATGCGTTCGCTGATGCAGGCAAACAATAGCTTGCAACCTTGCTTATTTGCCCTGCATCTTCGGATTTTCATTTGGGGTGAGCTATTTTTCCTCTTTTAATTTCTCAAATTAGACCAAAAATTTAATACTTTCCTGACATTTGCTTATATCATTTTGTAATTAATTTGAAACTAGACATTCACGGATATATGCACATTTTCTTCTTTTTAATTTCACAAATTCGACCAAAGTTTTAACACCTCACTATACCTTTACATGCTCAGTTGCCATTATATCAGGTATTCATATTACTCGCTATTTTTTATTGAATGATTTGCTACTGCTCCTATTTAAAGTTTGATTTATGTTTAGAATGTATTCTAATTGTTTACTTTTTAAAACAGCGCAACTTCGATTTTATTAGTAGACATTTATATGTAATTCCCAGTTTGTGGCCTTCTTGTTTTTAAATGTTTTACTGATTTGAACCAAAACTGCATAGAACCGGACTGAACCACTAGTCAATAATTTGGTTCTGGTTCTTGCTTAACCGAAACCGAAACCGTAGACACGACAGTTCCAAAAATTATATTGGAACCGAAACCGGTTAAACCAAATAAGATTTTGATTCTAATTTCCTTTCCTCTATCTCTCTCTCATAGAAACGGCAGTTTAGATCTCTGGTCCACCATGTCCAACCCTTGTCAGAGCCACCTCATGAGGTCACTAAATACTACTAAGGGAAGTAATACTCTAGGGTGGCTTAGAATACGATGGTGATCAGATCTTTTTTTCTATTGAATCTTTTTCATTGGTTCTAATTTGAAGAACTCTTATATTAACGATTCGGTTCATGATTTTAGTACAGTCGGAACCGAACCGGAACCGTGACAGTTCTAATCACAACCTTTCCTCTCTCTGTCATAGAAACAACAGTCCAGATCTACGGTCCTCCATGTCCAATACTTGTCAGAGCCACCTCATGAGGTCACTAAATATTGTGGTCTATGGGAAGTAATGCTCGAGGGTGGCTTAAAATACAATGGTGATCAAATATTTTTTCTATCGAATCTTTTTCATTGGTCCGTTGACGCCCACCTTCATTGGAGATTTTTGCAATTCTTTTGACTCACCATCAACCATCCATGCTCCCCGAATAAGTGGCCTCCTTCAAACTCATGGTCATTTTGGGTTCCTGAAAATTACTATTGTGGCATTAGATGACACCATTTCGCTAGAAAGGTCGCTAGAAGCCCAGTATGTGATCGGAAGTCATCACAACATCGGTATTAGGGTTTAGGGTATATTGATGGGCCAATGGTTGGACACAAACCAAACCCCTCATGGCAGAAGTGAAATTCAGAAAATTAGTTGGTGGTCTTTTGATTACTCCACTCGATATCACTTATCGTATACCACAATTATATGATTATGGACTCTGCAAATGAGATATGGATACATGCATGAGATACATACACAGATTGGAAGCTCGACTAAAGTTTACAAGCTCACTCGTCGAGTCCTCGAGTTAAAGCAAGGATCAATGACTATCTCAACCTACTTCTCAGATTTCGAAAGACTGTATCAGGAACTTGACTGTTTTGAATACTTCAATCTGAAGTGCACTGTTGATTGCCTCAAACTGCAGAAAAAGGAAGATTATTTTTGAGTGCATGTCTTTCTTATGTGGTTGAACATGGAGTTCGATAAAATGTACACCCATTTCTTGCATCATCGGCTACTTAGGGGGAAGAGGGGCACTAGCATGGTCTTTGGTGATGAAGATCATCGCCGCACACTTAGCTCGACTGTGATGATTGGTCACTTTGCTTTTGTGAAATTTGGTCGCGGGCCACCCACCTCTGGTGTACCTTCCAATACATGTTATCATTCTAGTAAGAAGGATCATGCTCAGGCGTCGTGCTATCTATTGTACCCTCATCCTTCCCCACTAGGTAGAGGTACCTGGGAACAAGCACGGGGCAGCAGTCATGGTAGTGGAGGATAGTCTAGTCCTCACTCACAACATGCTACTCATACCAGTGAGTTTCATGATGATGCTATTGGGAGCATTAACCACATCGGTGGTTTTTCTACAGACAAATTGGATCGCCTTCACCGTCTATTATGCTCTTAGGGTGATTCTTCCACTTTTGACTCCTTCACGGTCGTTGTTACATCAAGTATATACATCCAACTTTGATTGGATCATTGCTCTGGTGCAACTAATCATACGAATGGGTCATCCTCAGGTTTTACCTTTTGCGCCCTTCTCTCGGGTAGTGATAAAAGTCATTGTGACTAATGGCTCCTCGTCTTTCATTGTCAGCAAAGGAATAATTTTGTTCTCTTGTTATTTCACTCTCTTTTGTGTTACATGCCTCTTCCTTTCCTGTAAACTTGCCACATCCATTATTGCCTCTTTTGAGGATGTTAGAAGATGGCATCAACATCTTCGGGATCCCTCACCACATTTACCTTCAAATTTTGTTGTGTTTACTTTCTACTCAAACATTTTACATGTGAATCGTCGAAACATGTTCGTCATAGTTCAAACAATGTATCTCTACCTAGTACTTCTTCATTTTAAGTTATTCATATTGATATGTTGGGTCATTTTATGTAGGAAATTTCCACTTCTAATCAATTTCTCTATAAAATAAAAATGGACTCGCCACTAAGCTTTTGAGACATGTTACGAAAATAATAAAAGTAACTTGCAACTTGCACAAGGCAAATTTCAAGCCTACAAACACTAAAGCATCTAAGAAGAATTGTACCGAATCTTGCCCATAGTTAACAGGTTGTGTACAACTAAAGCATTCAAAATACCTTTGGGTCAATCATTTCAAGACAGATTATGCAGTCCTTCCTATTAGTTTCAAACTCTTCAACAGATGAATTCTTCTAGATAATTATGAAGCCATACAAATCATATCAACCTCTTTCACCAACAATTAACCCAAATGATACTTTTGGTCACTTCTTCCAAAGAAATGACTAGATATCCTAGGCTACACACAATTATATCCCTCTGCTCTGCAGAAGATACTAAATCTATTTATCATTTCAAGGGCTTCTCTAGCATATAATATCAATCCCAAAGTGGAAAAATACCAAACTATCCTTAAACAATTTAAAATGCAAGAACTGAAATTACCAAGACAGCATGCTGAAGAACTCAGTGGCAAACTATCGTTAAAACATTTTGAAAATGTTCTGAAAGATAAGCTTAAATTATTTAAATATTTATCATATAAGAAAATTTAGAAACTTTAATTCAAACCCAAGTAGATGTGGTAACATGCTGAAGACAGCTAATAATAGTACATTTTCACCCATACATTGTGGCTTTGCATTAAATAGTATCTTTTCCAAAATAATGAAACATTGTCCATACATGTTATGGAATTGTAAGAATATAATCAAGCAAACATAGTAGAACCTTTTCCCACATATATTGTGGCATTGCAATAAATATAGTCAAGATTGTACATCCTGGACGAATATATCCCTCCAACTCAACTGGCATGTTTGCCAACCACTGAAAAATCTGCAGGTTTGAATATGGCTCAAATTCGATGGCTAAATATCTTTCAAAAGGAAAAAACAGTTGCTTCAAAACTAAAATTTTTACTTGATGTCTTAGTCGTCTAGGAAACTCTGCAGGGTTCCAATCATAAAGCTTAAATGATATACGGCCTGTTGGACACTACAATCAGGAAATATGTAAGTATGTGTGTTTATCTCTCTCTGTGTGTATGTGCATATATAGGGTCATACCTGCTAGCTTTGTATAATTACAGGGCCCTCCCCTCTTTCAAAATTATCAAAATCCAATATCTAAGTTTACATTGTTTACATGTACAAAAAAAGCCATGGAAGACCCCTCCAAGGGTTTTGTTTTCAACATGTACGTTGATAAAGTAAACCAAGAGAGGACGTTTTGGTATTTTTGAAACGTAGAGGGGAGGTCCATGTAATTATGCAAAGTTGGAGGAGAGTTTTTCATAATTATTACTATAAACATGAAGAATAGGATAAAAGGACAAATTAAACTCACTGTTGATGAATAGGAAGTTTTCTTATCACAAATTGTGGAAGAAAAGGTAGAATTTGGGTTGTTTATTCTGTCATCCATTGGAGCGCCAGTAGAAGCAGCAAATGATGAAGGACTGTTTGTTTGGGCCTGTTCAAGACCAGACAATGAACACGCAGGGTAATCATTTCTGTTATCACAATCCAAAGTAATCTCCCCATCTATTACTTTGTTGCTTGCACCATTAACAATAGCCTGGCATGCAGATCCTTTTAGTGTTTCTTCATAGCCTATAAAAAATACAGATGCTCATAGTGCGTTCTATGGAATATACTCCCACCAGCATAAGAAATCTTGTAAATATTATATCTTGTACTACTTCTAGTTCTTGTATTATATGAGGGTAATTAGGTCTTTTTTCTCCCGTGCAATATGTACATAAATACCCATATGATTAATGAAAGGGTAAGCCATTATTATTTCCCACATGGTATCAGAGCGCTCGCAGGAAATCTGTGCCCACGTCGCCTTCATTGAAATCACTCGCGTTTTTCAATCTCTATGGTGCTCGCCATCGAAGAGAAGTCACCCAGCTACTTGTGAAGGCACGATGACGAAGAGGAGTCATCATGTTTTCTTTTATAACTCCATCTTCCTGCTCGACATCGAGGAATCGTTGTTTCTTCACGTCCAAACGCTGCTTCCTAGATATTCTTGTCAACCTCCTATGGATATTTCAGTCAGTGTTGTAGATGTTGGACGACATGTCGGCCGACATAAAGATTTTGGACAGAAAACGCCACGACATCGACATTTTATGCAAAAATGTCATTTTAGAAAATATACTTGATATATCGGTCCTCTGGCTCTGATATATCGGTTTTACTCGATATATCGGTTTTCAGGCTCCGATATATCGGTTTTATCCTATATAACGGGAGATATCTCGCGGACGATATATGGTGAGTACTAAAAATATATATTTCATTTCTTTTAAGAGACCGAGCGATAAATTTTATTTTGTAGTACATTTTGTGCATCCCTCTGAGTCAAAATTTGACTTCTTTCTCGTCTCACTCTCAATTGGTGTTCTTTATGTCGCTTACTGTCGCCAACACTTTTTTGTGTAATTTATAAACATGCATTATGTAACATCCAAAATTTACGTCGAGGGCTTTTAATTTCAGGGTCCGAGTACGAGTAAGATCGACCGAGCTAGTGCCATGCCGAGGTATGATTTCTGATGGAATTTTGTTGCGCGTTAATAAATAAGTTCAATAAAACCTTCAATAAAATCATTGGAATTATATTCAGCGCGAATGACTAAGTTTTTATAAAACAAGTTGGCTGATTTTGGGATCTTACACTTATTTTGATACTACTTTCACTTCTAAGATATTGAGTTTTCTACTCTTTAAAAATATTTGAAATATACATTATATAGCCTTAAAACTCACCTAATATTTCCCCAACCCTAGACATACCCTTAATAAAATTCATATCACCATAAAATCAACATCACATTTATCTAAGAGAAGCAACTCGATTAAAGATGTGTGATATTTCAGTACTTTCAAAGGCCGAGGATGACGTCTCACGATAGGCATGGTGATAAACAAGAGAAAGATGAGAAAAAAGAATAGCTACTGTGAGTTTTTATCTCTTGAATTATGATTTATTGTTAAAGTATTTTAAATAATTCTTGCACACTATTTGTGACAAATTTGAATTTCTTGCATGTGCATACCTTCATGATTTTGAAAATCACTGATATTTGAATATCGATATGAAATCAAACGGGGATGACAAATAAAAAAGATAACAATTCTGAGGGGAACTATTATTTCAAATCACATTTTTTTCACATAAATGAGAATGAGAGATTGAATTAAATATTGTAAACCGTAATATGAAAAGATAAAAGATGCATAATAAGATACAGATGGAAAATGTTAAGGAAAATCTTGTATGGGGTTTACCTACAGATTTTTCCCAAGTAGGGGTTTACCTACACTTGATAACCCCGTGGGGGGTGTGCCCACGAATATGATGAATCCTTTAACATTTCCTAAGTTATGTAATTAAAAAAATGAGTGAATATTTTGAAAATCTGAATGAGATCGAAGATCTGAAAAAAATTGAATTATGACTTTGATTGAAAAAGAGACAAGGAAATAAGGAAATTTGAGAATTATTAGATAATGTTGTTCAGCTGAATATTATTTCATTTTGGATAAAAGACCCCCTCTATATATGTAGGGGATACAGAAATAGAAGGAAAACAAAAAATAAAACATATTCCAACACTCCCCTCAAGTTGGGCGTGAGATGTTAACAATCCTTACAAATATATTCTCACTCAAACATTTGGTGAGAATGTTTGTTAGTTGTTTGTCAGAGGGCGCAAAAGGAGCACACACAATTCTTCTCTCAATGTTCTCCTTGATGAAGCGTCAATCTACTTCAATGTGTTTAGTGCAGTCATGTTTGAACAGAATTGTGGGCGATACTAATAATTGACTTATTGTCACAATACAACTGGATGGGTCCTACTTCAACAAGTCCTAGGTCACTCATCAATGAGCGTAGTTATAAGCCTTCACAAACCCTGTGAGTCATAGCTTTAAACTCGGCTTCTGCGTTGGATCTTACCACAACTTGTTTCCTATTGCTTCTCAAAGTAACAAGGTTGCCTCCAACAAGAGAACAATATTCTGAAGTTGATCGCCGATCCTCAACAAACCCGGTCCAATCAGCATCAGTATAAACTTCAATACTTAGACCTAAATTTGGAGCAAACAGGATACCCCTTCCTGATGAGGATTTGAGGTACTTTATAATTCTGTGAGCTGCATCCACATGACATGTCTTTCGAGCAAGCATGAACTAAGCTGATAACATTCACCGTATAAGAAATATTTGGGCAAGTGTGGGACAGGTAGATCAGCCTCCCCATTAACCTCTGAAACTCAGAGATGTCTTCAATCACCTCTCCATCATTGCACCCCAATCGGTGATTTGCTTTAATCGGGGTGTCAGCTGGTCTATATCCACTCATCCTCACATTCTCAAAGAGTATATTTTCTCCGAGAAAAGAAGATTCTCTGCTTGGATCTTGCGACCCAATACCCAAGAAATACCTGAGTTTTCTCAAGTCCTTGAACTCAAACTCCATGTCTAATTTTTGTTTTAGATTCTGGATTTCTTCGGCATCATCATCTGTTATGACTATATCATCAACATATATAGTGAGAATGGTATGTTTGATGAACATCAAGTGATCAGCATTACTCTGGTGATATCTAAATAACACCATAGTTTTTCAAAACCTCCCAAATCAGGCACTTGGGGATTGTTACATCCCAAATAGAGCCTTTTTAATCTGCAGACTTTCCTATCTCCACCTCTAGGAGTGAAACCTGATGGAATAGACATGTAGACCTCCTTATTCAAATCCTCATGGAAGAACGCATTATTCACATCATGTTGCCAAAGATTCCAACTATTGCAGTAGCTACAACCAAGGGTTTGTGTATAACCTCTTGCAATCAGTCTTGTCTTGCACCTCTCGATAATCCTTTGAGAGTTCTGCATAACAGAAAACACCTAGTTACACCAACAGTCTTCTTTCCTTAGGGAATATGCATCAAATCTCATGTATGGTTCTTCTCAAGAGCAGAAATTTCCTCAACAATCGCATCTCTCCATATAGGGACATACAGAGCCTGTTGCCAAGAGATGGGTATGGAAAAAGAAGCAAGAGAAGCCACAAAGACCTTATGGGAAGCGGAAAAGGAGTCATAAGATACATAATGTGAGAGAGGATGACGAGTACAAGAGCGAATACCTTTCCTCGGAGCAATTAGTGGATCAGAAGGATTGGAAGGCCCTGAGTTAGGGTCCAATGATTGTTCTAGTGGCACAGTGGAATCTTGTGTGCTTGTCCTCTTTGTACACCGAGTATATACCGGCAAGCTTGGAGTCATAGACACAGTAGGAGGACTCACTTCCACTGGTGTAGACTCCCCCTAAAGTGAGGGATACAGTGGAGGTATGCGCAGAGGAACAGAAGGAACAGGTACAGGAGGTGGTTCACCCGAGGCAGGGTCATCCGAAGCAGGGTAGTATGTCTCGAATCACGGACATCACATCCATAGTGACCAACACTTTTTTGTAGGTGGGTGAAAACACTTGTACTCCTTATACGTAGGAGAGTAGCCAATAAAAACACGCTTGAGGGTGTGAGAATCAAGTTTGGAAGGGCGAGGGTAGTGGATGTGAACGAAGCAGACACATCCAAACACCTTAGGGGGAAGCTGAGTATGAGGCATATGGAGAGTGCGAAGAGGAGTAATATTCTCAAGGACATGGGAGGGCATACGATTAATGAGATATGGCACAAAAAGGATCACATTGCCCATATAGAATTTGGTAAGATGCATGGTGGACAAGAGGCAACAAACAACTTTCAGGAGATGACGATTTTTCCGCTCAGCAACATCATTTTGTGTTGGAGAATAAGAACAGGTAGTCTGGTGTAAGATATCATGATCAGCAAGATATCGCTCAAATTGTGAATCCATATAATCACGGCAATTGTCATTGTGAAGAGTTTTAATAGTGGTAAGAAACTGAGTTGAGATCATATTATGAAATCGTCGAAAAACATAAAAAACATCATTTTAGTTGCGCCAACAAATATAACAAACTAGTACGAAAGAAACAATCAATAAAGTAACAAACCACACACAACAAGATATAGAAGGTAATGGGGCAGGGCCCCCAGATATCAATATGAATAATGGCAAGAAGTGTAGAACTAGGTAACGAAACATGATTAAACGAAGTACAATGATGTTTGTTAATAGTACAGACATCATACACAAGAGAATCAAAGACAACAACAGACATAGCAGGAAACAACAATTTCATAACAGAAGCAGACAGGTGGCTCAGGCGACAATGCCAGGAATACAATGGATGGATAGTGCTGGAATGAAGAGCCGGAGGAGGTGGAGCTGGGCTGGAGTCGAGCACATACAGTCAATTGACCATGCTATCAGAGTCAATCACATTCCCCGTCACCAATCATGAAAAACATAAGAGGAAGGAAGAAAGGTTACGGAGCAATGCATGGAGTTAGTGAGATGACTAATAGAGAGTAAATTACGAGTAAAATTGGGAGCATGAAGGACAGAGGATAAGGTGTGAGAGGAGCAAGAGATAGAACTCTTTCCTGCAATAGAGGAAAGAGAACAATCTGCAATGCTCACATTATCGCGGCCAGAGAGGGGTATATAAGATAAAACCTGTAGAGGACCCAGTTATATATTGTGCCACCAGAGTCAATAATCCACTAGGTGGAAGGATGAGAGGCGGCAGAATGAGCACCTGGAAGTCGCATAGGAGGAAGAGGCAGAAGGCTCCGTAGAAAGGCCATGCATCAAGAGTCAAAGGGCAAGCATTTCATCCGCTGTGAATGCACTAGGAGGGGCAAAGCAATAAGAGCTAGAATAGCTATGAGGAATATCTGCAATAGCATTAGTAAGATAAGCAGCACGAGGAGAAGCATGATGACCAGAGGAGCGCCCAAAATCATGACCGCCACGAGGTGGAGCACCCCCTCTCGGCGGAGGGAACCCATGGAACTAGAAGCAAGTGTCCCGAGTGTAGTGATCCTTGCCACAATAATCACAAAGGAGATGGTCCTTATCGGAGCCCTTCAACTTCGAGCCACGGGTTGGACGACTACCAAAAAGAGAAGGGGATATAGCAGCCAGAGCAGAGCCCTCAGGCATAGTATCAGGAAGTAGATTTTGGAGGAGATCGAATTCTTGTTGCACAATTTTGTATACCTCGGGAAGAGAAGGTAACTCGGACGCCCCAAAATCAGAACACTGATCTGATCGAAGTCTCGATGCAGGCTTACGATTGCGGTTTTCTCTGGCACGAACCATCGCCTTATCAATATGCCTAACAAAAGTAAGTGGATCAAAATGATCATATTCTTGATACAGCTTCGTGAACTCCAAGTAGTGCGCAGAAGGAGGACGGTCACCCTGTCGGAGTAAGGATATATTCCAACGCAACTGGAAGATCTGAGCAGCATTGGCTCGACGAGAGTAGGTAGACTCCGCTCGTCGCCAAATGTCTGCAGCATTTTCGAGGAATAGATAGTTACGGGCGATGGACTCCTGCTCGTAGGAGGAACAACCACTGACGAGGTAGCGGGAGAATCAGCACCGCTAGATATAATGGATCGGGAATAAAAATCTAGAGACCGCCCAAGATTTAGGGCAACGAGTAAATCGGTATAGGGCGGGAAATCCACGCCTTAAGAGCACTAAGAAGGGTTGATAGCGCCAAAAGAAGCAGGTCATTCACTGCATTGAGGATCCGGCGTCGAAACAAGGGCTGAAGAAGAAGAAGAAGAGGTGGGAGCGTCGAGTGGAACTGGGTGGAAGAGTGTCAAGCGGAACCGAGCGGGAAAAAAGAGGAGGGCTCGCGGGGTCAGGGGAACGGCTCGCGGGTGCCGGCGGGCAAGAGCGGAAGGAGGATCGGCGGGCGAGTGTGAACGGCAGAGCAGATGGGAGATTAAGGCACCAGGAGCATTTCGGGCTCTGATATCATGTTGTTCGATTGATTATTGTTTCATTTTGGATAAAGGACCCCTTATAAATGGAGGGGATACAGAAATAAAAGGAAACAAAAATAAAACATATTCTAACAGAGAATACATGAAATAGGATTTCTTCGAATAATTATTATGTTATATACTTTTGATGTTTTGTATGCATAATGATATCAATTTACCTTGTTTGTATGTAAAGCAATTCAAGAGGTACTTTACTCACAGTCATATTTTTATGACTAACCAATCATGGATTACCATTTTATGAAGCAGTAGCATTGCCCAATGCTCCAAAAAGGGTTCCCTTCATTGCTAAGGAAAAGAAAACGTTGGCAGAAGAACGTGCGAAGGTAGGGGTCAAAATATTTATTGGAATAGAAAAGGTTCAAGAAAAAACATATGGAAACTAGTGAAGATTGGCAATGTGTCTTTTGTAACCAAATAAATTAAGCACCTTTTACAAATGTACCTGTATATCTACTTTGTATCTGTTTTGTATAAAACTTGTAAAATGAAATAAAAAGTTTGTATTATATGTTTTATTTTATACTCTTTGTGCATCTTGATGCAATGTACTACGGAAAATGAATTGAAACTATGCACAGATATTGAATACACTGTGGAGACCAAAAAAGGTCTTCACACAGATAACGCCAACAGCATAAGAGATATCAGGGTGAGTATGGGATAGGTAGATAAGCCTCCTGACATGCTACAAGTGGTTGAAATCCATTGATATTAGCAACAACTTCTCCAACATCCCTCCCCAATATATGGTTGGCATCAATAGAGGTATTTGTAGGCCGACACTCACTCATCCATGTAGTCTCAAGAAGGTCAAGTACATACTTCCTCTGAAAAATAAAGATCTCATGTTTGGATCTTGCAACTTCAATGCCAAGGAAATACTTGAGGTTTCAGAGATCCTTAACCTCGAAGATTTTAGATCTCCTCCATGTCATTCCTAGTTATGACAGTGTCATCTACATAAACAATCAGAGCGGTCAATTTTCCTTCACTATGTCTTATAAACAGGGTATGGTCGGCATTGCTCTAAGTGCACCCAAATGTTATTGTGGCTCCTTGGAACCTTCCAAATCAAGCCCTCGCGGATTGTTATTGGTCGTATAAAGTCTTCTTCAACCTGCACACCTTTCCCTCAAATCCCTCAGAGGTAAGACCCAGAGGTAAAAACACGTAAACATTATCTTCCAAATATCCATGGAAGAATGCATTCTTCACGTCGAACTGACTGAGACTCCAGCCTTTGCAGGCAGCACATAAGAGCAAAATTCTGATGGAATTCATTTTTTCTACGGGAGCAAAGGTTTCCTGGTAGTCAATCCTAGTTGTCTGAGTGTATCCACTGGCCACCAACCTAGCAATGTAATGTTCAACAAGACCATGGGATTTTTGTTTCACTGAAAAAATTTACTTACATCCACCAACGGTCTTCCGTTGAGGAAGATAAACCAGATCCCACGTGCAATTCTTTTCAAGAGTCATCATCTCTTCAGGCATAACTTCCTTCCACTCTTGATGTCCAAGAGCTTCCTACTAAGTGGAAGGGATGGATATGGAAGACAGGGAAGTGACAAAGGCTCTACGCGAGGAAGACAATGAGTCATAAGTTACATAAGGGATGTTGAGTAGAAGCATGGTTACCTTGGAGACCAATAGAAGGAACATACGGTGGCTCCGGTAATGGTGGGTGAAACCTAATTGTTTGTGCCAATGTGTCGACGAATATAAACCTATAAAGGAGGAATAGGACGAGGAGGTAATGTCGAGGTAGAACAACAGGAGAAATAGAAGTTAATATGGAGGATAAATAGGTAGAGGAATAGAAGGCATTGCTGTGGATATCCTCCGACATGGCCGACATGTCGGCCGACATAAAGGTTTCATGGACCAAACGACATGTTTCCAATATTTTTTTGCAAAATATCTTTTTGGAATATATCCTTCGATATGTCTGCTATTGACAGATATATTCGCTGATAGATCGGTTGATATATCCCGACATTTTATCGACTGATTTTTTCAATTTATTCTAATTAGTGTCTATGATGTAATAGACAATATACCAAAATTGATTCATTGTTTAGGTTGTTTTTCCCTTCCTCTGACTTTCTTCATTGCTCAAGTTCGTCAACGACTTCAATTATGGATGATATTTGAATTATGAACTAAAAGTTCATTATCTTCCATTGTCATCGACAACTTCTCGACATTATGTTCTCTTATTTTATTTCACATATTATACCGTTATTACTTGTGTAACACAAAACATTTAGATTAGTTTGATAAATTTAAAAGTTCAATAAATATCAAATTATTAATATATTAATATATATAAATTTAAAAAAGATTAAATTTATAAATAATTACACAAACAATTAAATATTAAAACTCGTTATGTGAAATATCCATGATATATCACCCGACATACTAAAACTGACATGAAAAATCTAAACCGACGTGTTCTCGATATCCGACTTCTGCAACCTTGATAGGAGAGCTCACTTTTATGGTAGCAAACTCCCCCTGAAGTGAGCTCCCATAATATGACTCGAATTCATGAAACGTGACATCCATGGAGATAAAGGTCTTTCGGGTCACGGGATGAAATCACTTATACCCATTTTGCGTGGGAGAGTGGCCAATAAAGACACACCGAAGTGCACAGGGGTCGGGTTTGGAGGTGTGGTGAATGTGAACAAAACACACACCCAAAGATGTGTAAAGGAATTTGAGTAGGAGTAATATTGAGAGTGTCCAAGGGGGTTTGGTGGCGAAGGATACGAGTATGCGTGTGATTAATAAGATGTGCAGCTATGAGAACGACATCCCCCGGTAATATTTAGGAAGGTGCATCCAAAGTAAGAGACATTGAACAACCTCAAGGAGGTGTCGATTCTTACGTTCCGCAACCCAATTCTGAGCATGGGTGTAAACGCATGAAGTTTGGTGGATGATACAAAAGTCACTAAGATAGTGTTCAAAGTGAGAGCCATTGTATTCACAGTCATTATCACTTCACAACACTTTAATGGTTGCATGGAACTGAGTAGCGATCATTTTATGAAACCGTTGAAATATGGGAAAAACGGTAGTTTTGGTTTTCATTAGGTAAACACATGTGCAACGAGAAAAATAATCTATAAAAGTGACAAATCATTTAAAACCAAAAATAAAAGCAATCGGACAAGGGTCCCAAATATCAGAATGAATAGTCTCAAAAGGAGTAGCATTATGCGGGGAAATATGAGTAATAGAAGCTCGTTTGTGCATATTAAGTTCACATAGGTCACAAGTAAAGCTGTTAAACAAAGAGTTTGACATAGCAGGTGATGTAGACTCGACTAGGGGTTTTCACAATTAAATATTTCTAGCAAAATCTATAATTTTTGTCATAAGATAAATTAGGTTTTTTTTATAATTAGATCTTTTACTTTTGGAACATAGCCGAGCGACCAAGTCAAGCTTTCGCACGCGAAATAATCTTAACGTCCAAACTTCGAGATAACCGTTAATTATTATTCGAGAGAAAATTTTTGCATGTTTGTCGATCTGAATCGCCGCCAGACATGTAATTCCACAAGCAAACAATCACAAGTAAATTTATGAAATACGATAATCAAGCGAATTGAACGTTCGGGGTAAGCTCGTTAATTATTTAATTAGTGCATAAATTTAAAACAAAACAATCGAGTAGAGAACGGGAGAGGGTACCACAGGGGAGCAGTCTGTCCAAATTCTTAAGTGGAGACGGAATACGTGTGGCTGACCGTTTGCTGGAGGTAGAGCTGTCACGGTTCCGGTTCGGTTTCGATTCTACTAAAACCATGAACCGAATCACTAAATTAATGATTATTCAAATTAGAACCAAAACCTTATTTGGTTTGACTGGTTCTCGTTATGGTTTCGGTTCCAGCTTAATTTTTGAAAACGTCGTGTCAACGGTTCCGGTTTCGGTTCAACAAGAACCAAAACCAAACCGGTCATTATCGGTTCGGTCCGATCCATGCAGTTCGATCCGATTCCAATCGGTTCCAACTAAAACCAAAATCAAACTTAGCGGAATGAAATAAAAGCGGGCTGCAAATAGTGAAACTCAAAATAATATTGAAATCGAAATGATTATGTTGCGCACTTCTCGATGGTCTTTTCCACGATCGGTGGGATAGTATCAATCGTCTTCCTACGCGTGTAGACTTTCCAGGAATTCTAGTTGTCTTGCGTACGTCTCGTTGGCATGCTCAACTGTAACAACCGTCTACAATTAGTTGTATTTTATGATTACTAATAAATAGTAGTTGTATATCTTCTATATTTTTTAAAAAAAATCATAAATATATATAAGTAAAATTAAAAATATTTTATGTAACTGTATAAAAATAAAAAATGCACTGCAAAAATTAACTCCAAACCGCATCAATATCAAACCGTACCACACGATTTTTTATGCAGTGAAGTTTTGTTCGGTCACAAATCGACCCCCTTTAGTGCGATTGCGGTTTGGGTTCAAACTGCATCAGCTTCACTCGTGATAGTAAGTATAAATATTATAGATAAATTATAAAATAATAACAATATAATAATAATAATAAACGGATTGCGGTTCGGTTTTACTTCGGTCTGGTTCGGATCAGGTCTACAAATCTTGAAACCGCTTGACACTTGTATGTTGCGGTTCCGGTTCCGGTTCCGGTTCCGGTCCGGATATTAAAATGTAAGAACCACACCCAGATCAATATTGTTCACGGTTCCAAAATTCAAACAGGAACCCGAATAATTTGCAAATGGTTCGGTCTGGTTGTTTGCGGTTCCGATTCGGTTCCAATTCGGTTTGTGATTTTCGGTTTTAAGTGACAGAACTAGCTGGAGGGGACCACTGGAATTGGAATGGTCGGCCACGGGGAGGTACTTTCAGAAACGGCGACGTAGGATTGTTGTTCTCATAGCCTTTTCCGAAAGCATGTCGACTGTCGAATCACTGGAAAGGATGAATCCAGGTCGACTGCAGATGGCGGAGGAGGAATGGCTGTCGGAGGGAGGAGAAGCGATTGTTGACAGGTGTTGGCTAAAAGAGGTCGGGCCGCCCAGAATGGCAAGAGATTGCTAGCGTCGGGCGCAACGGCAGCGACGGTGGCCACGGTGTCGTCGTCGGTTGAGAGGAAGGCCAAGTCCGCCGGCATCCACAGAGGGGAAAGTACGTGGCGCCATTGTCTTCGACGGCCCAGAGTAGCGCAGCTAATAGAGCAGTAGCAGAATTGATGTTGCATGTGAAATGATGTCGGCACTATTTTTTGTTGTCCGGGTTTATCTTTTGTACAGAGGGAGGTAGTCCTTTAATAAAAATGATTTTCATTAAACTTTAATATAGTTCCAAATAGAGAGGGTCCGCCCACAAGTTTTCCAAATTGAAAAAATCTCCAATCAATATATTGGCTTGTAATATATTAGCTCCCAAAAAATTCTTCTCCTCTTAATAATTTCAAAAAAATACAGCCGGCCAAATATTATTCCCTAATGTTTAAAGTTTCCAAATGATACTTTGGCCGGCTAAAAATTGGTTTTTAAGGTTTTTTCCTTCTTCATAATTTCCACATAATAATATCCCAATAAACTTCTTTCCAAATATTGTAAATTTTAGAATTATTTCCAAAGATTTTTTTTTTATTTTTAAATTTAAAATTTAAGTGTTTTAAATAAGTTTAAGCTTGTCCGCTACGTCCTAACTACAAGAATTACCGGACCTTTTTATTTAAGCTTTCATCGGACGGTCAACTCGAAAAGCCGAACAATTTCAAAAAAAAACTGGTGCACGAAAAAAATACACGATAATAAATAAATGTTAAAATTCAAATGCATGACTTAGGATACAACGAATGTTGCATCAATTATCTCGGGGTTGAAAGAGCTCGACCCCGACGAGACTTCGCAAAAACTGGCAATGGAGAGTTCTGACATCGATGTTGGTGCTAGATCGGGTGGAATATCTGGGGCCATGACGGGTGGCTCAACTTGTGGCCCAATGCGCTTTTGATGATAAACTAAATCAAACCACCTACAATAAACAATCACCAAAGCTCCATTTGAAAAGTACATCTTATAGCGATAACGACCGACCATGAGTTTGTAATTTTCAAAGAAGGCTCACAAAAGATTAGCAGTAATTTTACGCAATCCTTTTAAATAATTAATTTGAACTTGCACATCGAATGAAATACGCTCATGAAACGATAGATGATGGCGGCCAGTGGGCGGGGCAATGCATGGAAAATCTCGAAAGGAGATATAGTAAGAGAGCGGCATTTAAATTTATTACATATGAATTTTTCTTATGGAGATACAAAATCTCATTACTTTAAATTCGCACTGATTAAACGTCTAAAAAAATTCTCCAAACACTAATTAACGATTTCAGTCAGTTCATCGGTTAAAGAGTGATAATCACTAATAAACTTGAGTTTGGTGTCTGTTCGAGCCCATAATATATTCAAAAATTTGATTATAAAATGTTTAATACCTTGTTGCAATTCCACGAATTCGCTCACGTCTAACTTAATATCATATATTTTAAAATTGAATATAATTTTGGCTTTCAGAAGTTTACAAAAAAATCCTTTAAAACGCGTGTCTTTATTAGGGGTGAAAATTTGTGGATTTCTAATATCCCTATATCACGAGTTTTTCTATGTTCATAATTTGAAAGTAAATTTTTTCAAATATATTTAAATTTATAGGATAATGAAGTTATATGAAATGATGTTCACTAAATATAAAATCAATATTTGGTGGTCATTCCATTGTTAAGGCCAAATAATCATTAAACATAGTGTTTGTGGACTCAAGTGTTGATGGTAGTAGTGGCCTAGAAGGATCGGGACATATGTAGCTCGACTCTATGTCACCTAAGGTGTGGGGCTTATCACTAGTCAACTCCATCTTCGAGATTGAAACTATGTCATCCAAGGTGAGTGTGACAACGTTATTACGTTCTTTGTCCGGGAGCAGGGTCTTGGGAAGAGACTCAATGACTACAGTTGGAGATTCAGTGGGTGCAAGTGGAGTCTCTACTTTAATTGAGATGACATAAAGGTGAGGAAGAAACTCTTTTTCCTGAAGTTGGGGCTCAGGAAGAGACTCCTCAAATGGAGGGAGTGCTACTGTGAAGCTAAGTTGGGAAAATATGCTTATAGGGGTGACAACACTAGGGAAATCTATGTCCTTAAAAGTGGGGGCAACGACGAAACTAGAGTGAGGTCCAGCAATAGACCTAAGCTCAGACTCCACCTTAAGGGTCATACTAGAAACTTCTAAATTGCGATAATTGTGCAGCTCTAGTCAAACCCTAATGGGGTAAATGTAACCCGTGCAGTTAACGGGATACAATCATTTCATCACCCTCCTGAATATCTAATCTAGACTGAAGGACTAGAAATTTTTTAGCATACACATCAACCGACAAACCTCTTTATTGTAAATTTTGAAATCTAAGATATAAAGTTTGGAGGTAATCGGTAGAGACATAGTGTTGGGCAGCTCTGATTTGAACTTAATCCAGGTAGTAATTGGAGGCAACCACAGCTTATCTCTCATGCGTTGAAGTTATTTCCACCATTCTAAGGAGGGTCACTTAATCCTATGGGTCACATACTCGATTTGTCTACTCAAAGATACTTGACGTCGACTCATAAGCGATTCTACGTTATGACACCAATCTAAGCATTCATGAGGTCCTAGTCGTCCGTAAAAATCGCTCAGATGTGTGTACTCAAACCTTTTAGGATTAGTGCTCTCCTTGCAATAAGTGATTTATGTTTGGGAGAGACGCTATCATTTTTGTTAATTTTTTTCTTAGAGCATTTAAGTTTTCCAAATTATTCTTCAAATGATCGGTCCTTATCACCTCTGAATGTGTTTTAATCTCCCAAAAATTACTTTAATCGATTTTAAAATACTCCTCTTTTTTAAAATTAAATTTTAAAATAAAAAGATGTCATTTTAAAAAAACATAAAATAACATAAAGAGATTTTTTTAAAAAAAAATTTAATTTAAAAAGGGGCATAATTTTTTTATTATTATTATTATTTTCATAAAAAGAAAAAACTGAATCGACCGACTCACAATAGGAGTGAGTCGACAGTTGTAATATGTTATGTTCAAGTCGGGGTAGTATTGTAATTTTATTGTGTTTAGGTTTCCCTTACTCAAGTATATAAGAGTCAGGGATCACTCTCTTAATTCATTCAGTTTTGCATTCCACTTGGTATCAGAGGAGGAGAAAAATCGTACCCTATTCTCGTCGAGGCGAAACCTGTCGGATCGTCGAGGCAAAACCCGTCGGCTCTCGCGTCGATCTCGCTCTCGTCGCTCTCGTCGTCGATCATGTTTTCCTCTCCCGTCGCTCTCGTCAATCGGATCGTTCAAGCCGGGCGGCACTCCTGTCGGCTGTTGAGAGGAACGCCGTCGTCGTTCCTCCATGAAGCAGTCTGCCGCCTCTTCCTCTTCTTCTTCTTCTACATGAGCCTGTTGTCTGGTGCCAATCCAAATCCAAATCCAGGCCGCCGATCCAACCTACTGCCGATCCAGGGTTCCGATCCCGTGAAACATGTTGCCTGCTGCCAATCCAGTGCTACTGCCCTACTTCTGCCGATCCAGATCCCGTGAAGCCTGATGCTGTCGATCCTGTGTTGCTCCCCGGGCTGCTGTCCTGCTTCTGGAATTAGGGGTTGTTGATCTATTGTGTCTCTTTGGTCAGTATGAGTGAACCCGAGTCATCTGTCTCTTCTCCGGGCGTGATCCAGCCTCCGATGGTTGAGCCTCAGCGGCCCCATGGTCACTATAGCTCCTTGAAGATTACCACGGTTTCTCTGGATGACACAAATTATCTGGAATGGTCTCGTGCTGCTCAGCATGTCATCTGTAATCAACAGATGTTTGGCTATATCGATGGGTCGATTACGGAGCCTCCTGTGTCAGATCCCTCCCGGAAGCGCTGGGATTCTGAAAACTCTCTGGTTGTTCCGTGGCTCCTTCATTCGATGTCGCCCAATGTCTATCGGAGCTATATGCCGATGGACTCTGCGTTCGAGATCTGGACTCGTGCTCGTGAAACTTACTCTCAGATTGGTAGCTCCACCCAGGTTTATGAGCTCACTCGCCACATTTTGGAGTTGCGTCAATGGTCAATGACTGTCTCAACATTCTTCTCGGAGTTTGAGCGCTTGTATCAAGAACTGGACTACTTTGCTCATTTCACTCCAGCGTGTACAGCAGATGTCGTCCTGTTGAAACAACAGGAGGACCGTTTCTGTCTTCATGTCTTCTTAATGGGGTTGAATATGGAATTTGATGTCATTCGGACACATGTTCTACACCGTTCTCCTCTTCCCTCCCTCCGTGTAGCGTTCAGCATGATTCAGGGTGATGAAGACCGCCGCAAGTCTCTCAGTGTTATGACTCCTCCAAATCGTTCCGCCTTGACGAGTGTTGGTAATGGCCTCATCCCTACTCTTGCATCTTCAGTGCCTATCTGCGATTACTGTGGTCGACGGGGACACTCTCGGGAGGCATGCTTCAAACTTCATCTGCATTTGGCTCCTCCTGGTCGCAGTCATGGTCGGGGCTGTGGACCTGGTCGTGGGGTCCATAGGCACAGTGGCTACCGTTCTCATGACGCTGCTTACACTACTGATGTCTATGACGAGTCCCAGTCTTCGGATTCCTCCTCTCTTACTGCTCATGAGTTGGATGTCTTTTGCCGCTTGCTTCACTCTCAGTCTGATCCGGTCACTGGAAGCTCTACTTCTCTTGTCACCGTTGTTATGTCTAGTGCTCATGCGGCCACCACCTCACCTTCTGAATGGGTGCTCGACTCTGGTGTCACTCACCATATGACTAGTTCTGTCTCAGGTTTTCTCTCTTATACTCCTTTGTCTGGTAAGCAAAAAGTTATTTCAGTCAACGGCTCGTTGTCCACTATTGCAGTCAAGGGCAACATTTTTTGTTCACCGTCCATTTCTCTTACCTGTGTTCTTCATGTTCCCTCTTTTCCTCGTAATTTACTTTCCATCAGCAATCTTACGAAATCTCTTAACTGCTCTGTAGCATTCTTTCCTAATTTTTGTGTTTTTCAGGAACTGGGTACGAAGCGAAACATTGGCAGTGGTAGGTGCAGTGGCGGCTTGTACTACCTGGACACTCATCCTCGTTCTCAGGCTCTTTCCAGTTCTACTGTTACTGCAAAGGATGCTCACCGTTGGCATCTACGTTTGGGACATCCGTCCTCCGTCTACCTGCAAAAATTATTTCTTTTTTTTACCTTTTATTCAGAATTTTTCTTGTGATATTTGTGATCGGTCTAAACATGTGCGACAGACCTCTTCACATCTTTCTTTTCCTATTAGCACCCTTTTTGATGTTATACATTCTGATGTTTGGGGGTCGTCCCCCGTTGTATCGTTGACTGGTTTTCGACGGTTTGTCACCTTTATTGATTATTTCTCGCGTACTACACGGGTTTATCTATTAAAAAAGAAAAGTGAAGTTTTTTCATGTTTTCAAGTCTTCCATAACATGATGAAAAATCAATTTAATGTCACTATCTGTGTTCTTTAAAGTGATAACGGGGAGGAGTATGACGATCGTGGTTCATTTGGCGCGTACCTTACCTCCCATAGTATCATCCACTAAAAAACTTGTGCTTATACATTTACGCAGAATGGAGTGGCCGAACGAAAAAATTGGCATCTCCTCGAGGTTGCCCGTTGTCTCCTCTTGACGATGCACCTTCCTAAACCATATTGGGGAGATGCGGTGCTTACTGTTGCACATTTTATTAATCGTCTTCCTTCTCGTGTTCTCTTCTTTACTACTCTTCTAGTCCGTCTCTCTACCTCTGGCGTGGTTCATACTTCACATTTGTCACCCCATGTTTTTGGGTGCGTATGTTACGTGCATGCGCACTAACCTCAACATGACAAACTTGACACTCGGGCTCAACGTTGTCTTCCTTGGCTATTCCTCCATGACCAAAGGGTATCGTTGTTATCACCCTCCTTCCCGGCGTATATTCTGCACCATGGATGTTACTTTTCGTGAGGGGGAGTTCTTCTTTTCATCCTAGACTCATGTTCTTCGTCAGGGGGAGAGTACTTCTCATACGGATGATGTTACTACTATCCCACTACCTCTTCTCCCGTCCTCCTCCTTTATTCCTTCACCTTCTTCTACGGATGTTCTCAGAGCTCCTCCTATCCCAATACTGAACTCCTCTAATATGATTTCACCTTTTCCCCATGTTCCCAGAGGTCCTCCTATCCCAATACTGGACTCCTCTACTATGATCTCTCATTTTCCCCATGTATACAACCATCGTTCAGGTACACAGATCACCGTCGCTCCGCCTCTACCAGTGCTGACTTCGGACTCAGATTCTGATGATGTCGACCTACATATGCCTCATGTCTTGCTGAAAAAGGATAAAGCTACTTCCACGCAACATCTGATTTCTAATCATGTGGCTTATAGTCATCTTATTCCGAGTCATCAGACCTTTGTCACATATCTCTCTCTAGTTGTTATTCCCAAGACATGGCAGGAAGCATTGGCAATACCGACCTGGACAAAGGTTGTGCGTGATGATATGTCCATCTTGGACAAAAATCATACGTGGGACATCTTCGCTCTCTCTTTCGGAAAGAAAGTTATAGGTTCCAGGTGGGTATTCTCGATTAAGCAAAACCAAGATGGCAAGGTGGAACGGTACAAAGCGCGTCTTGTCGCTCAAGGATACACCCAGACTCAAGGAGTTGATTACTAGGAGACTTTTGCTCATGTAGCAAAAATGAACACTATTCGGGTCTTGTTATCATGTGCAGACTGTCTTGACTGATAACTTCATCAACTGGACGTGAAAAATGTGTTTCTCCATGGTGAGCTTGAGGACGTGAAAAATGTGTTTCCTGTTTTGTGAAGAAAGGATCTGAAGGGCTCGTCTGCCGCCTAAAGAAATCATTATATGACCTGAAGCAATCTCCAAGGGCCTGGTTTGGAAGATTCCTCACAGCAATGCTCAAATTTGGGTACAAGCAAGCCCAATCAGATCATACTTGTTCATCCGGAGATATGAACAGCGTGTTGTGTTTCTCATTGTCTACGTGGATGGCATCGCGATAACTAGAAATGATACAGAGTAGATCGTCAACCTCAAGACCCTCCTATCGGCTGAATTTGAAGTGAAAGACTTGCGACGATTGCGATACTTCCTGGGCATCGAAGTGATTAGATCGGATTGGGGTATCTTTATATCCCAACAGAAGTACATATTGGATCTCCTAAAGGAAACGGGTATGTTTGGTTGTGTTCCCGTGAATACCCCTATGGAGGAAAATCACAGGATTGATGAAGATGGTGATGGTGATCATGTTGATGGATCACGTTACCAAAGATTGGTCAGAAAACTTATATATCTATCTCACACACGTCCCGACATTACGTATGCAGTTGGTATTATTAGCAGATATATGCATTCTCTTAGAATCAGGCATCAAGAAGCGGTGTATCGTCTACTTTTGTATTTGAAGAAAGCTCCTGGTCGTGACCTCCTATTCTCTAGGAACAACAATTTGAAGATTGAGATTTTTACTGACGCTGATTAGGTCGGTTGCCAAGATGACAGGAAGTCCACAACAGGATACTACTCCTTTATTGGTGGTAACCTCGTGTCGTGGCGGAGCAAGAAGCAGAATGTAGGGGTCAGCTCAAGTGCAAAGGCAGAGTATCGTGTCATGGCTCAAGACTTGTGTGAGGGATTATGGCTGTGTATCGTGTTACAGGATTTAGGCTTTCCTATGACAACTCCTTTCTCCTTATTTTGTGAGAATAAGGCTGCAATTAGTATTACTCATAACCCGGTCCAGCACGACAGGACAAAGCATGTCGAAGTGGATCGGCACTTTATTAAGGATCACTTGGATAGGAAAACAATTATTACTCTGTTTGTTCACTCCAGGGATCAGCTGGCCGATGTCTTCACCAAAAGCTTGGGGTGTGATGTGTTTACCGATGATATCCAGAAAATTGGGATGACTGATATCTTCCGTCCGACTTGAGCGGGAGAGTTGTAATATGTTATGTTCAAGTCGGGGTAGAATTGTACTTTTACTTTGTGTTTAGGTTTCTCTTACTCAAGTATATAATAGTAAGGGACCACTCTCTTAATTCATTCAATTTTGCATTCCACTTCGACTACCTCTTATACCAAACTGATGTAGACTCGACTAGGTGTTTCCACAATTAAATATTTTTAGCAAAATCTATAATTTTTGTTATAAGATAAACTAGGTTTTTTTAAAAATAATTTGATCTATTACTTTTGGAAACGGAGCCGAGCAGCCAAGTCAAGCTTTTGCGCGCGAAATCATCTTAACATCCAAATTTTGAGATAACCGTTAATTATTATTCGAGAGAATCTCTTTGTATGTTTGTCGACCTAAGTTGCCGCGAGACGTGTAATTCCACAAGCAAATAATCACAAGTAAATTTATGAAATACGGTGATCAAGCGAATTGAACGTTCGGGGCAAGCTCGTTAATTATGTAATAAGCGCATAAAGTTAAAACTAAACAATCGAGCAAAGAACGGGAGAGGGTACCACAGGGGAGCAGTCCGTCCAAATTCTTAAGCAGAGACGGAATACGTGTGGCAGGCCACGGCGAGGTAGGATTGAGGTTGTCGACGCCTTTTCCGAAAACATGCCGACCGCTGAATTGCTGGAAAGGATGAGTCAAGGTCGACAACAGATGGCAGAGGAGGTATGGGTGTCGGAGAGAGGAGAAGCGGTTGTTGTCGGGTGCTGGCTGAAAGAGGTCGGGCCGCCTGGAATGGCGGGATATTGTCGGCGTCGAGCGCAACGGCAGCGACGGTGACCACAGCATCGTCGTCGTCGATTGAGAGGAAGTCCAAGTCCGTCGGCATCCATAGAGGGGAAAAGACGCAGCGTCGTTGTCTTCGACGGGCAGGAGTAGCGCGGCTGATAGAGCGGTGGCAGAATTGATGTTGCACGAAAAATGATGTCGGCACTGCAGGGAACTTGAATTGAAATTCAATTTTCGGTTGTCCGGGTCTATCTTCTGTACAGGGGGAGGCAGTCCTTTAATAATAATGATTTCCATTAAACTTTGATATAGTTCCAAAAAGAGAGGGCCGGCCCACAAGTTTTCCAAATTGAAAAAATCTCCAATCAATATATTGGTTGGTAATATATTAGCTCCCAAAATATTCTTCTCTTAATAATTTTCAAAAAGTAGAGTCGGACAAATATTATTCCCTAATGTTTAAAGTTTCCAAATCATACTTCGGCCGGCAAAAATTGGCTTTTAAGGATTTTTCCTTCTTCATAATTTCCACATAATAATATCCCAATAAAACTTCTTTCCAAATATTGTAAATTTTTGAATTATTCCTTAAGATTTTTTTTATTTTAAATTTAAGCATTTTAAATAATTTAAAACTTGTCGGTTACGTCCTAACTAACAGAAGTACCGAACATTTTTATTTAAGATCTCATCGAATGGTCAACCCGAATAGCCGAACAATTTCAAATAAAAACAGGTGCGTGAAAGAAAATACACGATAATAAATAAATGTTAAAATTCAAATGCGTGACTTAGGATGCGACGAAAGTTACATCAACAGGTGACGAAAGTTTCATAAAAGGGATCGAGGGATGTCTTGGGCGACAATGACATAAATCCAAATTAGAAAACCAAACCACATAAAGAGACTGCGGAGGAGCCGAGCATGAGAGGTAAAACATAAAAAGGTCATCGCACAAGAAACCAGAGTCAATCACCGTCTCTGTCTTCAAGTCCTGAAAAATATAAAATGGGAAAATCTCACTGAGGAATTCATAGAGTTAGTCAAAAGACTAATAGAAAGAAGGTTGTGGGTAAACTTAGGAACATGAAGAACATAGGAGAGAGTGAGAAAAGAACAGGGAATGCTTTCTTTTCCAACAATGAATGAGAAAGAACCGTCAGCAATGCTCACTTTGCCCCGACCAGATAGAGGAGAGTAGGATACCAAACCTGAAGCAAAGCCAGTCATATGATCGGTGGCTCCGTTGTCGATGATCCATTGGTTGGAGCGGCTAGAAATAGAATGAGCACATGGGGGCCCCTGCTAGCATAGTAGAAGGATGAAATGAGGCCTCAGAAGCTTGACCATGTATCAGATAATGGAAGGCTTGAATCTCTTTAGATGAGGAGCAGAAGTAGCACCAAGAGTAACATGGCAGCCTTGGGGAGAAATATCTTCGAAAACATCCGAAAGATGTGCAAAACTGAACGGAGGAGGCAGACCGGGAGAACAACCATAGCCACTGCCACCACGAGAAGCAGGAACCTTCTGGGAGAAGAAAATTCGTGAAGCTTAAAGCAAGTATCCATGGTATGACGGGCCTTCCCACAATAATCACACATCAGATGATCCTTCTCAGTGGACTTGGGCCTGGAGTCACGACATGGACGCCCACAGGGGCTAAACTGAGTGACAATAGCAGAGCTCTCCGAGCTAGAGTCGGGATGTAACGCCTGGAGGCTATCAAACTCTTGTTGAGAAAGACTGTACACTTCTGGTAAAGAGGGAAGAGGAGAATGCCCAAGAATCTAGACACTAATAGGATCAAAATCTTGGTGCAGACCGTGGAGAAATTCAAAGATCTGATTATGTTCCTCGCGAGCCCGAACAAGCACTTCATCTTCAGCAGAGACAAGGGTAAAAGCATTGACGTGATCATACTCCTGGTAGAGCTAAGTAAACTCTAGGAAATAGTAGAAGGGGAACAATCTCCCTGCCTCAAGAGGAATATCTGTCGACGGAGTTGTAAAATCTGAGCGGTATTCCCATGATAGGAATAAGTAACCTCAGCTCTCTTCCAAATATCTGCGACAGTATCAAGGAATAGGTAATTCTGAGTTATGCATTCTTGCGTGGAATTGAGCGGCCACAACATCACCAGGGAGTTTTCAGACTTAAATTGAGACCAATCTGCAGAAGTCTGAGCGGAGGCCTACATAGTGTCGCTAACATACCCAAACATACAACGATTTTTGAGGCCAAAAGTGATAGAACGAGCCCACAGAAGATATTTGGTGTCAAGTTTCATGGTGGTAATTTGAGGAGTCTCGTGGTCATGGATAGCGCGATCGGAGCCCAATGCCAACATCAGAGAGGACTTAACACGAACGTCGTAGGACATATTTGGAGAATTAACACTTCCCTCCATAGCAACCCGAGGATAGAAAGCACAGGAATGCACTAACTGTAAGAAATGGGTGCCCAAATAGCTTCCCATAGAACAAGAAGAAGCCAAACAAGCTCGGCGAAGGAACCAAACAAAGAACCCAAGCATAAGGGTAATGGATGGTTCATCCCCTCCAGCAGAAAAAATATTGGACGCCAGAAAGGAGAATCTTACGGCCTCATACGACCGGCATCCATAATGAGCTAAGAGAGAGGCGGGATGGCAGAAGGGAGGGGAGAGCTGAGGGGAGGAGGGAAGCGCTGCTGGGAACAAGCGGAAGACTCGGTGCAGGAGAGTGAGGAGGAGACGCAGGCAAGCAAGCGACTAGGGTCGACTCGGTGGAAGCAGCGAACGAGGATGGTGCGCGATTAGGGTTGTCGAAGCTTTGATACCATGTTGAGAGAATAGAAAATCAATTGTATTAAACCAAGTATCACTCATTTATATATAGAAGTGACAAAATATATAATACAATGAAAGCCAAATAAAGGAATCAAATAAACAAGAAACTCTAAGAGTTTAAATTATCTATTCAACAGCACATGAAATTAGAAAATAATTTGCACATCAAATTATACATCAAATTATACCTCGTATTTGATATGTATCAAGAAAGACATCTTCCAATAGCTCTCCCTGAGACAGATTTTTTTTCTGCACTCCTCCATTTGAATCAGTGAGCTTTCTCCTGCGCCTTCTGTTGTGCCGCTCTAATTTCTTCCTACAACTGCGCTTGTCTTCATCGAAGTCATGGAGTGCATGAAACCTTCAACAAAGGAACAAATTGGAAAAATTAGAATCAGAAACATGACCAAATCAACAGTCATCAACAGTTAAAAACTAATACAACGAAGCATATCCAATGCCCATTAATCAACTCTACCAAGGGTTATAGATTATGAATAATCTAAAAATACAAATTCGTAAATAGTCGATAACAAGAGAAAAAAATGTTCTGATGCAGTATACAGAAAAAGTGAAATTTGAGACAACTTGAAATACTATGAATAATGTGGGACTGGAGAAGACAAATATGGAACAAAATGGTTTTAGGGGTGCTCAATTTAAAACAAGAGTTTGGTTCTTTTACCATAGAATTTATCACAGATATATAATGTCTCGATGTCTCATAGAATGGGAAGTGATGGTGAAAAAGACAAGGAAATTAAAAGGTGATTGTTAACCGCAACCCGTTATTTTGCTAGTCGCACCCCAAAATCACCCAATTTTTCACGTCTTTTCGAAATACGCCTTGTACAAGCAATATCAGGAAAAGTGTTCACCACGAAAGTTGTAGATATCGACGAGATCTACAACTTTCGTGTTGATCATTTTTCCTAAAAATGCATGTACAAAGCGTACTTTGGAAATATGCTCAGATTTTGCGTCTTTTCGAAATACGCCTTGTACATGCAATTTCAGGAAAAGTGTTCAACACGAAAGTTGTAGATCTCGTCGATATCTACAACTTTCGTGTTGAACACTTTTCCTGAAATTGCATGTACAAAGCGTATTTAGAAAAGGCGCGAAAAAATGGAAGATTTTGGGGTGCGACTAGCCAATTACGGGTTGCGGTTAACAATCACCAATTAAAATCATGTAAAAGGAACATGACAGAATGCAAGTTTTGTTAAGAGTTAAGAACGTGGAAAGAAGGGATAGATTGAGGAAAACTCGAGCAGAAGAGTCCCTATAAAAGTTGTGGCATTGCATTAGTAATTATGGAATGTAAGCATTCCCTTATCAAAGGGTGTGAAGGCATAGAATATTGATGGTGTGCCACGCTCGATGCAGGTGTATTTCCACAGAAAGCGGTGATCCATCATCCAGTCGGTGATCACCGCCTCCTGTGGGAATACACCAGCGTCGGGTGTGGCGTGTCATCAAATACTATTCAGCTCATAAGGTGTGATGGAATTTTCAGTCAAATCTTATCAAAGATATGCCTCCACCAGGTGATCTTCTACTACTTTCATCAACTTGGAGATGTGGAAGAATTCATGTGAAGTAGGGTACGCTAGGTGAGTCTGTTCGGGCCCTTATGATGTGATGGAGAACCATCAGATGCACCTGCAGGGGTTCGCCGCAAGACGGGACCCACATACATTATTCGCACAGAAAGACTTGATCGGATCGCCGAACGGACACCGCGGTTGCGTCCGGGACATCTCCGCGAGTCAAAAAAAACTATGTTAGTTTTTTTTTTAGTTTGTTTTGATGTATTTTAAGGGGCTAACTCACCGGCCAACCATAGTCGTTGATGGGGATGTCCTAACTTCTCTTTTCTTATAAATAGGAGTGTTAAGGGCTGAATTGACTTATTGCAGAATTTGGAGAAGAAGTATTCCCGGATTCCAGCGATCCCTCCCCGGTGCCGACGCCGTGGATCTCTAGGTGACGACTCCTAGGCCACCAAACTTTCCCCCAAAGTAACCCCTACCCCCACTGTCATTTTCCACCCCTCTCATCCTCCATTCAGCCGCCGGCAGCCCCCCAAATCCCTGCCCCAAACCCGGCGGCCAGCAGGAAAACCTGCAGCCTTCCTGCAACCCCGGTCAACCCGGCACCACCTTGCAGCCCCCCCGCCTCCTTCATCGACCCCCAGCCTCCTTCCCCTAACCCAGCGACCCACCCTTGGCCGCCGCCTCCCTCCCACACTCCCTCCATAGCTGGCAGCCCCCTTCCTACCACCGGTCGGCCACCCAATTCACCCCTCTTCGTGGAACCACCTCAAAACAACCCTATTTCTCTAGATCCATTCAGATCTGAGAAAATTGCTCCTGATCTGTTACTTCCACCACACAAACTTTCCATTTTTGCTCGGATCCTCCCCTAAATAGCGGATCTACCCATCCCCGGCTCGGATCTACTTATTCGTGGCCGGATCTCGCTGTTTCCGGCCCGTACTCCCTCTTTTTCACCGTGGGCAGCCACCTCGCCGTCACCGTGCCACCGTGTTCGCCTCCGATCGCTTGTCTTTGCATCCGGCCCTTCAAATTCTTCAGTGCCTCGGTTCAGCCCACTACGTCGTGAACATTTGTGGTATCGTATTCTGTAACTTGACATTTTCATTTGGTGTTTATCTATATTGTGCTGAGATTATGGTTGTGTAGCAGTTGTTTCCTTTTATGCTAATAATTGTCTGTGGAATTATTCGTCGCACGCTTGTCTTGTCCCTCCGAGCGGAGGAAGCCGTTGCTTAATTGCTGAAAATAATTATTTGTCTCTTTATTTTAATCATTCGTGTGGAAATTTTAATTTCAATGCTTATATTAATTGTTGTCGTTACCCGACGGTCACATTGCATTTAGCGTTGCATTAGTGTGTCACATCTGCACCTGCACTTAGAGTCTTAGCTCCCGAGCACCACTAGCCTACCCTACATCATTTTGGTATCAGAGGAAAAGGTCAGACCATTTGCATGCTCCGTAGTGGTAGGACATTTAGAGAAAGCATGGTAGAGCCCCAAGTCACCGAAGACCGAACAACGGGCTAGAATTTGGGCACCGCCTTAGCTGAGTTTCAGCGCCTTATCCTAGACCGTTTTGACGCCTTAGGCGCCCAGTTCGACGATGTGCATCATGATCTTGCCGAGGTGAATCTTTGCCTAGACCACTTAGAGAATGTCAGGGACATTCCGACACAGCAAGACGAGTCACTTGAGGACGACCCTGACGCTCCTCCACGTTGGGGGCACCGTTCGAGGGATGGTCCACCTCCCGCAGACCGTTACCATCGTGATATTCCTCATCGAGCGCCGATTCCGCCAGTAAGGCGAAATCCCGATTTTGCGATAGATCATAGGCAAGTCCCGACGCGGGATAAACTTTCACATCAGCGTGCTGAGTACCGTATGCCACGTCAGACTCAGCCTGACCCCAGAGATCGTGTGCCCTCACACGGTCGTCGTGACCATCACCATGATGAATATTATCCCCCAGGTCGGAGAGAGCGTGGTCCCCCACCCGCTCGATACGACTACGCCCATGATGATTATCACGAGGACTATCCAGATCCACAGAGAGGGGACCACTACCACGACATCAATCGTCGAATCTGATTCGACGCTCCTTCGTTCGATGGTTGCCTAGATCCGAAAGCCTTCAGCGATTGGCTCTTGGACATGGACCACTACTTCGAGTGGTATGACATGAGTGACGAGCGTTGTGTCCGCTTTGCGAAAATGAAGTTGATCGGGCAAGCTAAGGTATACTGGATCAGTGTTGAGAGAGCTTTAGAGCGGGATGGTTACTACCCCATCGCCAGATGGGATGAGATGAAGGAGAGAATGAATGAGAAGTACCTCCCTGCGTCATACCAAGATAAGTTGTTTGAGCAGCTGCAGAACTTACGACATGGGACACTTACCGTCGCAGAGTACATGGCTCGCTTCGATGAGCTGATCGTCGGGAGTGATATTTCAGAGGAGCTTATTGTCACTGCCTCCCGCTTCAAGGCGAGCCTTCATTCCGATATTCGGATAGAGTTGATTCCCCACCGCTTGGAGACTGTTGATCAGATATTCCAGCTCTCCCTCGAGTACGAGCAGTACCTCCGATCATCTAGTACGAGGAATTTCACTTCGCGGACTGACCCCTCGACTTTTAGGAAACCCGCTCCGCCCCAGACCACCACGGCTGCACCCTCACATATCCCCGCGGATGCGAAGGGTAAAGTCATAGCCACTGATGACCAGCGATCTGGGGGCATTGTATGTTTTAGATGTTCTGGCAGAGGCCACGTGGCGGCGCAGTGCCCCACATGGAACATGCTAGTTGAGGAGGAGCAGGGTTTAGAGGACGAAGAGGAGGCCCCAGAGGAAGTTAAGGTCGTGGTTGAGGAAGGTTGGGAGAGTGACGTCGAGCGATCGTTAGAGGTAGGAGTGATTAGACGCCTCATGCACACCCCACGTGTGGATGAGGATTGGCGGCGCACTACCATCTTCTACACGTACTTTCCTAGTGTAGGCGGTCCCTGCAAACTAGCTATTGATAGTGGGAGTTGCGTGAACATCGTAGCCCGGAAGGGGCTTGACCATATGCAGGTGAAGGCCGAGCCTCACCACCACCCATACCGTGTCGTCTAGGTCGAGAAGACGGCGATCCAGGTCACCCAGCGTTGCTTAGTCCCGATCACTATCGCGTCCTTTCAGGACAAGGTCTGGTGCAATGTCATTCTCATGGACGTCTCTTATGTGTTGCTTGGCCGCCCCTGGCTATTCGATCGTGACGTCACGTGCTTTGGTAGCTCGAACATGTGTGTCTTTTATGATAAGGGGCGGAAGATTACGTTGACGTTCACTCGGCCCCGAGATCGATCCAAGGGTGTGGTAGAGCCATCTGTGAGCATGAGCGCCTCGCGGTCACTGCATATTTTGAGTCGAGGTGAGTTTCTACGAGTTAGTACCGAGTCAGACGTCATTTATGAAGTCGTCGCGACCCAGGTTACTGAGGACCCCCCAGTTGACAACCCACCCGCGGTGCTTGAGAACATTTTAGGCGAGTTTGTGGACATCATGCCAGACGAGCTCCACGATGAGCTGCCTCCCCCCACGGGACATTCTGCATGTCATTGATTTAGTCCCGGGAGCCTCCCTCCTGAACCTACCCTATTACCGTATGCACCCGGATGAGCACGCTGAGCTCAAACGGCACGTTGACGAGCTTCTCCGGAAGCAATTCATTTGTAAGAGTACGAGTCCTTATGCGGTCCCCGCCCTACTTACCCCTAAGAAGGACGATAGTTGGCGTATGTGCATCGATAGCCGCGCCATTAATAAAATCACGGTCAAGTATCGTTTCCCAATCCCACGACTCGATGACCTTCTGGATACTATGTCTGGAGCTCAGATCTTCTCCAAGATCGACCTTCGTAGTGGGTACCATCAGATACGAGTTCGTGAGGGGGACGAGTGAAAGACCTCATTCAAGACCAAGGATAGTCTATATGAGTGGCTAGTTATGTCATTTGGGTTGTCCAATTCCCCGAGCACGTTTATGCGAGTTATGACTCGGGTGTTGCGTCCCTACATGGGAAAGTTTTTGGTGGTATACTTTGATGATATACTAGTCTATAGCCAGACTCAGGCTGCTCACCTCAATCATCTGAGACTTCTCTTTGGCACCCTTCGCCAAGAGAAACTGTATGTGAACCTGAAGAAGTGTGCATTCTTCTCCGAGTCTGTCCACTTTCTGGGCTTTATTATATCCTCTACTGGAGTCTCTGTGGACCCTGAGAAGGTCAAATCTATTCGAAATTGGCTTGTACCTAAGAATATCCACAAGGCTCGTAGCTTTCAAGAGCTTGTCACCTTCTATAGGAGGTTTGTTCAGGGGTTCAGCACGATCATGGCCTCATTCACGAGCTGTCTCAAGAAGGGAGAGTTTCAGTGGACCCCCGCAGCAACTAGAGCCTTCGAGGATATTAAGGAGAGGTTGACGACAGCTCCAGTTCTGCGGTTGCCGGATTTTAGCCGCGCTTTTGAGGTCTCCTGCGACGCATCAGGTGTCGGTATAGGTGGTGTATTGAGTCAAGAGGGACACTCAGTTTCTTACTTTAGTGAGAAGCTGAATGAGGTTAGGCAAAAGTACTCGAATTACGATCGAGAATTTTATGCGATAGTCTAGTCTCTGCACTACTGGAGGCAGTATCTCCTTCCACGGGAGTTCGTGTTGTACTCCGACCACCAGGCCCTACGTTACCTGGACTCGCAACGCAAGCTGGGTCACCGGCATGCGAAGTGGGTCGAATATCTGCAGGATTTCCATTATGTTCTCAAGCACCGCGCTGGTGTTGAGAACAAGCCGGCTGATGCATTGAGTCGTCGCGTATCCCTGTTGCAGACGATGACTGTGAGTGTTGAGGGACTTGAGAGGTTGATGCTCGACTGTCCGACGTGTCCTGATTTTGGCGAGATTTACACCGCCCTATCCCGAGACCCGCCCGACCCTGTTGAGGGATATCAGATCTATGAGGGATACCTGTACCGGGGTTCCCGTCTATGCATTCCCCAGACATCTTACCGAGATTATCTGATTTGGGAGTTGCACGCGGGCGGAGCCGCGGGCCACTTCGGGCGAGATAAATCCACCGTCATTGTTGAGGACCGTTTCTACTGGCCCGGCCTTAAGAAGGATGTAGCCCGAGTTGAGCGTCATTGTCGTATCTGTCAGACGGCAAAGGGAAATAAGCAGAACACCAGTCTTTATACGCCTTTACCTGTACAACACCGCCCATGGGAGGACATTAGAATGGACTTTGTTCTCGGACTTCCTTGCACCTTACGGAAACACGACTCTATCTTCGTGGTGGTTGATCGGTTTTCGAAGATGGCTCACTTCATGGCTTGCCGCAAGACAGCATATGTGACTCACGTAGCATCCATATTCATGAGGGACATCTTTTGATTGCATGTCCTGCCCAAGTCGGTCGTGTCGGACCGCGATGTGAGGTCCGTGAGCTACTTCTGGAAAACCCTGTGGCACAAGACTGGCATTATCCTTAGGTTTTCCTCGGCATATCACCCATAGACGGACGGGCAGACTGAGGTAGTGAATCGAAGTTTAGGAAATCTGTTGCGGTGTGAAAGAATTGGTTTCAAGATAACCTAATACACCTACAGGGGGGTGAATAGGTTTAAATCCTTTTTAATTCTAAGGCAGATAAATAACTCTAGTTTTTTGTTTGTTATATTATTAACACAGCAAACACATCACAAAAATATATCCAATCACAGAGTGCACAGGTTTTATAGTGGTTCCCCAAGTATTGGGTACATCTACTTTCCCACTTCACTTATCTAGCAGTGTGCTAGATTCGGCCAAACTTCTTCTCTTCACCTCAGATCCGCAGATCTTACAGCTCAGAACTCAATCAAGGTTCCTACAACTCAGAGTGAGTCCACACTCCTACAGCTCAGGCACACAGCCCTACCTCAGCCTTCAACAAGACCTACACCTCAGAGATAACAATATCCTACAATCTCAGGCTCACAACCCTACCACAGCCTTCAACAAGGTCTACCACTCAGAGACCTAAATCTCCTACAACTCAGTCTTTATATACCAGGCTTACAGCTCGGATCTAGAATAGATCCTACAGAAAATAGATTTTACCAAGTGTTTTACCACCACCCAGGTAGAGAGAGAAGGGATGGATGGTTTCTTGATCTGTTCTTGGAAGAATCTGATGGCAGAGAACAACCACTCTTAACTTTATTCAAATCTTCTTGAATCTGAACTCAGTAGGGTTGAATCTCCTGTGAAGTTGATCTTCAATCAGCTCCTTTCTTGATATTCAGATCACAATCTGAATCCTTCTTAGCAGATTGGTTCAAGATCTGCACTTGAGGGACTTGATGATGAAAGCCCATTTCTTCTTTAGAGCTCTCTCTCCAAATTCTTCTGTTTCTCTTTCTTTTGTATTCTGTATTAGTTCTTCTTTTTGATCAGTCCTCATCTGTTGAAGGAGAATGCCTTTATATAGACTTTCTCCATGGTAACCGGCTGATCCGGTTTCTAACAACCTTCTGACAGCTCTGACAGTTGTAGTAGACCGGTTGGTAACAGCAGCTGTCAAGTCATCCAGTCACTTTTTGAACTCTGTCTCTGTCAGCAAAATGTCGAGACAATACTTCATCATGTGTCGACACAAATAGACTAAGTGTCGACACAAGTGGACTAAGTGTCGACACATGCCTTGGTGGTGTCGGCACATATCCTTTGTTGTTGATACTGCTTCTCGACACAGCTTTCTGTAGAATGTGTCGACATTGATTCTGTGTGTCGACACAATCACTTCTTTTTTTAACATAGTTGAAACTTTGTTGTGTGTCGACACAAGTCCTGTGTGTCGACACAGTTGATGTCGACAAGGTCTTCTGTATGTCGACACTGATTCTGTGTGTCGACACAATCACTTCTTTTCTTTAACTTTATTGAAACTCTGCAGTGTGTCGACACAAGTACTGTGTGTCGACACAGTTGATGTCGACAAATTCTTCTGTGTGTCGACACTGCCTTTTGGTGTCGACACAATTGATGTCGACTAAGTATTCTTGTGTGTCGACACTGCCTCTTGGTGTTGACACAGTTGATGTCGACAATGCTTCACTGTGTGTCGACAATGCCTCTGCATGTCGACACAGTTTCTTCAGGTGTCGACACAGTTTCTTCAGGTGTCGACACAATTAACTCCAAGTGTCGACACAGCTTTTCTCCAGTGTCGTCACAAGTCCTCATAAGTGTCGACACAGCTTCTTCTGGTGTCGACATATGAATTTAGAAACTTTTTTGCATTCTTGCATTTTCTTAACCTGCACATATAAACTCAAAACAACATTAAATACACTTTGATGTATATCATTGAGTATGGTGAGTCTTCTTCAAATCTGGTACACATTTTTCAATGTACCCAACAATCTTCCCATATTTGGAGAAGTCATAACCCTTAGTCAATGATATACACCATAGATAACAAATACACATTTATGATGTATAACAACATTATATAACAGGGTAATTACTAAAACAAAACATATATAAGATATCATCACAGAATAATAATGCTAACACAATGAGCATCAAACAAAGTTTTGTTTTAACTTTCAAAAATTTCTTATCAAAAGTTTACATGGATTTCAACACTAAAAATTACAAAGTTGTAAACTCAAGTAAATCTAATCTAAAGCTGATCTGGCTCATTGATAACTATTCCTTTGCCTGATTTGATCTTGGCTTGAACAGGAGCATCAGTATCATCAACTGGCTTCTTTCCCTTTAGATCTTTCTTCTTAAGCTCTTCAGCTCTTATTCTTTGTCTTTCAAAGTAATGAAAAGGCTTTGGGAAATATTTGCTTGGCTCCTGAGCATTAGGAGGAAGCTTCACAGCTTTAGTCTTTCTTCTATATTGAACTATGGCTTCTTGCCTGGCTTCATGCTTTTGTCATTCTTGTTCTGAGTACTATTTGCCCCTGTCATGGGTCTGATCCTTTACAGTTTTCCAAGCAGTTAGTATAATGTTCCTGAATGTTGGACTCTACTGCTCAAAATTAGACTTTAACTCTGTATGTTCTCTGAATCTTTTCTTAGACAATAGAGCTTTTTGCTCTTTATTCAAAACTGCCTCTGGCACTGGCATATCTACTTTCTCAAGGATAATATTTTTATTTCCCTCTGGAGGACTGTACATGGACTGTACTTCATGATGAATCATCTCAAAAGCAGCTGGAGGATAAATAATTTGGGCAACTTCAGCTTGAACCCCTTCTAAGTAAGCAGGTTGTATACCAGACTCGGCCACATTGTCATCATCACAGAGGGGTGGATATCCAAGGGTGGCTCTGATACTGTTAAATATCCATTTAGCATGATCAGAGCCAGCTTTGACTAATACTATCTCTCCCTTTATGACTTCTCTGCAACATGATTCATGAAGTTATTCTTTTGAAATCTGATTTGTTCATCAAGAAAATTAACACCATATTTATAGAATGTCTTTAATTTTAGCAGCTGTCCAGAAATGGCCTTTTGAGATTGCTCAATAGCTGTTTTGACAGCAGCTAGGGCTTCCTGTAATTGCTTATCAACCCCCCCCCCCTTATTAAACTTTGTCTTGGCTTTAGCCTTGTCCTCAATCTGGGCAGTTGCAACATTCTTCAGTTCTGTAACAATCACATTATGTGATTCTGTCATATTATCATTCATTCTAATTTGATTCTCTAAGACATAGCTTTGCTTCACAGCTATATCATCAACTTGAGTCTTGATTTTCTCTTGATGTGTTGCTAGGAAAACCACAGCAATGCCCCATTTGTGAAAGCAATCTGTCATCTCTTTCTTTTTCTGATTCACTTCAAATCGGATTGACTTTATATCCTGAGCTAAGGAGAATTGTAAGTCTTTATGGGTCTCATCCATGTATTTCTCCATGACAATCCTTTGTTCATCCAATTTTACTTGCAGTGAGATTAATAAGGAGCTATAATCAGCTGTTGGGGCAGATTGTGGAGCAGCAGTTTGTAATGTTTTCTTGTATCTTTGGCTTCTCCTTTTGAAGACCATTAGTTTCCTCTTCTTAGCTCTTGTAGCTTCTTCATCCTCAGATGCTGAGGAACTGTCTATATTAACTCTGTCCTTAGGACTAGGAGGCATTTCCTGTATAGTTCTAGGTTGCTCCCCCTGAGTCCCTTGCTCCTCCCTCACTGTACTTTCTTGCTCCTTCACAATGATAACTTGTTCCTTCTCAAGGATAACTTGCTCCCCTTCTAAGTCTGCTTTCTCCCCCTCAAATGCAGTTTGCCCTAAATCAGGGAACAACTCTTCAAGAGTGAACTCTTGTTGAGTAGGGACTGGAGATACTCTTATCTCTGGAGCATTGGCAGCAGCAGATGTATCTTCCATGATAACATCTTGAGCTTGACTGTGTAGTTGAGTTGGCTGGTCAACATCAATCAAAGATTCAGTTAGAATTTCATCCTTATCATAAAGAATTGATTGATTAACCTCATGTATTACCTCAAGGATAGTCTGAGTAACCATATCACTTTCCAAGTGTATTGGCTCTTCCTCAACATGAGGCTCCCCCTGGAGTGGATCCAGGTGGACGGAGCTAGCAGATGGTTGCTCCCCCTGCCTCTGTGCATCTTCATTTCTTACTTCTATTACTGATGACTTTCCAGCATTTTCAGCCCCTTCCTCATTAGAACTGAAATCTGCTTGCTCCTCTGAACTACTGGAAGGTTCAGGAGCCATCGTGGCTTTCTTCTGCTTCCTCTGTGGAGGAGCTTCCTTCTGTGGAGTAGGCATATCCTTAGTTAATACCCTCTTCCACCTGGAGATGATCCTGATGTTCATCCTTCTCATGTGATTTATCTTAGTCTCAGCTGACTGTTCTATCTCTTTAGGTATTGTTCCAGCTAAATACAAGCTCACAATTCTTCCCAGATTTGGCTTCTTCATAGTTTCCTTAATCTTCTCAAATATTACTGCTGATCAATCAGTATTTAGTGTGTAGATGATCATGGTCATCAGGCTGAACATATAGGCAGAAATCCTATCATGCCCATCTGGCTTACAGAGAATCACTTTTCCTACTACTTCAGACAAGAACTTCTCTTGCATATTCATGTCTTTCCTGTTCAAAGCTGAGTCAATCTTCATGGTGGAATCCAGTCCACACCATTGAAGTGCTTCATTTAGTTTAGATGCGGGTACATCTACTTCTTTTGTGTTCTTGGCAGGTGTAGAACTTTCCTTAAACTCTTCTGGGTGATTTTCACCTTTACTTCATGGACTGTGGATCTAATCTTAAGTCCAGTTTGATCTAGGGTAACAGCACCAAAGAATTCTAGTGTTTCTTTCTTCCAAATCTTAGTTGGTTCAGAAACTAAGAATTCCAGACCGTTTTCAGCTATTAGGGTTATCACTCCTGTGATTTCTGATTCCGCTCCATCAAATGCGTTCTGAACCAGTTCGTATCCTTCATTGACATTGTCCTTGATCTTTGGCGTCATTAGGGTTGAGTGAAAGCTTGGATTGAGAAGAGAGAATGTGTCGACACAAGGTTTTGGTCTCGAAACTATGGAGAGTGTGTCGACAGACTATGTTGTTGACCTATTTATACCTTTCTAAATAAGGAAGGTCAAAAGGCTCGTCAAAATCCTCTTAATGTGTCGACACTGTTGAAATGTGTCGACACAGACTTCTAATATCTCGACATAAGTGTTGACATCTATGTGTCGACACTTATTCCATCTACACTCGACGAAATTTGTGTTGATCCTAAGTGTCGACACCACTTCTGGTTATGTCGACGCCACTTCTGAATGTGTCGACACCACTTCTCTGAAGTGTCGACACATATTCCCTATATGTGTCGACACCACTTTTCTGCAATGTCGACACCAACTACTATGTGTCGACACAGACAACTTTTTGTGTCGACACAATTTTTACTTAGCCAATTTTGTTAAACTAATATATGTTCAACATTTCTAATTCAATTTAAAACTTATTGAATTTAGTTTCATCTAAATGCTTAGTAAACATATCTGCAATTTGATAATCTGTTTTGACAAATTCTAGTGAGATGTCCTCTTTCTCTATATGTTCTCTAAGAAAATGGTATCTAATTTCTATATGCTTAGTCTCACTATGTGAAACAGGATTATTAGCAATAGAAATAGCACTTGTAGAATCACAAAACAAAAGTGTTCTACTTATCTGAATACCATAGTCTTCTAGCTGCTGTTGAATCCACAACAGCTGTGCACAGCAACTTCCAGCTGCCACATATTCAGACTCAGCTGTGGAAATTGTCACACTAGTCTGCTTCTTACTGCTCCAAGACATCAATCTTCCTCCTAGAAATTGACAGGTGTCGGTAGTGCTTTTTCTATCTTCTTTGCAACCTGCAAAGTCTGCATCTGAATAGTCTGTCAGTAGAAAATCTTCATTCCTATGGTACCAAAGGCCTAGATTAGGTGTGCCCTTAAGATATCTCAAAATCCTTTTTACTGCAGTAAGATGAGATTTTTTAGGGCAGGATTGGTACCTAGCACAGACACATGTATCATACATGATATCTGGTCTACTAGCAGTCAGATATAGGAGGGAGCCAACTATCCCTCTATACAAAGTTTCATCTACAGGTTTTCCTGCATCATCTTTGCTTAGAGACACACTTGTCCTCATTAGAGTTCTCATGGTAGTGGATGATTTCATATCATACTTCTTAATTAACTCCAGGGTGAACTTAGACTGGGATATGGACAAGTCATCTTCAGTCTGTCTTACTTGGAGACCCAAGAAAAAGTTAAGTTCTCTCATACTGCTCATTTCAAATTTTTCTTGCATAAGTTTTGCAAACTTTCTACAAATATTATTTTCAGTAGACCCAAATATTATGTAATCAACATATATTTGGACTAGGATTATCTTTCTTTTGGATTCCCTAAGGAATAGAGTCTTATCTATTTTTCCCCTTGAGAATTTGTTCTCAATGAGGAAAGTAGATAGGGTTTCATACCAAGCCCTTGGGGCTTGTTTCAACCCATACAAAGCTTTCCTAAGTCTATAGACATAAGTAGGATAGAGTGGATCAACAAAACTTGAGTGTTGCTCTACATATACTTCCTCTTTTAAGTCTTCATTTAAGAATGTAGACTTAACATCCATCTGGAATACTTTGAATCCTTGATATGCTGCATAGGCTAGGAATAGTCTGATAGCTTCCAACCTAGTCACTGAAGCAAAGGTCTGATCAAAGTCTATGTCATCCTCCTGTCTGTATCTTTTTGCATCAAGTCTTGCTTTGTTCTTCACAATGATCTCAGTCTCATCCAGTTTGTTCCTAAAGATCCACTTTGTTCCAATGATATTGTGGTCTTTTGGTTTAGGAACTAACTTCCAGACCTTGCACCTTCTGAACTGATTCAGCTTCTCTTGCATGACATCAATCCAATGTGGGTGTAGAACAGCTTCTTCAAATTTCTTGGGTTCCATTTGAGATAAGAAACTAGAGCAAAGAACTGTGTTCAGATTCCTGTTCCTTGTTTGTACTCCTTGTCTTGGATCACCAATTATCTGATTTGCTGGATATCCCTTAAGTGACTAATAGCTGGAGGTAGTCTATTTTCAGGTTGAACACCTCCAGTCTCTTCATTATGCTGCACCTCTTGATTTTCATCAGCATCTGGAGTGTCTTGTACTCCCCCTGGACAGCAGCCACCATTTTCCACTTCCTGATTTGCAGTTGAAACTTCTGTAATGGTAAGCTTGTCCATTCTTTTATTTATACATGTAGAACTGCAAGAACTATTTGTCAACTCACTGTTAATAAGTCTTGTTTCATCAAACACATGTACAGACTCTTCTATAACTTGAGTAATCAAGTTGTACACCTTATAAGCCTTACTATTGTTGTTGTACTCAACAAATATCTCATCTTGGGATTTGACAGCAAACTTAGTTAGATATGACTTGTCATTGTTAAGGACATAACACTTGCAACAAAAGATCCTAAAATAGGATAAGTTTGGTTTTCTGTCTTTCATAATCTCATAGGGAGTCTTTTTGTGTCTTTTGGTGATAGAAGTCCTATTGATCACATGACATTAAGTGTTTACTGCCTCAGCCCAGAAATATTCTGGGAGAGAAGTGTCACTCAATAGAGTTCTGCCAGCCTCAATCAGTGTTTTATTCTTCCTTTCAACAATACCATTTTGCTGTGGTGTTCTAGGTGAGCAGAATTCTTGAAAAATCTCAAATTTTTCACACAGTCTTGTCATACTCTCAGATTGAAATTCAGTGTCATGCTCACTTCTGATTTTGACCACTGTACTGTCCAGCTCATTCTGAATTTGTTTGACAAAACTATATAAAACACTTGGGGTTTCAGATTTTTGTTTCAGAAATAACACTCATGAATATCTAGAATAGTAATCTACCACCACAAAAGTGTATATCTTCCTACCTACACTATGAACTGGCATAGGACCAAATAGATCCATATGCAAGAAGTATAGACACTTCACTGAATCCTTGTTTTCAAGGCTATGAAAGGAGGATTTGGTCTGCTTGCCTTTTTGACAAGCTGAGCATATCTCATCCTTTATACACTTAACTTGAGCATCATTACTCACTAACTCTTTGCTAAAGAGTTGACCAATAGTCTTGTAGTTAAGATGGGTCAGCCTCTTGTGTCATTTAACACAATGAGAGGCTCTCTCATCAGCTACAAGACAAATAGGAGAAACATTGTTCTCGCACTCAAAGTTAAGACAGTACACATTTCTTTTTCTATATCCTGTCAATATGACCTTTTTATCACTTGACTTTTTGATATGACAATCATTCTTGACAAATGAAATGTCATAACTTAAATCACTCAGCTGACTTATGCTAATTAGGTTGTGTTTCAAACCCTTTACATATGCCACTTGAGTGATTGTAACTGAGTTATTAAAAATGTTACCAAAATCTTTGATGACTCCCTTTTCAGAACCACCAAAGATAACTTTAGTCTCATTCATGATAGGTGAGTAGTCCTTTAGCAACCCCTTTGTTCCAGTCATGTGTCTGGAACATCCACTGTCCAAGTACCATATAGGGGCATGGCAACTTGGACTCCCCTGCAATAAAGATTATTTAATCTTAGAACCCAAATAACTTTTGGGTCCTTGGTGCAAGCTAGTCTGAACTTTAACAAATCTGTCTGCAGCTTTTCTAACAGACAGACTGCTACTCTGCTTGACACCGGTATTGTGCCAACAGTCTAAGGCAAAGTGGTCTATCTTGGCACAGCACCAGCACTCAAACTTATTATACTTTTGTTTAGGTATAATCTTAGTTATAGTATTTACAACAGGTCTTATGTTTTGTGCTGGGGCTTTGCCTTTAGAATTGGATTTAGCAGTCCATCCAGTTTTCTTATAGCTTAATCATGTCTTACCCTTTTGAGATATAAACTCATCAATCAAGGGTAATACAGATTTTGGCTTAGAAAAACTAGCCACAATCTCATTTTCTTTCTGAAGTCTGTTTTCCAGACTTTTAATCTGATCATTCTTAAATGTGATTGTTCATATTTGAATAACAGTTATGTTTTTCAATCAGGCAATCTCATTCAACTTTTGATCCAGCATCTTCTCAGATTCAGATGCCGCCATCTTAAGATCTGCAATTTCCTTAGCCTGAGTTTTGGTCAGGTATTTGCTTTTCTTTAGTGTCTGCAACAAGTCCCCATATTCATCTATCAGCTGATGAATATCACTTTCAGAATCAGACACATCCACATCACTTGATGCAGATGTTGCTGACTCTGACCCAGTACTACAATCTGAATTTCTAGAAATACATTGTACCTTACTAGGACCAGGCTGATCTTGGCACTTGTCTTCTTCTGACACAGTCATCAGTCCCTTGCACTGATGGTCTTCTTGTTCATAGATAGAGTTCAGCACTTGCAGAAACTCATCTTCTTCATCTGCTGCATATAGACCAATGTATGCCTCAGCTTCAGATTCTGACTCTGAAGATGATTGCTCTGTCAAACTCTTCTCCTTCTTAGCAACAAAGGATTTCTCCTTCTTGCTCTGGTGTTGAATCTTCTTTTTATCAGCATACTCTTTTCTTTTGTCTGGACACTCAGCCACAACATGTCCAGGCTTATTACAGCAGTAGCAAACTATCTTTGATGTTGTAGATTTGCTTGGCTTAGACCTGCTCCTGTCCTTCCTGTATGACTTCCTCTTTTGATAATAGACATCCTTAGGCTGAGATGTGGAAGGCTTAAACTTCCACTGCTTCTTCTTCAGAAATCTCTGAAACTGCCTTGTGAAGGCAGAAAAGTCTTTATCTGAGTCACTGTTGTCTGAACTTTGATTGTCTGAATTATCTGAAGCAATTTCAGCAACTATCTTAGGAGGTGATGGAGACATCCTTCTATTCTTCCTAGTGGCTTCAACCTTGAAGGTCACAGACTTTTCTCTATGCTCCCCTTTTGCACTTTTCTCTTCCTTTTTTCTAGCCATCAGTTGCATCTCATATGACAGCATTTTTCCAAACAAAGTTGGAGGAGAGATATCTGCAAGTTTGGCCACTTCTCTAATGGCACAAATCTTAGTGTCTCAATCCTTTGTCAAGGATCTTAGGAATTTATCATTCAGTTCATATGTACTGAAGATTCTTCTATAGGACAACAGTTCATTTACTATTCTATAGAACTTTTTATAACACTCAGTTATACTGTCAGACTTTCCTTGCCTGAAACTCTCATATTTCTGGTTCAGCATAGACTTTCTATCTTGTCTGACTTCTTCAGAACCCTCCATGTAGACTATCAAAGTATCTCACATTTCCTTGAAGGTCTTGCAGTGAATCAAATTTTGAAAGGTTGAATCATCTATGTCACTTATTATGATATTTTGGGCTCTTTTATCCATAGTTGTCAGGATGATCTTTTCCTTAGTCATCTCTGAAAAATCTTTGGGAATTCTTTGGTTTGCATCTAACACTGACAGCTTTATTGGAATATAAGGACCTTCCTTTACTGTAATGTAGATCCTTGCATCAGAAGCCTCAATAAATAGTCTGACCCTTTCTTTACATATTCCAAATATCTCCTTCCTGCATATGGGTAGTTTCATAGAATCTAGTTCCCTATGATTTTCTCCTAATCCCATTTTCTTGATCTTGAATCTGCCTTATGGATCTAACTCAGATTGTTAAGTCCTTTTTTGAGTAACCTGTCTTTGATACCACTTCAAAGAATTGGTTTCAAGATAACCTAATACACCTAGAGGGGGGTGAATAGGTTCAAATCCTTTTTAATTCTAAGGCAGATAAATAACTCTAGTTTTTTGTTGGTTATATTATTAACACAGCAAACACATCACAGAAATATATCCAATCACAGAGTGCACAGGTTTTATAGTGGTTTCTCAAGTATTGGGTACATCCACTTTCCCGCTTCACCTATCTAGCAGTGTGCTAGATTTGACCAAACTTCTTCTCTTCACCTCAGATCCGCAGATCTTACAGCTCAGAACCTAATCAAGGTTCCTACAACTCAGAGTGAGTCCACACTCCTACAGCTCAGGCACACAGCTCTACCTCAGCCTTCAACAAGGCCTACACCTCAGAGATAACAATCTCCTACAATCTCAGGCTCACAGCCCTACCTCAGCTTTCAACAAGGCCTACCACTCAGAGACCTAAATCTCCTACAACTCAGCTTTTATATACCAGGCTTACAGCTCAGATCTAGAATAGATCCTACAGAAAATAGATTTTACAAAGTGTTTTACCACCACCCAGGTAGAGAGAGAAGGGATGGATGGTTTCTTGATCTGTTCTTGGAAGAATCCGATGACAGAGAACAACCACTCTTAGCTTTCTTCAAAGCTTCTTGAATCTGAACTCAGTAGGGTTGAATCTCCTGTGAAGTTGATCTTCAATCAGCTCCTTTCTTGATATTCAGATCACAATCTGAATCTTTCTTAGCAGATTGGTTCAGGATCTGCACTTGAGGGACTTGATGATGAAAGCCCCTTTCTTCTTTGGAGCTCTCTCTCTCCAAATTCTTCTATTTCTCTTTCTTCTGTATTTTGTATTAGTTCTTTTTGATCAGTCCTCATCTGTTGAAAGAGAATGCCTTTATATAGACTTTCACCATGGTAACCGGCTGATCTAGTTTCTAACAACCTTCTGACAGCTTTGACAGTTGTAGTAGACCGGTTGGTAACAGCAGCTGTCAAGTCATCTAGTCACTTCTTGAACTCTGTCTCTGTCAGCAAAATGTCGAGACAGAACGTCATCATGTGTCGACACAAATAGACTAAGTGTCGACACAAGTGGACTAAGTGTCGGCATATGCTTTGCTGGTGTCGACACATCTCCTTTGTTGTTGATACTGCTTCTCGACACAGCTTTCTGTAGAATGTGTCGACACTGATTCTGTGTGTCGACACAATCACTTCTTTTCTTTAACATAGTTGAAACTTTGCTGTGTGTCGACACAAGTCCTGTGTGTCGACACAGTTGATGTCGACAAGGTCTTCTGTGTGTCGACACTGATTCTGTGTGTCGACACAATCACTTCTTTTCTTTAACTTTATTGAAACTCTGCTGTGTGTCGTCACAAGTCCTGTGTGTCGACACAGTTGATGTCGACAAAGTCTTCTATGTGTCGACACTGCCTCTTGGTGTCGACACAATTGATGTCGACTAAGTATTCTTGTGTGTCGACACTGCCTCTTGGTGTCGACACAGTTGATGTCGACAATGCTTCACTGTGTGTCGACATTGCCTCTGTATGTCGACACAGTTTCTTCAGGTGTCGACACAGCCATTTCAAGTGTCGACACAATTAACTCCAAGTGTCGACACAGCTTTTCTCCAGTGTCGACACAAGTTCTCATAAGTGTCGACACAGCTTCTTTTGGTGTTGACATATGGACTTAGAAACTTTTCTGCATTCTTGCATTTTCTTAACATGCACATATAAACTCAAAACAACATCAAATACACCTTGATGTATATCATTGAGTAGGGTGAAGCTTCTTCAAATCTGGTACACATTTTCCAATGTACCCAACACGGTGTCTGGTAGGAGAGCATGTAGGCAGTTGGGACTTAGATTTACCGATAGCAGAGTTTGCCTACAATAGCTCAGTCAAAAGGTCCACCGGGTTGAGTCCATAAGTCCATTTTACGTAGTGTCAGGATATGACCCGAGGAAACTCATAGACCTTGTGTCGAGCACTTTAGAGTCCCGCCCTAGTGAGTTTGTTGAGTCATTTGCACAGCACTTGCATGATTTGCATGAGTCGGTCCGCCGACAAATAATATTAAGCAATGAAAATTACAAAGCTCATGCAGATAAATGAAGGCGAGAGCAAATATTTAACATAGGCGAGAAGGTAATGGTGCGAGTCCGCCCCGAGAGCCTCCCTTTGGGGCATGCCAAGAAGTTAAGCCTGAGGCGAATATGGGAATTCACCCTGTGTTTAATGTTGAGGGTCTGACTCCATATTATGAACTTCATGAGTATGTGGACCCAAGCAGTGGAGATGCTCAGCCACCCCCTCCCCCACTGTCGTTACCATACCACCCGCACACATCACCACCATCTGATGGTCATCCTAATTCACCCACTGTTGCCACCCACCCACCCAGGCAGTCGTCCCCTTTGGTTCCACCGAAGGCACCACCGATCGCACCGGGATCCACCTTCCGAGAGGCGAGAGATGATAGCATCACGAAGATCAGATCCCACCAGTTTGTTCCCACCTTGGACGGACCGCGTTGTCGCTACCTGGTACATTGGCAGGGCCGCCCTGACACTGACGACACTTGGATACTGTTAGATATTGTGTATTTGTATATGAGCTTATTTGTTTGTTCGGGTCTTGTATATATTACCCCAAGAGGGGTCATTATTCATGTGCAATATACATTTCTAAGATGGTATCAGAGCCAAGGGTTTAATTCTCTCGATCCCTCTCCCGTCCGTCTGCGCCGATCGACCGACTGCATCGACCGTCTGCGCAAGGGTACAGAGTGTCACGAAGTGTGGGTGGAGTACCTATCGCATGAGTTTCGTGACCTTCTCGTCTCTCATGGCACGCTCCCGCAGCTCTCCTGTCCTGGTGCTCATTCCCAAAATGGCACTGCGGAAAGGAAACATCGCCACATCATTGAGACCGCTCGCACTCTTCTTTTGGCTTCCATGTTCCCCCACATTTTTGGGCTGAGGCTGTCTCCACCGCTGTCTATCTCATCAACGTTCAGCCATCCACTTTCCTTCAGGGTCGCTGTCCCGGTGAGTGTTTGTTCTCTCATCCTCCTCGATACACTCATCTTCGTGTGTTCGGATGTCTGTGTTATGTCTTATTACCACCACGTGAGCGGACTAAGCTCTCTGCTCAGTCTGTTGCATGTGTTTTTCTAGGCTACAGCTCAGAGCACAAGGGTTACCGCTGTTATGACCCTGTTGCGCGTCGTCTTTGCATTTCTCGTGATGTCACCTTCGTTGAGGACCAACATTTCTTCCTTTCTTCATCCACCTCTGCTTCACCCTCATCCACTACCCCGGCTGATATTCAGTTCCTTATTTTTCCTACTGTACCACCACCGGTTTTGCCACCACCGTCAGACCAGTCACCAGCAGAGCTACCGTCATCATCGTCATCTCCCTCTTCTGAGTCCTCTCCACCTCCTCATGTTCTGCCATCTCCCGGCATTCTACCTCCTATTCTCCACCACTACACCTATCGTGCTCTGACTACCCCACAGGTGCCACCAGCCTTCAGTGAGAGTCCCGTGGATGATCCGCCTGCCAGACGTTACCCCCTTCGAGATCAACATCCACCAGATCGCCTCGGTTTTACCACCCAGCCACTCGACCTCACTGCTCTTCCTGCTACCTCCACCAGTACTCCAGAGCCTAGTTCCTACCACGATGTTGCTCAGGTTCCTGAGTGGCAGGCTGCTATGTTTGGTGAGTTGGCTGCTCTTGAGCGTACCTCTACTTGAGATCTTATGTCTCTTCCTCCTGGTGTTGTTCTCATCACTTGCAAGTGGGTCTATAAGATCAAGACTTGCTCTGATGGTTCTATTGAGCGGTACAAGGCTCGCCTGTTTGCTCGGGGTTTTCAGCAGGAGCATGGTCGAGACTATGATGAGACTTTTGCTCCTGTGGCACACATGACCACGATCAGGACACTTGTTGCTGTTGTTGTTGTCCATCATAGGTCCCTGTTTCAGCTGGATGTGAAGAATGTGTTTCTTCACGGTGACCTACAGCAAGAGGTCTACATGGTTCCTCCTCCCAGTTTTACTGCTCCTCCTGGCATGGTTTGTCAGTTGCGTCGTACTCTCTATGGTCTCAAACAGGCTCCTCGAGCCTGGTTCGAGCGCTTCAGCTCTGTCGTTATAGCCGCTGGTTTTCAGCCTAGCCAGCACGACCCGGCCCTGTTTGTTCACACCTCTTCCCGAGTGGGACTCTTCTTCTGCTCTATGTGGATGATATGATCATCACTGGTGATAACCCGGTTTTCATTGACTTTGTCAAGCATCACCTGCAGCAGCAATTTCAGATGACAGATTTGGGACCTTTGAGCTATTTTCTGGGCATTGAGTTTTCTTCCACCTCTGCAGGGTTCCAGCTCTCTCAGCAGCGGTATACTACTGATCTTCTAGCTCGGGCTGCTCTTTCTGACACCCGCACTGTTGCCACACCGATGGAGCTTCACCTGCAGCTTCAGGCTGATGAGGGGATCCCTCTTGCTGATCCCACTCGCATCGTCATTTGGTCGGCAGCCTGGTCTATCTCACCATCACTCGGCCAGATATTGCTCATGCAGTCCATGTGTTGAGCCAGTTTGTCAGCACTCCTACATCAGTCCATTATGCTCACTTGCTGTGTGTATTGCGTTACCTTCGTGCGACTCCTGGTCGTGGTCTGTTCTTATCCAGCAGCAGTTCCCTCCAGCTTTCTGCTTTCTCTGATGCTACTTGGGCTAGTGATTCTTCTGATCGTCGCTCTGTCACTGGTGTCTGTCTGTTTTTGGGCTCCTCCTTGCTTGCCTGAAAGTTCAAGAAACAGTCTGGTGTTTCCCACTCTAGTACTGAGGCTGAGCTGCGCGTCATGGCGTCTACGGCCGAGGAGATTATCTGGCTTTGTTGGCTCCTTGCAGATTTTGGCATTGTCTCCTCAGGACCGACCACTCTCTTTTGTGACAACACTGGTGTCATTCAGCTCACTCTGAATCCAGTGAAGTTTTCCCTCTCCAAGCACATTGGAGTCGACGTCTTCTTCCTTCGTGAGCAGTACAACCGACGTACATTGGTTCCCCAGTATGTTCCCACCGAGCATCAGATTGCGGACTTGTTCACCAAGCCCCAGACGAGGGTTCAGCATGACTACCTTATGTCCAAACTATCGATGTATGATCCCCCGTGAGTTTGAGGGGGGGTGTTAGATATTGTGTATTTGTATATGGGTTTATTTGTTTGTTCGGGTCTTGTATATATTACCCCAAGAGGGGCCATTATTCATGTGCAATATACATTTCTAAGAGATACTACCGGCAGAGCTCGATCGGCTTGCCCCCGGACTTCGACCTCAGTACGATCATCTCCATTCATCGGAGATGAAGGCTTTTCAGTCGGGGGAAATTGATGGGGAACCATCAGATGCACCTGGAGGGGTTCGCCGCAAGGCGGAACCCAAGTACATGTATTCGCGCAGGAAGACTTGATCGGATCGCCGATCGGACTCCGCGGTTGCGTCCGGGACGTCGCCACGAGTCAAAAAACCTATATTAGTCTTTTTTTAGTTTGTTTTGATGTATTTTAATGGGCTAACCCACCGGCCAATCATAGTCGTTGATGGGGATGCTCTAACTTGTCTTTTCTTATAAATAGGAGTGTTATGGGTTGAATTGACTCATTGCAGAACTTGGAGAAGTACTCCCGGATTCCAGCAATCTCTCCCTGGTGCCGACGTCGTGAAACCCTAGGTAATGACTCCTAGGCCGCCAAACTTCCCCCAAAGGTAACCCCTACCCCCACCGTCATTGTCCACCTCTCTCATCCCCCATTCAGCCGTCGGCCGCCCACCAAATCCATGCCCCAAACCCGGCGGCCAGCAAGAAAACCTGCAGCCTTCCTACAACCCTCAGTCAACCTGGCACCACCTTGCAGCCCCCCCCCCCTCCTTCATCGACCCCCAGCCTCCTTCCCCTAACCCGACGACCCACCCTTGGACGCCGCCTCCCTCCTACACCCCCTCCATAGCCGGGAGCCCCCTTCCTACCACCGGTCGGCCACCCAATTAACCCCTCTTCGTGGAACCACCTCCAAACAACCCTATTTCTCTAGATCCATTCAGATCTGAGAATTTCGCACCCTATCTGTTACTTCCACTGCACAAACTTTCCATTTTTGCCCGGATCCGTCCCTAAATAGAGGATCTACCCATCCCCAGCCCGGATCTACTTATTCGTGGTCGGATCTCGTCGTTTCCGACCCGTAGTCCCTCTTTTCCACCGTGGGTAGCCACCTCGCCGTCACCGTGCCACCGTGTTCGCCTCTGATCGCTTGTCTTTGCATCCGGCCCTTCAAATTCTCCAGTGCATCGATTCAGCCCACTACGTCGTGAATATTTGTGGTATCGTATTCTGTGACTTGACATTTTCATTTGGTGTTTATCTATATTGTGCTGAGATTATGGTTGTGTAGCAGTTGTTTCCTTTTATGCTAATAATTGTCTGTGTAATTATTCGTTGCACGTTTGCCTTGGCCCTCCGAGCGGAGGAAGCCGTTGCTTAATTGCTGAAAGTAATTATTTGTCTCTTTATTTTAATCATCTGTGTGAAAATTTTAATTTCATTTCTTATATTAATTGTTGACGTTACCCGACGGTCACATTGCATTTAGCGTTGCATTAGTGTGTCACCCCTGCACCTGCACTTAGAGTCTTAGCTCCCGAGCACGACTAGCCTACCCTACATCATGATGCAATGTCTGATGCAAATCAACACAAGAGTACAACCTATAACTAAATGAATGCAGTATGAGTATTTCATTGGTAGATTAGCCATTTTAAAATAAAATAATAAAACAGTTAATAATATGTGGCGGCTTGTAAATAAAAGGGAAAACAAATGAACTCTACTCCTTCGAGTTCAGAGTTACACAAACAAGAATAATAGGCAAACAAAACCAGTAATCTATATTGATTAATTGAAAAGTAAAAAGTATGAATCAAGTTTTCATTAGACAATACAAACACCCAATTAATATAATAGAAGGATCAAACATTCAAAAATACAAAACATGCAAGTATTAGGGTTGTATTTAAGTGTTTGGTGGATGTGGGGTGGTGATTGATTGTGGCAGGAAGGGGGCTGGGCAATGGTTTTTTGCATAAGGAAAAGGTTGGGGACGGCGGTTTGCCGGGGGGTGGGGAGACGGTGGTTTGTAGTGGGGAGGGGATGGGAGGCAGCGATTTCCAGCAGGGAGGGGCTGGGAAGTGACGGTTTGGGAACAGTGGGGAGAGGTAAAGGACGATGAGAATGGTTGATGGATGGCTTGATCGGCAACAACGAACAAAGAATGAGAACCAGGAGAGTTTACCCGCGGCATCGGCATCGCAATCCAAGATTTAGATGATGTATTGACTCCAAAACCTGAATGAGCCCCACTTCAGCCCAAAATCCTAATACTCGTATATATATACAGTAGGATGGGTTAGAGCATTCATTATGAACAGTTACAATTGTCCGTTGATAATGGGTGCCTAAACCCTCTACATAGACACTAAAAATACAAGAAAATACATAATATCATAAAACAACAAATCGAGTGTGGTCGTGGTATCAGATTGCCAAAAGAAACTCAAATCAATGCCTCTTGCACATGTATATTCTAGTAGGCTCCGGTAGAATGTGATCAACGGTGACCACATCAAGATGAATTCAATTATGCTCCACAATAAGCTCCGCAATAGAGAATAGTATGTAATGGCGAGGAAAAAACTTGTGGTGTTGACAATTGGAGAAGGATCAAGTATTAAGGATCGTGGTGCCACCAACTGCTTATGTAAAGTGCTTGAGAGAAAGTAAGATACTAAATCTCTAGGATTTTGAAGGATTATATTTTTATTATTCTTCCAATGTCCAGCAGTCATAATCACAATCTACACAAAGAAACTATTTGCACAAAAGTACAAGCAAATGGAAAAATGCAGAAAAATACTTCAACTTAAATATACAAAGTGCAAAAAGAAAATAAGGTAGGTTGTTGCGACTTGTTGTACCGGTTGCGGCCATAACATCATCCTAGTAGAGAAAAAAAGGCCTCCAAGGGGATACATCGGGCCTGGAAATGACATTCAGGATCTGTTTGGTTGGGATGTTGCTGATGAAAAGCTGCTGATAAAAAAAATGCTGATTCCGGAAAACAGAGTTTTGTTAAAAAATTGTTTAGGTGAAATGGAGTTTCCAGAGCTTATTGACAAGCTGTTTTAACAAAACTGTTTGGCAAAAATGGAGTTTTCATATGTGAATTTTTTTAAAATTCAGTTAACTTTTTTTTGATACCTAAAATAGTTTTACATTTATAAGACCAACATTACACGACATAACATAATAAAATATGAACGTTTTCCAGATATTAATGTTATAACAATTTGTAAACTCTCGTCACACGAATCTCTCAGTTGCATGCAAGTAGTTCCACCATTCATCTGATGCATCAATGGTTTTTCTAGACGCATTCCACCCGAGGCCAGTTTCCCCTCTTTTAAGTTCAACCCACAACTTCCACTCCTTTTTCAAGTGATCTCATTTATTTTTCATTTGAATCCGATTGTACTTCCTTTTGGTCTTCTCCTCAAATTTCACAACTAGATTGTTTCACCCCTCTTTGTTGAAATGTGTAGTCGGTCGATTACCGAGCTCAATTTCGGTAATGCACAGGTCACAAAATAGAAATGTATCATTTTGATCCCATATGGCTGATAACCCTCCATCCTTTGGTTTTCTCATCTACAATTACTTAAAATTTGAAAAACAAATAAATAAAACTTATTCACAATCACACACACACACACATTAATATATATACACACACACACACTCATACACAAACACACACACACACTCATATATAAACACACATACACATTTAGAGCACAAACCTACCAACATTGAAATATGGAGAGAATAAAAACCGGAGCTTGGAGCTTGTAAAAAAAAAAATTCGGGAGAATGGAGATCCAAACCTGAGGTTGCAGAGGTTAGTGGTATTGCTTCAGATCTGCAGCTCCAGAAATCCTAGGTATAGAGAAAATTGCACACCTTCAGTTTAGGGAAGATCATATGCTCCTATGGAGGAAATGTACATAGGAAGTAGAGAATAAAAACAGAAAGAGAAGGATGGATGTTGGTTTACCCGAAAGGTGGTCGCCGGAGGAAGCTTCCTCCGTCGGGCCGTCGTCGGAAGTGGTGGCGGAAGCGTGCGCACGATGACGAGAAGGAAGAAGGCGGAGCAGTTGTTGGTTTACGAAATCGCACCGGATGTAAATGCCGCCGTAGTTGGAGCTTCGCAGGGTTCGGGAAATCGCCAGGAAGAGGAAGACGAAGCGGAGGAGCTGCGGCGCGACTTCGCTGGAGAAAAAAATCGCGGTTGAAGCCCTAGGTATAAAGGGCGGATATTTAGAAACGCCGTTTGGAGCTTTTTCATACCAAACAAAGCTTATTTGCAAAACTCCGTTTTCAGGCTGCCGCACCGGAGCAAATAAGCTATCCCAAACGCACACTCAGTTTGAGATAGCTGCGTTCAGTGTCATATCATCCCATATGGGTTCAATTGGCTCCAAATCGCAAACTCAAATGAGAAGAAATGCGAGGTTAATGTCCTGAAGTTGAAGAGTATGATGGTCTATGGTGGGAGAATCATAAGTAATGTAGGGGTAGGCTCGTGGTGCGCGGAGACTAAGACTCTAAGTGCGGGTGCGGGGAACACACTAATGCAACGCTAAATGCAATGTCACTGTCGGATAACGACAACAATTATTATAAGCAATGAAATTTAAATTACCACACAGATAATTAAAATAAAGAGACAAATAATTATTTCAGCAATTTGGCAATGGCTTCCTCCGCTCGGAAGGCCTAAGCAAGCGCACGGCGAACAAATCCACAAGCAATTAATAGCATAAAAGGAAAATAACTACCACACAACCGTAATCGCAGCACAATATAGATAAACAACCAAATGAAAATGTCAAGTCACAGAACACAATACAATAAATGCTCACAACGTAGAGGACTGAACCGAGGCACTGAAGGATTTGAGGGCCGGATGTAAAGACGGGCGATCGGAGGTGGAACCGGTGGCGAGACGACGGTGACGGTGGCTGCCCTCGGTGGAAAGTGGTGGTAACGGAAGGTGAAACGGCGGATCCGGCCACAAATGAGTAGGTCCGGACCGGGGGTGAGTAGATCCGATGTTTAGGAGCGGATCTGGGCAAAAGTGGAAGGTTTGTGTGGTGGAAATAACGGATCGGAGGGTGGTAACGCTAGATCAAAATAGATCTATGGTTTTCAGAGCGGTGGGAAGTGGATCCACAAAGGGAGGGGAGAGGAGTGGCCGGCTAGGGCTAGGAAACCCTTGGGGTGGTCGGTTCTGGGAGGGGGAAAGCGGCGGTGGGGCTGGAGCTTTGGCTGCAGGTTGGCGGCTTGTCTAAGGAGGAAAGGGGGGCGGGATTAGGGCCGGCAGATGGGGAAAGGCTGGGCGGCAGTCCAGCAGCAACTAGCGGGTTTGGGTGGGGCTTTGGGGTGTTTTCTGGCTGTGGAGAAGAGGGGAAGAAGGTGGAAAATGATGGAGGAGGGTAGGGTTTACCTTGGGGGGAAGTTTGGCGGCCTAGGAGTCGTCACCTAGGATTCCACGGTGTAGGCACCAAGGAGGGATCGCTGGAATCCGGAAAAGCCTTTCTCCAAATCCAACAATGACTGAATTCAGCCCCTCTACATCCTATTTATAATAAAAGAGAAGCTAGGGCATCCCCCATCAACGGCTATGATTGGCCAATGGGTTCGCCCATAAAATACATCAAAATAAAACTGAAAAAAATAAAGTAATATAGTTTTTTGAATCGCGGCGACGTCCCGGACGCAACCGCGGAGTCCGATCGGCGATCCGATCAAGTCTTCATGCGCGAATACATGTATGTGGGTCCCGCTTTGCGGCGAACCCCTCCAGGTGCATCTGATGGTTCCCCCATCAACTCCTCCCGACTGAGAAGCCTTCATCTCCGATGAAAGGAGATGATCATACTGAGGTCGAAGTCCGGGGGCGAGCAGATCGAGCTCTGCCGGTAGTATCCAAGTGTCGTCAGTGTCCGGGCGGCCCCGCCAATGTACCAGGTAGCGGCAACGCGGTCCGTCCGAGGTGGGGACAAACTGGTGGGATCTGATCTCCGTGATGCTCCCATCTCTCGCCTCTCGGAAGGTGGATCCTGGTGCGATCGGTGGTGCCTGCGGTGGAACCAAAGGGGATGACGTCCCGGGTGGGTGGGTGGCAACAGTGGGTGAATCAGGATGTCCATCAGATGGTGGTAATGTGTGAGGGTGGTATGGTCGCGACAGTGGGCGCGGGGGTAGCTGGGCATCTCCACTGCTCGGATCCACATACTCATGAGGCTCATAGTAGGGAGTCATGTCCTCAACATTAAACACATGGTGAATTCTCATACTGTCCAGGATGTCAAGTCGGTAGGCGTTGGTTCCAATACGACTAATAATGTAATACGGACTCATTCGTCTCGCGCTTAACTTTTTGGCAGACCCTGAAGGGAGCCTCTCGGGGCGGACACGCACCATTACCTTCTCGCCTATGTTAAATATTTGCTCTCGTCTTCGCTTATCTGCATGGACTTTGTAATTTTCATTGCTTAATATTATTTGTCGGCGGACCGACTCATGCAAATCATGCAAGTGTTATGCAAATGACTTCGCATACTCGCAAGGCCGGGACTCTAAAGGTCTCGGCACAAGGTCTATGGGTTTCCTCGGGTCATATCCTGACCCTACATGAAATGGACTCAACCCGGTGGATCTATTGACTGAGCTATTGTAGGCAAACTCTGCTATCGGCAAATCTAAGTCCCAACTGCCTACATGCTCTCCTACCAGACACCGCAACAGATTCTCTAAACTCCGATTCACTACCTCAGTCTGTTCGTCCGTCTGTGGGTGATATGCCGAGAAAAACCTAAGGATAGTGCAAGTCTTGTGTCATAGGGTTTTCTAGAAGTAGCTCATTAATCTCACATCGCGGTCCGACACAATCGACTTGGGCAGGCCATGCAATCGAAAGACGTCCCTCATGAATATAGATGCAACGTGAGTCGCATCTGTCGTCTTGCGGCAGGCAATTAAGTGTGTCATCTTCGAAAACCGATCAACCACCACGAAGATGGAGTCGTGTTTCCGCAAGGTGCGGGGAAGTCCGAGAACAAATTCCATGATGATGTCCTCCCAAGGGCGGTGTGGTACGGGTAACGGCGTATAAAGACCGGTGTCCTGCTTATTACTCTTTGTCTTCTGACAGATACGGCAGTGGCGCACAACTCGGGCTACATCCTTCTTAAGGCTTGGCCGGTAGAGACGGTCCTCGACAATAGCGATGGATTTATCTCGCCCGAAGTGGCCCGCGGCCCCGCCCGCGTGCAACTCCCAAATCAGATAATCTCGGTAAGATGTCTGGGGAATGCATAGACGGGAACCCTGGTACAAGTATCCCTCATAGATCTGATATCCCTCAACTGGGTCGGGTGGGTCTCGAGATAGGGCGGTGTAAATCCAGCCAAAATCAGGACATGTCGGATAGTCAAGCATCAACCTCTCAAGTCCCTCGACACTCGCAGTCATCGTCTGCAACAGGGATACGCGGCGACTCAACGCATCAGCCGGCTTGTTCTCAACACCAGCGCGGTGCTTGAGAACATAATGGAAATCCTGCAGATATTCGACCCACTTCGCATGCCGGTGGCCCAGCTTGCGTTGCGAGTCCAGGTAACGTAGGGCCTGGTGGTCGGAGTACAACACGAACTCACGGGGGAGGAGATAGTGCCTCCAGTAGCGTAGAGACTGGACTATCGCATAAAACTCAATCGTAATTCGAGTACTTTTGCTTAGCCTCGTTCAGCTTCCCACTAAAGTAAGAAACTGGATCTCTCTTGACTCAATATGTCACCTATACCGACACACGACGCGTCACAGGCGACTTCAAAAGCGCGGCTAAAATCCGGCAGGCGTAGGACTGGAGCTGTCGTCAACCTTTCCTTAATCTCCTCGAAGGCTCTAGTAGTTGCGGGGGTCCACTGAAACTCTCCCTTCTTGAGACAGCTCGTGAAGGGGGTCATGATCGTGTTGAACCCCTGGACAAACCTCCTGTAGAAGGTGGCAAACCCGTGAAAGTTACGAGCCTCGTGGATATTCTTGGGCACATGCCAATCTCGAATAGATTTGACCTTCTCAGGGTCCACGGAGACTCCCGTAGAGGATATAATAAAGCCCGGAAAGTGGACCGACTCGGAGAGGAATGCGCACTTCTTCAGGTTCACATACAATTTCTCTTGTCGAAGGGTGCCAAAGAGAAGTCTCAGATGATCGAGAAGTGCAGCCTGAGTCTGGCTATAGACTAATATATCATCAAAGTACACCACCAGAAACTTTCCCATGTAGGGCCACAACACCTGCGTCATAACTCGCATAAACGTGCTCGAGGCATTGGACAGCCCAAATGGCATAACTAACCACTCATATAGACCGTCCTTGGTCTTGAATGCGGTCTTCCACTCGTCTCCCTCACGAACTCGTATCTGATGGTACCCACTACGAAGGTCGATCTTGGAGAAGATCTGGGAACCGGACATAGTATCCAGTAGGTCATTGAGTTGTGGGATTGGGAAACGATACTTGACCGTGATCTTATTAATGCCGCGGCTATCGATGCACATACGCCAACTACCGTACTTTTTAGGGGTAAGAAGGGCGGGGACCGCACAAGGACTCATGATCTCACGAATGAACTACTTCCGAAGAAGCTCGTCAACCTGCCGTTTGAGCTCAGCGTGCTCATCCGGGTGCATACGGTAGTGGGGCAGATTCGGGAGGGAGGCTCCCGGGACTAGATCAATGGCATGCTGAATGTCCCGTGGGGGAGGCAGCTCGTCGGGGAGCTCGTCTGGCATGATGTCCGCAAACTCGCCCAAAAGGGGACCCACTGCGGGTGGGTGGTCAGCTGGGGTGCCCTCAGTAACCTGGGTAGCGGCGACTACATAAATGACGTTTGACTCGGAGCTATCTCGTAGGAACTCACCTCGCCTCAAAATATGCAGTGGCCGTGAGGCGCTCGTGCTCACAGATGGCTCTACCACACCCTTGGATCGATCTCGGGGCTGGGTGGGCGTCAACGTAATCTTCCGCCCCTTATCATAAAAGACACACGTGTTCGAGCGACCGGAGCACGTGACGTCACGATCGAAAGGTCAGGGGCGGTCGAGCGGCACATGAGCAACGTCCATGGGAATGACATCGCACCAGACCTTGCCCTGAAAGAACGCGATAGTGATCGAGACTAAGCAACGCTGGGTGACCTGAATCGCCGTCTTGTCGACCAAGACGACACGGTATGGGTGGGGGTGAGGCTCGGCCTTCACTTGCATACGGTCAAGCCCCTTCTGGGCTACCATGTTCACGCAACTCTCACTATCAATAGCTAGCTTGCAGGGACCGCCTGCACTAGGGAAGTACGTGTAGAATATGGTAGTGCGCCGTCAATCCTCATCCACACGTGGGGTGTGCAGGAAGCGTCTAATCACTCTCACCTCTAACGATCGCTCAGCGTCACTCTCCCAACCTTCCTCAACTTCGGCCTTAACTTCATCTTGGGCCTCCTCTTCGTCCTCTAAACTCTGCTCCTCCTCAACTAGCAGGTTCCGTGTAGGGCACTGATCCGCCACGTGGCCTCTGCCAGAACATTTAAAACATATAATGCCCCGAGATCGTTGGCCATCAGTGGCTATGGCTTTACCCTTCGCAACCGCGGGGATATGTGAGGGTGCAGCCGTGGTGGTCTGGGGCGGAGCGGGCTTCCTAAAAGTTGAGGAATCAGTCTGCGAAGTGAACTGCCTCGTACTAGATGAACGGATATACTGCTCGTACTCGAGAGAGAGCTGAAATATCTGATCAACAGTCTCCGAGCGGTGGGGAATCAACTCTCTCTGAATATCAGAACGAAGGCCCGCCTTGAAGAGGGCGGCAGTGGAAATAGGCTCCTCTGAAATATCACTACTGACGATCAACTCATCGAAGCGAGTCATGTACTCGGCGACGGTAAGTGTCCCCTGCCGTAAGTTCTGCAGCTGCACAAATAGCTGATCTCGGTATAACGCGGGAAGGTACTTCTCCTTCAGCCTCTCCTTCATCTCGTCCCATCTGGCGATGGGGTAGTAACCATCCCGCTTTAGAGCTCTCTCAACACTGATCCAGAATACATTAGCTTGTCCGATCAACTTCATCTTCGCAAAGCGGACACAACGTTCGTCACTCATGCCGTACCACTCGAAGTAGTGGTCCATGTACAAGAGCCAATCGCTGAAGGCTTTCGGATCTAGGCGACCATCGAACGAAGGGGCGTCGAGTCGGATGCGACGAGTGATGTCATGATAGTGGTCCCCTCTCCGAGGATCGGGGTAGTCATCATGGGCATAGTCGTATCGAGCGGGTGGGGGACCACGCTCTCTCCGACCCGGGAGAAAATATTCATCCTGGTGATGGTCACGGCGACCGTGTGGGGGCACACGATCTCTGTGGTCAGGCTGAGGCTGACATGGCATACGGTACTCATCACGCTGATGTGGCAGCCTATCCCGCGCCGGGACTTGCCTATGATCTATCGCAAAATCAGGATGTCGCCTTACCGGCGGAATCGGGGCTCGATGAGGAATATCACGATGGTGACGGTCTGCGGGAGGTGGACCATCCCTCGGGCGTTGCCCCCGACGTGGAGGAGCGTCAGGGTCATCCTCAAGTGAATCGTCACGCTATGTCGGAGTGTCTCTGGCATCCTCTAAGTGGCCTAAACGAAGGTTCACCTCGGCAAGGTCATGACGCACATCGTCGAACTGGGTTCCTATGGTGTCAAGGCGACCTAGGACAAGACGTTGGAACTCAGCAAAAGCGGCGTCCGAATTCGAACTCGTCGCTCGGTCCTCGGTGTTATGTGGTTCTACCATGCTTACTCTAAAAGTCCTACCACTACGGAGCATGCAGGTGGCCTAACCTGGCTCTAATACCAAAATGATGTAGGGGTAGGCTCGTGGTGCACGGAGACTAAGACTCTAAGTGCGGGTGCGAGGAACACAATAATACAACGCTAAATGCAATGTGACTGTCGGATAACGACAACAATTATTATAAGCAATGAAATTTAGATTACCACACAGATAATTAAAATAAAGAGACAAATAATTATTTCAGCAATTTGGCAACGGCTTCCTCCGCTCGGAGGGCCTAAGCAAGCGCACGGCGAACAAATTCACAAACAATTAATAGCACAAAAGGAAAATAACTATCATACAACCGTAATCGCAGCACAATATAGATAAACAACCAAATGAAAATGTCAAGTCACAGAACACAATACCATAAATGCTCACAACGTAGAGGGCTGAACTAAGGCACTGAAGGATTTGAGGGCCGGATGTAAAGACGGGCGATCGGAGGTGGAACCGGTGGCGAGACGACGGTGACGGTGGCTGCCCTCGGTGGAAAGTGGTGGTAACGGAAGGTGAAACGGCGGATCCGGCCACAAATGAGTAGGTCCGCACCGGGGGTGAGTAGATCCGATGTTTAGGAGCGGATCCGGGCAAAAGTGGAAGGTTTGTGCGGGGGAAATAACGGATCGGAGGGTGGTAGCGCTAGATCAAAATAAAACTAGGGTTTTCGGAGCGGTGGGAAGTGGATCCACGAAGGGTGTGGATGTTAGATTACGGGTGATGATTGGGAGTCTCTTAGGGAATTTGGCATTGCCATTGGTTTTAATAACAATGCTTAAGCAATATTAAACATCGGTTGGCCACTCTTCTGATCATTTCTAGCATGATGCCTCTCTGTCTCTTCATTTTCTTTTTTCTCCTTCTGCTACTTCTTGGGAACAATCGGTGCCCTAAAATTTCTTCTACTTAATTGCGCATCCATTTCTGGCATATAACCTCTTTCTAGTGGAAGACTCCCTGTTTTGGTCCGGGCTCAAGGTCATGATCCTTTCGTTTGCAACGCACGATAGAACTTATGATTTAGATTTAGATTTTATACCATAGACTAATATGAGTTCTTCGAACTTCTCTTCAGCTTGGATCTCCTAATTTTTGTGAGATTTACCCAAGTTTTATTGTTGTGATGGCTAAAGGATGGACAGAAACTCTAGTGATCTTGAGGAAAGGGAAAACTTAATGTGAATTTTTATTCCTTTAAACTACGATTTAATGTCTTTTGAGTATTTGTCATTACGAGAAGTATTTTTTTGGAACAATTGATCAATGGTCCCATGCATGAAAATTTTATACTTAGAAGCATCATAAGAATTTTGTAAATTTCTAGCATGGTTTTTATGTGCCCAATTGAGTTTTTTTAAAGGTCTTCATGGAACATGTTATATTTGATTTTTGTTTGAAAGCTTTTTTGCAGCTCTATTTGTGCTCTGGTTAGCAGAATTTTAAAGCTGAGTTTATGTACGGCGACTTCCCTAGCCTGTCACGCTTTCCCCTGTCAAACTATGTAGCCCTAGTGGCATGTTTGTCATTTCATGAATGCTCACTCCCGCCTATATAAGGGAGTGGAAGAGAGCTATTTTGGGGGTACTGAGTCTTCTTTTGTTTAGATTCTCATAAGAGAGAAGGCTATTAGAGGAATCCTTCACTCAAAAGAGTGGATATCGAGCATACTTCGATATTTTACATCTCTCAATTTTATTAAGTATGTTTAACAATAGTGAGAGCTATTAATTTCCAGACACTCACTAAGGGTTCCCTCGTGAACCATAATTGGATCTCCTTCATTGTTCTCTAGTCATTTGGTTATGTACTCGAAGTAAAATCACTAAATAACGAGAGAATACGAAACCATAAATTCTCTCTTCCAAAAAATATGATTAGAATACTTAAATTTAGTGAAAGCATTGTAACATCCTTAATATAATCTGCAAATAAACTTAAATTTCAGGGTCCGACCGCCAGGGGAGTTGATCTATCTGACGTCTAGTCGAGGTACAGAATATCATATTAAGTCGTGGCATGTTAATTACTAACTTAAGCGTAGATAATAAATTTTTTTTGGGTACGCTTAGAGATTTGCGAGAACTGGAAGCTTAACTTTGAAATTTTAGTGGTTTAATGGCAATTTAGTAATAGTGGAGGAATGTCAAATTTTCCCTTTGTGTGAAATCTGGCACAAAGCCCGTTTTGCGGTTTTAATAACCGTAAGGCGCCGCTTCACCCATTTGTTTTAATCCCGTAACCGCCGCCCTTTTCTTTTATCGCAAATACTCTTGCCCAGCGTCGTGACCTTCCTCGCTCCCGGTCTCGTAACCCAAAACAGACGTCGACTCTTCCTCCCGCTATCGCGGGCTCCCTACTGCTTTCCCCCTCAGCAATCCTTCCATCTTGTGCGGCGAGAAGCTGTCCCGACACCAGTCCATCCTTCCTTAAGTCATCGTCGACCGGAGGGGAGGGGTTTCTGTCCCGTGTATACGCACTGACTACCGATCAAAAGTTGTTTTCCCCTTTCTCAATCGCAGTGGTTCTCAAGTAGAAGTTCAGAACCTTTCTCCCTTTGTTCTTTGTTTTTCTTTTCAATTTCAGAAGTGAGGACTCAAGTTTCTCCCTGAACATTCTCAAATTTTGGGTTTTGAGGTTATCTTTTGGCTTTCCTCAACAAACACTAGATGAGACTAGGGTTTTTGGTCGCGTTTGTTTTCTTCAAGCACACACATTTTCAGGTAACGACAGATTCCTTTGAGAAAATTCAGATTTCAAATGTTTTCTTTGGGGGTGTTTCAGAAATTCCACTATAGCCCTATTTTGTTTAATGGATCTTCTAGGTGAACGACGGATACGACAAGTTCAGATTTGGATATAACCGACACCGCTTCAAATACTTGTTTCCACCACTTTCCAAAGAGGGGATAGTTCTTTTCCGTTCGTTGAGGTGTCGATTCTTGTTGTCGGAATATTTTTCGGTGAAACCCTAAGTTGATAAAAGTTATATTACCTAGATTGTAATTATTTTAAGATCTATTTTGAATCGCAGTTGCGGGTCGGGGTGAGTTCTTACCAGTACCTTAGTTTGGACCCCGCACAAAGGAAACTATGTCGCCGCGTCAGGTGTACAAGCGTCGCAACACCACTGTAAGATATCTTTATTCTTTCTGTCTAGACATAACAGATAGCTTGTATAGTAGTGCGTTGTATAATTCAATAAAATTAATATTGATGCTTAGAACTACTACTGTTGTTGGGGATTAGTAGTTTTACTATCACCTAGTTAGTTTATATGGTTTAGAATAAAAATATAAACATCTCAACCAGTTAGATCATACGAACCTCATCATAAAAATGACTGTATAGATTTACGAACATGAGTTATCGACTTCAGGAATATGTTCTCTAGTCGAATAAATCAATATGATGAACTGTCATTATCATGCATATATGTTCTCCAGCAGAGTAGCAGTAGATAGCATATGTTTAGTGAACACGGTTGAGGTCTCCTCCCGTGTTAGATAGAGACATGCTATTTTTCTCATGGGTTGTAATGTACCTTATGAGCTTCAGTATTGGGGAGATGTTATCTCGTTTTAGCAGATTAGTAATTCGAGTATGTGTTTGTATGACACTAGAACACTTGAGTTTGTTAGTAGGACTCGGATCGTTAAATTAGTATTGCGTGATAGAAGCTACTCTGTCTAGGGTCGTATTGAAGGATAACCATAAGTGAATTTAGAACTCAAGTTTAGAACGAATCTTAGAAACTTCTAGTTAACCAAATTATTTGTAACATGAGTAAACTGCTCACAATATGTTTTATTAAAACAGTTATTTATCTTGCTAGTTTTATTTTATAAAATCATGCATAGTACACTAGCATACAGTTTTTCTATAGCACAAAAAATTATATTTTAAAGGTTTGCGTACATTTTTTTCAAAACAAGTTTAGTGTCACTAGAAGGAATAGTTTTTCTTACTCTCCATTTGGGCTGACCCATCTTTGGGCTTGTTTTTACAGGGAACTCAGGCAGGGGAGGAGGTATGAAGAGATCTGAGGGGGCCCGTGTCCCCCGCGCATCTTCCGGTCCTATTCTGGTGAACCTGAGGCTGGGAGGTCTTGAACCCTAACCTCGCGCGAGTTTTATCTGTGTCCAGCCAGCTTCCATTTCCCCGAGTCCTGAAAGTCGAAACCCTATCGGCAAGGTGCTCCCTCAACTTCAGATACCTACGTCGTTGAGGTCGAATCCTGCAAAACATACCTATTCAGATTTCAGAATCATCAACGCCGCCCTCAACGACGAGCTCTTCTTCGTCATTGTCGGTCAGTCGCGAGTGTCGCCGGCCGCACGATGGTAAGTTCCATGATTTGAGTTGGTTCTTCAATTTTATTTAAGTTTCATGATTTGAGTTGGTTCTTCAACTTTATTTTAAGGAATTTTGCTTGTCTGCTATTTTGGAGTTGTTTTTGTGCTAGGGAAATGGATAAATATTCTTTTCTTTGTTTTTGTCCATCAGATTTTAACCTCTTAGGCTCCTATCATATAGAAAAATGGATAAGTTTATTATACAAATTAAACGACAAGGGTTAGCTTCAACTCCAACACAAACTTCAACACCAACTCCAACACCAACTCCAACTTCAACTTCAATCACAGAATCACTCATAGAAAAGATGCAATAATATCTGATCCAAGTTTAAGGTCTCCTATTTACAATATCTCTGAAGATCTGATTGAGAGAAAATATTCGAAGGTCATTGATTAAAGGTCCAAACCAACCAATTCTTAAAGAGTGTCCTACTACTAAGACTACAACTCAAGACAAAGCTCGTAGATTTTGTGCAAAATGGTATATAGAAAAGATTTTTGCTCAATGGTTGGAATATATTGAAGCAAAAGATGCAGTTTCTTGTTTATTTTGTTATCTTTTGCTTTTAAGTTTGAGATACAGGTGGTGGTCATGAAGTATTTGTTGAATGTGATTTTTCAAATTTGAAGAAAAAATGACGTTTGATTATGCACATTGGGGATAATTTGAGTGTGTATAACAAATGTAAGGTAGCATGCGAAGATTTAATGAATTAAAAAAACATATAGACATAGCTTTTGACAAGAGAAATGTGCAAAATGAAATTGACTACCGTATAAGATTAAGTGTCAGTGTATCTTGTATCTGATTTCTTCTATGACAAGTGTTAGCTTTTCGTGGTCATGATGAAAGTGAAGAATTTTTAAACAGAGAAAATTTTCTGGAATTATTAAAATTTCGTTCATTTTCCAATGATGAAATTAAAAGAGTAGTTTTGATCAATGTTCCTGAAAATGCAAAAATGACTTCTCCTGAAATTTAAAAGCACATTTGCAATATAATGGCAAGTTTAACAACAAAGGCAATAATCAAAAATATTGGAGATTAATTTTTCTCTTTGTTGATTGACGAGGCACGGGATATTTCAATTAAAGAGCAAATGAGTGTTGTCCAACGATATGTAAATAAGAATGTTTTGTAATTGAAAAATTCTTTGTTATGCTTTATGTTTCAAATACTACTACTTTATCACTTAAACAGACAATTGATTCACTATTTGCTACATATGGTTTGAGTTTATCAAAGATTTGTGATCAGGGTTATGATGGCGCTAGCAATATGAGTAGACGATTTAATGGACTTAAAAGTTTGATATTGGCAGAAAATAAATTTGTTTATTATGTTCATTATTTTGTTCATCAGCTTCAACTAGCACTAATTAAAGTTGCAAAACGACACAAAAAGATGAATACTTTTTGGATTTTTTACACATTAACTAAAGTTGTTAGTTCTTCATGTAAAAGGCAAGTGATTTTTCGAGAAACACAAGCTATGAAAATAAATGAAGGCATCGCTTTTAGATTTAATTGAGACAGGACGAGGGTTAAATCAAGAACATAATTTAAAGTCGCATGGAGACACCCATTGGAATTCACATCATGGTACAATTCTCAGTATCATTTCATTATTTTCTTCTATCGAAGTTTTGCTTAATGTTTTAAATGAAGACACTTCATTTGGAGAAACTAGCATTGGGGCCTATAATTGTTGGAGAAACTAGATTGTTTTGAGTTTGCTTTTACATTGCATATGATGAATGCAATATTGAGGATTACATTTGAGATATCTCAAGCTTTGTAAAGAAAAGATCATGACATATTAAATGTCATGCGTTTTGTTAATATTACAAAGAAGAGACTTCAAGACCTAAAAACTGATAATGTTTTTGTACAATTGGTCACTGAAAAGTCTATGTTTTGTGAAAAATATGAAAATGAGATTTCAAAGATGAAAAATAATTACTTACATCCTGCAAGAAGCAAACGAGGGGTTCAAAAAAGGCGCAATCTACATTTTTATAAGGTTCAGCTGCTTTTCACAGTAATTGACTCTCAATACCAAGAGCTAAATGATCGTTTTGATAATGATAATATTCAGTTGATTTCAAACATGCCTTGCTTCAATCCTCAAGATTCATTTGTTGCTTTCAATAAGGATAAATTAATTGAGTTGGCCCATTTTTATCCGGTAGAGTTTAATGAAAAATTCTTTTAATGTTTGACAGTCAACTAATAAATTGGTTTTATGATGCGTCAACTCATGAATATTTTTGTAATTTAAATGGGCTTAGTGAACTTGCTCAAAAAATGGTTAAACATAAGAAGGACATAAGTTATCCTGAAGTTTATTTACTATTGACATAATGTTTAACAATATCAGTTGCAACGGCTACACTTGAAAGATCATTTTTTGCAATAACTTGATTAAAGAAGATCTTCGCAACAGATTAGGAAATGAATGGTTGAATGATTGTTTGGTTACTTATATTGAGAAGGAAGTATTTGATACATTGATGGCAAAGATATTTTGCAAGAATTTCACAAAATGAAATTTAGAAGACGTATCCTCCTTTCAAAAAAAGAGAATGTTTAATGTATTTTTCATGTATTAATGTTAGTTTTATTCTATAAGTAACATTTTTTATTGAGCAATTTTTTATTTGTTATTTTTCTTTCATATTCTAAGTGTCTTGTTCCCTCACGCCCCAATATTCCTGGCTCCGCCACTGGACCCAAGTGGAAAGTTGCGCATAGGATGAGTGTGTTTGTGAAGTCGCTCATATAATTTGTTTTTCTCTTTTAGTTGTTTACTTTTAGTACCGTATTGTTTAGTATTGAACACTTATAATATTAATGTTTAAGAATGTGTGTGTACCAGACATTGTGTAGTATTTCAGATATTCAGTGGTTTGGTCCTTTTTTCTTTCTAGTGGCTCTGTGAATTCAGCATGATAAGGTATACTTTTACCCTTGGTTATGTATTCTACTTCTGTTGTAAGTTTACATTTCAGTTCTTTTCTTTTATGTATACTATATACTGGTTATAATACTGTTTGTTAGTTTATTACTTATCGTTGGACCCGGCCGGACTGCTGATGTGTGGATAAACTAGGATGGGGTGTTACAAATTGGTATTAGAGGGAGGTTGAGGATCTAATAACCCAGAAAATTCACAGAGCCATAAGATTTCATCGGAGTTAAGCTTGAGACGATAAAGATCGAATTTTATCTAGATTTCAGTTGTGCATGTGATTGAAAATTTTTGTTATAATAAATCCTTCATTTTTGTCAAGTACACCAATAATTCCTTTCCTTGCCTCTTATAGGCATCGCGTACGAGTGAGCCCGGCGAACCTTTTCGCCAAAATACTACACCTGAGATAGTCATGGATGATAATAGTGCCCAAGCAAAGTCTCCAGCACCAGCAGCACTTGTTGCACCTGCAGCACCAGCAATGTCAGACTCAGCAGATATGGTTGTCATTATTGCTAGAGCGGTGGCCTTAGCTATGGTGGAATTCAGAAATGCACTGTCTGCTATAGATCCAGCCGCACTTTCTGTGCCAACTGCAGGGGATTTAAGATTGGAGCATTATCTGAGGAATCTTTGTGATCTTCATCCATCCAACTACACTGGAGAAGAGACGCCAATAGAGACTGATGATTGGTTGATTAAGGCTCGGGAATTGATCAAGGTGATGGAGTGCTCAGAGAACAAGAAGGTTCTGTTAGCAGGTTTTCTCCTGAAAGGGGAGGCCCATTAGTGGTGGACCAGACACTTAGCAGACGACCCCGCTCGTAAGTGTCTTGATTTGAAAAAAAATTTCTCTAGTTTTCTTTATTCGTTAAGCGTAATGACGTGTGTTTTCTAACATCGTCAGGTCGTACCCTAGACATGTTCACCTGGAACGACTTCTCGACAGCACTAGCTAGATGTTTGTTCCCCCGTCAGAGCGATGCAGTCTCCGGGAGAAGTACCTTAGGTTGTTTCAAGGGGACAAGACGGTGGTGGTGTATGAGAGGGAGTTGACCCACCTCTCTCATTATGCGGGCAAGATGCAAGGGGACGAGAACGAGAAGTGTAGCCGCTTTGTGGACGGACTGTGTGATTCTCTGAGGCAGCTGTTGACGACAATGGTGAATGTTGATTATAAGAGTTTATTGGACACTACTAGAAAGTTGGAAGCTGACCAGCAAAAGTTGCACCTCAGCAGCAACAGAGCAAGAGTATACAGGGAAGAAACTGGAACAATAAGCAGAGGTCAGGAGCTCAGAGAGGTGATCAGACTGGGGTCAGGATCAAGGATTACCCCCTCTGCCCTAAGTGTTATCGCCACCATCTAGGAGAGTGTTTAGCTACCGCGAGAGCATGTTATAAATGTCAGCAGCCAGGACACATAGCCCGTTATTGTCAGGGAACTTTTGAGAATCAGGTAATTTATACTTATTTACTTACTTTTTTCATCTTAGTGTGTTTAAGTGTAACCCCCTTGTGTAGTCGAAGTTTGAGGTTGGTGACATGAGTAGAGCTGACAAGGGAAAAGCACCAATGGGTGCTGACGTGGGGCCAACTCCGGGACAAGGACCGGTGCAGCCTAGAGCTTATGACCTTGGCCAATAGGAAGGAGAGGAGCGGGAGAATGTGGTGACAGGTATGTGTTATCTTATAGATAATTTAGTTTAATATTTCTTAGTGACACTGTTAATTTCCTGGTTCAATCATTCATGTAAGCATTCTTATGATTTATAATGTACCCTCCAAGATTCTTTTTGACATGGGCGTTTCGCACTCGTATATAACAGAATCTCAAGTGCGCAGGCTGTGTTTAGAAGTCTTTCCAGAGGCAGTATCGTAAGAGGTCGTGACGTCAAACGGATCCTTCTTGCAGACCAGAGATAGGTGTAAGGTACTAGTGCAGTTTGGAGATTCGGAGATTGTTGTAGAAGCCTTGTTACTTCATATCGCTGCTTTCGATTTGATTGTGGGAATGGACTAGTTATCGGTTGTAAATGACAAGATAGACTGCAGAGATAAGCTGATATAATTTGAAGGACCCAACCAGATCGTTGTTACTTTTCAGGGCATGAAGGGAGTCGTTAAGCTCATTAATTTGTCTGTTAAGGCAGTTAGATGCATTAGCAAAGGTTGTGAAATCTTTTTAGTGCTGATGAATGGAGAAGCCAAGGCTGATTTGTTGAAGGTACCTGTGGTTCGGGAATTTCCTGATGTTTTCCCAGAGGAGTTACCTGGTGCCCCTTCTACAAAAGAGACTGACTTTCAGATCGATCTTTTACCTAGAGCTGCACCTATGGCCAAGTCCCCTTACCACATGGCTCCTAAATAACTTGCTGAGTTGAAGGTCAGGTTGCAGGAGTCACTTGACGTAGGCTTTATTCGTTGCATCACTTCGCCTTGGAGTGCGTCAGTTTTGTTCGTCAAGAAAAAAGATGGCAATTTAAGGTTATACATAGACTACCGCGAGTTGAACAAGTTGACAGTTAAAAACAAGTATCTTATCCCCAGGATTGATGACATGTTTGATCAACTTCAGGGTTCTTGCACGTTTTCTAAGTTGGATCTCAGGTCAGGTTATTATCAGTTGGAGATTCAGGAAGCAGACATTCAGAAGATAGCATTCAGTACCAAATATGGATATTATAAGTTCATGGTTATGTCGTTTGGGCTGACCAATTCCCCGTCCGCTTTTATGGATCTGATGAACAGGATTTTTCGGGAATTCTTAGACTGTTTTGTTATCATATTCATAGATGATATTTTGGTGTATTCCAGGAGTGTCGAAGAACATGCCTCTCATTTTGGTGTATTTTGGGGACGCTCGGGAAAAATCAGTTGTATGCCAAATTTTCTATGTGCAAATTTTTGCTGCCATAGGTTGCATTTTTAGGGCACGTTATTAGTCAAAAAGGTCTCTTTGTTGACCCGAAGAAGGTAGAGCAATAAAGGTTGGTCGAGACCGGAGGCAGTTACGGAAGTTCCCAGCTTTTTGGGTTTAGCAGGATACTACAGTAGATTCATTAAGGACTTCTCGAAGATAGCTTTACCACTGACTTCGCTCACCAGAAAGGGTAAAGCTTTTATTTGGACAGTGGAGTACGAACTGACTTTTGAAGAGTTGAAAAACAGGTTGATGACCGCCCCGATTTGAGTTTACCATCAGGGTCAGATGGATTTCATAAATATAGTGACGCCTCAGGTCAAGGTTTCGACTATGTGTTTATGCAGCATGGTAAGGTCATAGTCTTCGCCTCCAGACAGTTAAAGATCAACGAGAAGAACTATCTCGTACATGACTTAGTTAGCAGCAGTCATTCACTCTTTGAAGATTTGGAGGTACTATCTTTATGGGGTCCGTTGTGAGATTTTCACTGATCACAAAAGCCTCAAGTAGATCTTCGACCAGCAGGAGCTCAATATGAGGCAGCGCAGATGGTTAGAGTTTCTGTCAGGCTATGAGGTGGACATTCAGTACCACTCAGGGAAGGCGAATATGGTATTTGATGCTCTTAGTCAAAGAGGATAGAGTTATTTCCTCCTTACTGAGCCGGATTTGATGCGAGAATTAGAGAGACTAGAGATCAGTGTTATGTCGCGCTCTAGTTTTGGTTCTGCAAGGTTGAGTTGAATGAAAATTACCTACAACATCAAGGATAAGATCAGAACAGATCTACCTTTAAATCCAAAGATTCAAAGATGGCAGAGATTTGGGTTTTGACTTAGATAAGTCAGATACTGGAGGACTTACTATTGCGCGATGGTAGGATGTGCATTCCAGATGTTAGCCACTTTTGAGAGGACATATTGTTTGAAGCTCATAACTCCTGATATTCGATACATTCAGGTAGCACGAAGATGTATGCAGACCTTAAGAAGATTGTTTGGTGTTCAGGCTTGAAGGGCGACATTGCAGAGTATGTTGGGAATTATGAAACTTGCAAATTAGTTAAAGTCGAGTGCCAGAGGCCAGTAGGAAAGCTGCAGCAACTACCCATCCCAGAGTAGAACTTCGAGGATATATCGATGAACTTTATCATGGCCTTCCCAGATCACAGATTGGGAATAATTTCATATGGGTGGTAGTTGACCGTCTCTCTAATGTTGCTCATTTCATTCCTAATAAGAGGACGGAACAGGGTCTGAGATTGGCGCAGTTATATGTTGATGAGATTGTTCGACTTCACGGTATTCCCAAAACCATAGTTTCAGACAGAGATGATATATTTACTTCTAAGGAGTGTAGATACGTTCAAGAGCGGTTGGACACTAAGCTACATTTCAGTACCGCCTTCAATCCTTAGACAGATGGACAGACTGAGCGTACAAATAGAATCTTGAAAGATATGTTTCAGATGTATATTCTGAACTTTGGAGGAAAGTGAGAGAAGTATGTTACTCTTGTTGAATTCTCCTACAACAACAGCTTTCAAGCAAGCATCAGGATGGCTCCCTTTAAAGCACTTTATGGCAGCCGTTGTCGGACGCCGTTATGTTGGGCCGGGAGTAAAGAAAGATCTTTCATTAGTAAAGATTGGATAGATAAGACTACAGATCGAATCAAGCTTATCTAGGTACGTATGAAGATAATTCATGATCGCCAAGTCAAGTATTATGACCAGAGGCACAAGACAGTGGAATTCAGTGTTGGTCCTTTCGAGGTTTTGGAGCGAGTGGGTAAAGTTGCATACAGATTGGCCTTACCCGAGGAAATGAGTGGTCTACATGTTGTATTTCACGTCTCATATCTTAGAGCAGTTAGGGATCCAAGCCACATAATCAGTACCGAGTAAGTACCAATCGAATCAGATCTTAGTATTGGTGTTAGACCAATCAGAAAAGTGGACTCAAGAACTCAAAAGCTCAGGAGCAGAAAAATTCCGTTTGTAAAAGTTCTTTGGATGAACTGTGGCCGACCAGAGTATTCATGGGAAAGAGAAGATGACCTCCGGAAGATTGAAGATTATGCCTTTTTTCTTTGATTCAGGTATGCTAGTAATTTTCGAGGACGAAAATTTTATTAGCAGAGGAGATGTAACATCCTTAATATAATCTGCAGATAAACTTAAATTTCAGGGTCCGATCGTCAGGGGAGTTGATCTATTCGACGTCTAGTTGAGGTATGAAATGTCATATTAAGTTGTGGCATGTTAATTACTAACTTAAGCGTAGATAATATTTTTTTTGGACACATTTAGAAGTTTGCGAGAACTGGAAGCTTAACTTTGAAATTTTAGTGGTTTAATGGCAATTTAGTAATAATGGAGAAATATCAAAATTTTCCCTTATGTGAAATCTGGCCAAAAGCCCGTTCTGCAGTTTTAATAACCGCACGGCACCGCTTCACCCATTTGTTTTAATCACGTAACAGCCGCCCTTTTCTTTTATCGCAAATAATCTTGCCCAACATCGTGACCTTCCTCACTCCCAGTCGCGTAACCCAAAGCAGACGTTGACTCTTCCTCCCGCTATCGCACGCTCCTGCTGCTTTCCCACTCAGAATCCTTCCATCCCGTGCGGCGAGAAGCTTTCCAGACACCAGTCCATCCTTCTTTAAGTCATCGTCGAGTGGAGGGGAGGGTTTTTTGTGTCGTGTATACGCAGTGGACTGCCGATCAAAAGTTGCTTTCCCCTTTCTCAGTCACAGTGCTTCCCAGGTAGCAGTTCAGAACCTTTCTCGCTTTGTTCTTTGTTTTCCTTTTCAAAAAAGGAAGTGAGGCCTCAAGTTTCTCCTCCTACATTCTCAAATTTTGGGTTTTGAGGTTATCTTCCGGCTTTCCTCAACAAACCCCTAGAGGAGACTGAGGTTTTTCGTCGCGTTTGTTTTCTTACAACACACTCATTTTCAGGTAACGACAGATTCCTTTAAGAAAATTTAGATTTCAAGTGTTTTCTTCGGGGGTATTTCAAAAGTTCCACTTTAGCCTTATATCGTTTAATGGATCTTCTAGGTGAACGACGGATACGACGATTTCAGATTTGGATATAGCCGCCCCCGTTTCAAATCTTTGTTTCCACCACTTTCCGAAGAGGGGTTACTTCTTTTTCGTTCGTTGAGGTGTCGATTTTTGTTGTCAGAATATTTTCCGGTGAAACCATAAGTTGATAAAAATTATATTACCTAGATAGTAATTATTTTTAGATCTATTTTGAATCGCAGTTGTGGGTCGGGGTGAGTTCTTACAAGTACCTTAGTTTGGACCCCACTCAAAGGAAACTATGCCGCAACGTCATGTGTACGAGCACCGTAACACCACTGTAAGAAATATTTATTCTTTCTGGCTAAACATAATAGATAACTTGCATAGTAGTGTATTGTATAACAACAACAACACTCAAGTTTTTATCCCACTATAGTGGGGTCAGCTATATGGATCATTTGTCACCATTGTGCCCTATCTTTTGTCATTATCTCACTAATGCCTAAGTACATCATGTCTTTCTTTATAGTTTCATTCCAAGTCTTTATTGGTCTACCTCTCCCTCGTCTAACATGCCTAGTGACTAGACTCTCACAACGCCTAACAGGTGCCTTTAATGGTCTCCTTTGTACGTGTCCAAACCATCTTAAACGAGCTTCTCGCATCTTCTCTGAAATTGGTGCTACTCTTGTCTTATCACTGATACTTTCATTCCTAATTTTATTCAATCTCGTGTGTCCGCATATCCACCTAAGCATTTCCATCTCCGCAACTCCCATTTTTTGCTCATGTAAATAATTCACTGCCCAACACTTAGAACCATAGAGCATTTCATGACTAATTGCAGTACTGTTAGAAAAGCTCATGTAAAGAGTCCATTATTGGGCCCATTTTTATTGTATTTTCTTGTTCTCTTTTTAGTCCCACATCTTGTATAGAATTTCTTCTCACCTTCTCCCTCCTATATATTTGTATTCTCTCATTTTATTTTATTACACAAGCAATACATACAAGTTTTTGAGATCTTTCAACCTGGCATTAGAGCCAGGTTCAAGGCCTCTTCTTTTCTAACCGCCCAGTCTTTGGTTTAACCGGGCGGCCTGATATTCGGCTTAACCGCTTAGCCTTTGCGGTCTTGCTCTTCCTAACCGCATTGTATGCCTCTCTCATGGATCCACCTCCTCTCTCTCTTCTTCGCTCCTCTTATAGGCCTTCCTCTCTCTGGCACGTGGGTCATCCTCTCGTGCGGCTGTTCTCTAACTGCTTCGGTTTCTTCTTATTTGTCTGCGGCTTTCTCGCGGCTTCCGCCTCTTCTCACCCGGTCAACCCGCCTACCAGCTTCCCTCTTGCCGCTCAAGTTCGCTTTCTCGCGGTTTCTTCTTCTTACCGCGCGACCTCTCCTCCTTGCGGCTTCTTTTTTCCTTACCTCTTGTCGCGCGAGCTCTCCTCCTTGTCACGTGAACTCTCCTCCTTGTCGTGCGTGCTCTCCTCCTTGTCGCGCGAGTTCTTTTTCCTTCACGCGAGCTACTGATCAGCCCGCTGCGAACTGTTCCAAGCAGCTCGTCTCTCTTCTTCCTTGCGGCCTCCCTCTCCTTGGTCGCTGCTCTTGTCGCTGTGACTGCTCGATGTGTATTCTGGTTCGGCGCGGCCTTGTCGTGCAAGAGCTCCCGGCCTGCCTGCTGAGCGGTCTCTTCGCTAGTCGTTGCGGCTTGCCTCCTGCTACCTGCAGCGGTCTCTTCCCTAGTCGTTGCGACATGCCTCATGCTACTCGCGGCGACTTGCCTTCTGCTGAGCGGTCTCTTCCCTAGTCGCTGCGACTTGCCTCCTGCTTCTATGGGCTCTTCCGTTGACTCCGCCGGCAAGGAGGCTACTCCGCCTGCAGACCGCCTGGCTTATCCGGCTGACCGCCTGGCTTATCTGACTGACATCCGTGATGAGCTGCGGATCACCACTATTTCCCTCTCTGGGAAGAAGAATTTTATCCCTTGGGTACACTCTGTTCGTCGGGTTCTTCAGGCCAAGGGCCTTTTGCCTCACCTCATTCAGGCTCCTCCTACCGACGACTGGCTCAGAAATGATGGTCGTGTTCAGACATGACTCCTCAATTCCTTGGATGGCGAACCTTATCAGATGGCCATGTATCACGAAACGGTCAAGGCTATGTGGGATGAGCTGCATTCCTTGTACTCAGGCAAAGACAGTCTCCAGCATCTTTATGACATCCTCACTGATCCTTTGCCTCGCGACACTGGGGGGGTTTCGGACATGATCTCCTTTGTCGCTCGCGCCAAGACTCTTGCTGAGTCCTGGATCCAGCATCAGTCGTCTACCAATGATCATGCTACTCAGCGAGCTCAGAAGGAGGCCGTCTGCATTGCCATAATGATAGCTCGTGTTCTGCATCACCTTTAGAGTATTTGAACTCTGGTTCTGGCTTCCTCCACCATACCGTCCTTGTCTGATGTGTGCTTCATGCTCCTTCGTGTATCACCTCCTTCGGATGCTTCTGCGCCTTCCCCCTCGGCCCTTCTTCAGCGACCCCTACCGCCTTACTTCCCCCACCTACCTCCGCTCGTGGTGGACGTTCAGGATCTCGGGGCCGGGGGCGCGGTGGTCGGGGTCGGCCGAAGTATTCCTACTGTGGAAAGGACAGTCACTTTGAGGCGACCTGCTACAGGAAGAATGGTTATCCTACTCGTCTGACGGCCTCTGTTGTTGCTGACACATCCTATGCCGCCCCTCCTGACCTTGAGGTCGTTCGTCTCTAGCTCCAACAACTTCAAGGGCTGCTCAACCCACCCTCTGCCTTCATCGTCTCTGTCTCCAACACAGGTACTGCTTCTTTATCCACCAGTCCGCGCTGGATCTGGGACTCGGGCGTCACTCATCACATTACCTCGCTATGGCCACCCCAGTACTCAGATTCTCCTCATCTGAAATGTATCATCGTGGCAAATGGGGAGACGGTTCCACTCTCCGGCTCGACTGACATTTCTCTCAACTCATTGATCTCCCTTCGCTCGGCTCTTCATGTTCCGAGCTCCCCGTTCAATTTACTTTTGTTGGTCGTCTTACTAATGATTTATATTGCTCTGTAATATTCACATCCTCTTCATTTTTCATCCAGCATCGGCGGACGCGGACTACCATTGGTAAAGGCACACTGCGGAACGGGCTCTACCTTCTCGATGACTATCCCACAGTCCTATCCTCTGTCTCCTTCAGTGAGTGGCAACGACGTCTTGGGCATGCCCCTCTCCCGGTCCTCCAGCGGGCTCTTCCAGATATCTCACTTCACCCTTTTCAATGCGAGTCTTGTATCTTCGGCAAACAGTCGCGCTCTTCTTTTCCTGCACATTGTACCCGGAGCACTGCTCCTTTTGACTTAGTACATTCAGATGTTTGAGGACCTTTTAAAATTACTAGTATTTCTGTTATCGCTACTTTATTACGTTTATTGATGACTACTCTAGCACGACATGGCTCTACTTCGTGATCGCACCGAGCTTCCCCGTGTTTTTCAGGCCATTGTTCTTGAAACTTGTACGCAAGTCCATACCACCCTCAAAACATTGCGCACCGATAATGCTCGCGAATACACTAGCCACGGCTTTGCTGCTTTGTGCTCTGAATTCGGGATTATTTATCAAACATCATGTGCTGACACACCCCAGCAAAACAGTGTTGTCGAACAAAAGAACCGGCACTTGCTTGATGTTGTCCGCTCCCTCATGCTTCAAATGCATGTTTTCAAACCTTACTGGAACTTTGCGGTCTCCACTGCGTGTTTCTTTATCAACTGTCTCCCTTCCTTCGTCCTTCACTATGCTACTCCGTTCAGCCTACTGTTTCCCTCTACTTCGGCCTTCCATTTTCTGCCTCCCATTTTTGGTTGCACCTGCTACGTCCACCGACTGGGCCCGTCCTCGGACAAGTTGGATCCCCGGGCGGCTAAACATATCTTCGTCGGCTATTCGCGTACGTAGAAAGGCTATGTGTGTTATTCTTTCGCTACCCGCAAGATCTCCGTTTCTGCTGATGTTACTTTCCGGGAGGATCAGTCGTTCTTCTCTGCTCCGTTACCCACTCCTCTCACACCGACAACACTCTCGCCACTCCTCCCACAACCTGTTATCCCGGTTACTACACCTCTGCCATCGGTCGCACGTGCTCCGGCTCTTGCGCCCTCTAGGCAGCCTGTTATCCGTGTCTACACTCGTCGCTCTTTCGGTTATGTTGTCCCTCTGCAGTCGGCCTCGACCTCGGCTACTCCCCGCCCTGTTAATCAGGTACCGGCCTCCACTGCTCATCCTCTGGCGAACTGTGTCTCCTTGCATCGTCTTTCTCCTCACCTTCACACATTTGCTACTTCTCTTTCCTCGGTTTCGGTCTCTAACTCTGTGCAGGAGGCGCTCCAACATCTTGGCTGACGGGCCGCCATGGAGGAGGAAATAACTGCTCTATGAGCTAACCAGACATGGAATCTCGTACCCCTTCCTCCGGGTCAGAAACTGATTGGGTGTAAGTGGATCTTTGTCATCAAACATGTTGTTGATGGGACAATTGACCGTCTGAAAGCTCGTCTGGTGACTCGTGGCTTCACCCAACAACAGGGGCTCGACTATGAAGAAATTTTTTCTCCGGTGGTCAAACTCAAAACCGTTCGAGTCCTCATCTCTGTGGCTGTCCATCGTCGGTGGCCCTTACTCCAACCGGATATTAAGAATGTCTCTTTGAATGGCGATCTCCAGGAAACAGTTTATATGCAACAACCTCCCGGGTTTGAGACCACGGGAGAGTCTCATGTTTGTCGTCTTGTGAAGGCCTTGTATGGTCTCAAACAATCCCCACGGGCATGGTTTGACAAGTTCAGTAAGGCCCTTCGGGAGGTTGGTTTTACTCGGAGCTCGGCAGATTTCTCGTTGTTAACTCGTTACCGAACAACGAGAACGGTTCTTCTGCTAGTATACGTTGACGATATCATAATTACAGGAGACGACTCGAAAGGAATACAGAAGGTCAAACTACATCTGAGCTTTGTATTTCAAACAAAAAATCTGGGGCCACTTCGATACTTCTTGAGTCTTGAGGTTGCCAGACAGACAGATGATCTTGTCCTCTCTCAGAGTAAGTACTGCCTCGACCTCCTTCATGATGCAGGCTATTCAGGTTGTAAGCCGATTGACACCCCAATGAATGTAAATCACAAGTTGTGCGCTCAGCCATCTGACTCAGATCTTCTACTCCAGAATCCAAAATACTATCGTCGTTTCGTTGAAAAATTGATCTACCTCACGGTAACCAGACCAGATATTTCCTTAGTTGTTGGTATTGTCAGTCGGTATATGCATTTCCCTCGAATATCTCATCTTTGAGTCGTTCAACGCATTCTCAGATATCTTAAAACGGCTCCTGGTCAAGAACTGGTATACAAACCTCATCTTCAGCTCCAACATTGGTGGCATATTCTGATGGTGATTATGCTAGTTCCATTGATGATCGACGGTCAACCAGTGGTTTTTGCACATATTTTGGGGGATATTTGATTACCTGGCGAAGCAAGAAACAAGCGATCGTTGCTCGATCATCAGCTGAGGCAGAAAGCCGGGCAATGACATCGGTGGTTTCAGAACTAACGTGGCTTGAAAGTCTCCTTACCGATCTGGGTGTGTAAAGCTCCCTTCCCCGGCTCTCCTCCTCTGCGACAGCCAAACTACTATACATATAGCCAAGAACCCGGTCTTCCACGAGAGAACAAAGCATATTGAAGTCAACTGTCATTTCATCCGGGAAAAAGTTCAAATGAAGAAGCTCGAACTGAACCATGTTCCGGGGACTAAACAAGTTGCGGATGTCCTCACAAAGGCTCTTTCCAGTACCCTCTTCTATCAATGTTTGTCCAAGCTTAGCTCATACGATTTGTACGCTCCAACTTGCGGGGGAGTGTTAGAAAAGCTCATGTAAAGAGCTCATTATTGGGCTCATTTTTATTGTATTTCCTTCTTCTATTTTTAGTCTCACATCTTGTATAGGATTTCTTCTCACCTTCTCCCTCCTATATATTTGTATTCTCTCATTGTATTTTGTTACACAAGTAATAGATACAAATTTTTGAGCTCTTTCAACAAGTACGATAAAACTTGTCCTTAAGTTTTAGTGGTACTTTACGATCACGTAAGATCCCTGACGCGTCATAAAATAATCAATTTGTAACTTATTTGATATGCTTTTAAACGTAATTAAATATTTTCTCTCTTTATGAAAAATTTATTTGATACTGTAGAGAAGGAAAAAGTCAACCTTGTATATATGTTCACTTGTATAAAATACAAAAAATGAGTACAAATATATAGATGAGAGAAATAGAGAGGAAGGTCCTATACATGATGTGGGACTAAAGAAGAGAGAGAAAAACAATAAAAATACATAATGGGCCTAGACTAAATGGGTTTTTCTAACACTCCCCCGCAAGCTGGAGCGTATAGGTCATATGCACCCAGCTTGGACAAACACTGGTAAAACAAGGTACTTGATAAAGCCCTTGTGAGAATGTCAGAACTTGATCAGTGCCCGGAACATGTTTTAATTCAAGTTTCTTCAATTGAACTTTCTCTCGAATAAAGTGACAGTCGTCCTCGATATGTTTTGTGCGCTCGTGAAACACCGGATTCTTTGTTATGTGTATGGCGGCTTGACTATCACAAAATAGAACAGCAGATGAAGGAAGTTTTACTCCCAGGTCAGTAAGGAGACTTTCAAGCCATGTGAGTTCTGAGACAATCGATGTCATCGATCGGTATTCAGCTTCCGCGGAGGATCGAGCGACCCCGGCTTGTTTCTTACTTTTCCATGTAATGAGATGACCACCAAAATAAGTACAAAACCCACTGGTTGACCTCCGATCGTCCAGGGAATCGGCATAATCGGCATCAGAATAAGCGACCAATGCTGGAGCCAAGTCGGAGGTTTTGTAAACAAGCCCTTTTCCCGGAGCTGCCTTAAGGTATCAGAGAATCCGTTCAACCGCCTGCAGATGAGAAACCCGGGGGGCATGCATGAACCGACTGACAACCCCAACTGCAAACGATATATCAGACCTCGTAACCGTTAGATAGATCAACTTTCCCACAAGGTGTCGATAGTATTCCGGATTCTGGAGAAGCAAATCATCATCAGAGGCATGAGCACATAGTTTATGAGTTGCCTCCATCGGGGTATTAGCTGGCTTGCAACCAGACTGGCCAGCGTCTTTGAGAAGATCGAGACAGTACTTCCGTTGGGAGAGGACAAGCATGTCCGGCCGTCGTGCGATCTCAAGACCGAGAAAGTAGCGAAGATGCCCCAGGTCTTTGGTCTAAAAGACGGTGCTCAGATGTTGTTTGACCTCTAGAATCCTCTTTGAGTCATCACCAGTAAGTAGGATGTCATCAACATAAACCAACAGAAGGACTGTTCCAGTGGCCCGGTGTCGGGTGAATAGGGAGAAGTCTGCAGAACTCTGAGTGAAACCCATGTCCTGAACCACATTGCTGAACTTGTCAAACCACGCCCGAGGGGACTGTTTGAGACCATAGATGGATTTATTGAGAAGACGCACACGAGACTCCCCCGTGGTCTCAAACCCGGGCGGTTGGCGCATGTAGACGGTTTCCTGAAGATCTCCATTCAAAAAAGCATTCTTGATATCGAGCTGATGAAGGGGCCAGTGGCGGTGCACAGCCACGGAGAGAAGAACCCGAACGGTGTTGAGCTTAGCCATCGGAGAGAAGATTTCCTCATAATCAAGGCTCTCCTGCTGAGTGAAACCACGGGCCACAAGTCGGGACTTCAGTCGGGCAATAGTGTCATCTGAAGCATGTTTGATGACGAAAACTCATTTACACCCAACAGGGTGCTGACCAGGAGGTAAAGGGACAAGGACCCAGCTCTGGTTGGCCCAAAGGGCCGTCATTTCTTTGTCCATGGCAGCCCGCCAGCCTGGATGTTGAAGCGCCTCCTGCACAGAGTTAGGGACAGAAACAGAGGATAATGAGGTGGCAAAGTGAAGAAGTGGCGGTGAAAGGCGATGTAGAGAGACATAATTCGCCATCGGATGAGCGGTGGATGCGGGAGCCGTAGCAGCAGGTAGTGGATCATCAAAGGTCGAAGCCAACTGCAGGGGCAACGGGATGAGGAGAGCGACGAGAATAGACCCGGATAACAGGTGGATGTGGACGGACCGGAGGCGGTGCAGGAGGAGGAGATGATGAGGAACGGGGAGCAGAGATGACAGGACGAACGACGGGCTCTGGACCAGGAGCGATATCCAGAACAGAAAAGAAGGGAAGATCTTCTCGGAACGTGACGTCCGCAGAGACAGTCACCTTGCGGGTAGTAGGCGAATAGCACACATAACTCTTTTGAGTGCGCGAGTAGACTACAAAGATATGTTTGGTTGTACGGGGATCCAACTTGTCTGTAGAGGAACCGAGGTGGTGAACGTAGCAAGTACACCCAAAAATCCGGGGAGTAACAGGAAAAGGCGAGTGGAGTGAAATAGGAGGCCGAAAGGAGTAGCATGCTTGACGATAGAAGATGGTAGACGGTTGATAAGAAAACAGGTCGTGGAGAGCGCAAAGTTTCAGTACGGTTTGGGAACCTACATTTGAAGCATAAGGGAGCGAGCTACATCAAGAAGGTGACGATTCTTGCGCTCGGCGACACCATTTTGTTGTGAAGTATACGCACACGATGTTTGGTGAAGAATGTCGAACTCATAGCAGAGGGTCGCGAAGTCATGACTAGTGTACTCGCGCGCATTGTCAGTACGAATAGTACGAATGGGCGCAGAGAATTGAGTGCGAGTCTCCAGAATGAAGGCCCTGAAGACGCGGGGAAGCTCAGAACGATCGCGTAGGAGATACAACCATGTCATGCGAGAGTAATCATCAATAAAAATAAGAAAGTAACGGTAGCCAGAAATACTAGTAATTTTGTACGGATCTCATATATCGGAGTGTACTAAAACAAAAGGAACGGAGCTCCGAGTACAATGGGAAGGAAAAGATGAACGTGGCTGTTAGCCAAAAATACATTTTTCACACTGAAACGCAGAAAGAGATACATCCGGGAGAGCCTTTTGGAGGACTGGGAGAGGAGCATGACCAAGACGTCGATGCCAATCCGAAGAGGAGATAGGTGCGAGGAGAGTAGGAGAGTCATCAAGAAGGTAGAGCCCGTTCTGCAGCCGCCCCCTACCCATGATAGTCCGCGTCTGCTGATCCTGTATCAGAAAAGAAGAGGAAGTAAAGGTCACTGAGCAATTTGAATCAGTAGTAAAGCGACCAACAGAAAGTAAATTGAAAGGAGAGCCCAGAACATGAAGAGTCGAGCGTAGGAGGAGAGAAGAGGCGAGAGGAATATCAGCACATCCAGAGACAGGGACAGATGCCCCATTGGCCACAGTAATGTACTTCGGGTGAGGTGAAGACAAGTGCTGAGGCGGCCGAACAGAGGTGATGTGATGAGTGGCACCAGAATCGAGGATCCATCGCGGGCCAGAGGAGAGGCATGCGATACCTTCATTGGAGATGGAGGCAGCGGAGGCAACCGAGGCAGGCGGGCGGCTGAGCAATCCATGAAGATGTTGGAGCTGAAGGCGAACCTCGTCGAGGTCAGTACGAGTGGGAGAGGGGTCGGTGGCAGCAACAGAGGCCTGCGGACGAGGAGGGCGACCGCCGACCATGCTTGCGATAGCACGTGGCTTCAAGATGCCCGTCTTTACCGCAGAACGAACACTTAGGCCGAGGTCGTCCACCCCGACCACGTCCCCGAGAATCAGAGCGGCCTCCACGAGCTGAAGATGGAAGAGGCAATAAAGGAGTAGGGGCCTGCTGAACAAGGGTCGGAGAAGGAGGCCCAGGCACATCCGGAGGCGGGGATACTTTGAGAAGCATCGAGCACACATCTGAGAAGGACAGGGTAACAGTAGAGGAGAGGATGTGAGCTCGTACACTGTGAAGGTGATGGGGTACCCGAGCCATCATCATGGCTATACGCACAGCTTCCTTTTGGGCACGTTGGGCAGCAAAATCCAGAGTAGGAGGCTGATGTTGGATCCAAGCCTCGACCAGAGACCGAGCCTGAGCAACAAAGGAGGTCAGATCGGTCGCGCCGCCGCTATCAAGGGCCTGGAGAGCAGTGATAATGTCATACAGATGGTGGAGACTATCCTTGTCATAGTAAAGGGTATGGAGCTCGTCCCACATACCCTTGGCCGTCTCATGGTACATGGTCAGGCGATAAGACTCGTCATCAAGAGAAATAATGATCCATGTCTGCACACGACCATCATTGTGTAACCAATCATCAGTAGTAGTACCGGTAACGTCCTGGGTCAAGTGATGAAGAAATCCCTTGGATTGCAGGACACGGCGAACAGAGTGCACCCATTCCACAAAATTCTTCTTGTCGGTCAGAGAGATAATAGTAATATGGAGCTCATCTCGCACTTCTGAGAGAGAGGTCGGGCGGTCAGCAGGAGGAACCGCTGTTCCGATAGAATCAGCAGAAGAGGCCATGAAGAAGAGTAGCAGCTAGGAGAACAGACCGGTCAACAAAGGAGACCGCGCGACTAGAGCTGAGACCGCTCAGTCACGATGTGAATACACCAGCGGCGGGAGGAGGCCGCGACCAAAGGCGGAGGTCGGGAGAGAGAGAAGGTCGCAGCGGACAGAGACAAGCCGCGCGGATAGGAAAGAGGAGAAGACCGCGACCTAAAAGCGGGAAGGCAACAGTCCGCGCGGTCTGGCTGAGCACAGCAGCGGTCAGAGAAACAAGAGGTCAGCAGCGGGCAAAGAGAAGAGACCGCGAGTAAAGAAGACTCAAGCGGAAAGAGAGAACAGAGCGCAGCAACCAGGAACAGACCGCGGCGAGTAAAAGGTCGTGAGTAGGACTCCAGCGACAAGGCAGCGGATAGCAAAACTCAGCGGACAAGAAGAGTACGCGAGTAAGACGAGGCAGAAAGGGGGGAGCAAGTAGAAACATGCCGCAGCAAGCTGGAGCAAGCCGCAGCGAGCTGGAGCAGGCCGCAAGTAGGAGCGTGCGGTCTGGAGGAGAGACAGGGAGAGGTGGACCCGACGAGAGAGAGGGGAGGCTATAAGATGCCTAAGGGGAGGGGTGGAACCACGGAGAGGAAGAGGAAGCGGAAGAAGAGAAGCAGAGCGGACAGGGAGGCAGGCCGCAGGAGACCGAGCGGGCGGCGGACAGAAGAGCAGTCCGCAGCAGGCTGCAGGCAGGGAAGAGGACCACGCGGGTTGTGCGGTTTAAGAAGAGGGAAGCCGCTCAAGGAGAATCGGTGGCTCTGATACCATGTAGAGAAGGAAAAAGTCAACCTTGTATATATGTTCACTTGTATAAAATACAAAAAATGAGTACAAATATATAGATGAGAGAAAGAGAGAGGAAGGTCTTATACATGATATGGGACTAAAGAGAAGAGAGAAAAACAATAAAAACACATAATGGTCTTACACTAAATGGGCTTTTCTAACAGATATAATTAGACTATATGCTACGACAAAATTTAAAATGGTTCTTCTCTTTCATTTCTTTCTCCATATCCATATTCTTCATGAATGATTGTGTAATCTACATTTTCTTTCATATATGTCCATTTAAGTCTCCTCCTATGAAAATTTTCTTCTTTTATGGGATTTCTTTTACTAAATCATATAAGTCTTCCCAAAATTGCACTTTAATAGTTTCACTTAATCCTACTTGTGTCGCGTAAGCACTGATCACATTAATAATTTCATTTTTTATGACCAATTTAAGAGCTAAGATTCTATCATCTTTTCTACTTACTCCAACAACTTCATCCTTCCAAGTAGTATCCACAATAATACTTATTTCATTATTTATTTTATCTTTTCTTTTGTACCATAATTGAATAGTAGTGTATTGTATAATTCAGTAAAATTAATATTGATGCTTGGAACTACTATTGTTGTTAGGAATTGGTAGTTTTACTATCACCTAGTAAGTTTATATGGTTTGGAATTAAAATATAAGCATCTCAACCAGTTAGATCATACGAACCTCATCATAAAAATGAATGTATAGATTTACGAACATGAGTTATCGACTTCGGAAATATGTTCTCTATTCGAATAAATCAATATGATGAACTATCATTATCATGCATATATGTTCTCAAGCAGAGTAGCAGTAGATAGCAAATGTTTACTGAACACGGTTGAGGTCTCCTCCCTTGTTTGATAGAGGCACGCTATCTTTCTCATAGATTGTAGTATACCTTATGCGTTTTAGTATTTGGGAGATGTTATCCCGTTTTAGCAGAATAGTAGATTCGAGTCTGTGTGACACTAGAACACTTGAGTTCGTTGGTAGGACTCGAATTGTTAGATTAGCATTGTGCGATAGAAGCTACTCTGTCTAGGGTCGTATTGAAGGACAACCATAAGTGATTTAGACCTCAAGTTTAGACCGAACCTTAGAAACTCCTAATTAACCAAATTATTCGAAACTTGAGTAAACTGCTCACAATATATTTTATTAGAACGGTTATTTACCTTGCTAATTTATTTTAGAAAATCATATATAGCACACTAGCATACAGTTTTTTTATAGCACAAAAATTATTTTTAAGGTCATGCATACATTCCTTTCAAAACAACTTTAGTGTCAATAGGAGGAATAGTTTTTCTTACTCTACCTTTGGGTTGACCCATCGTTGGGCTTGTTTTTACAGGGGACTCGGGTGGGAAGTCGTGCCAAGGATGAGTATGTTTGTGAAGTCACTCATATAGTTTGTTTTTCTCTTTCAGTTGTTTACTTTTAGTAACATATTGTTTAATATTGAACATTTATAATATTATTGTTTAAGAATTTGTGTGTACCAGACATTCTGTAGTATTTCAGATATTCAGTTGTTTGGTCCTTTTTCTTTCTAGTGGTTCTGTAAATTCAACTTAATGAGTTGTACTTTTACTTTTAGTTTCATCTTCAATCTTTGTTGTAAGCTTACTTTTCAGTTTCTTTTCGATTATGTCTGTTATGTATTAATTTTAATATTGTTTCTTAGTTTAGTGTTTATCGATGGACCCGGTCGGACGGTTGATGTGTGGTTGAACTAGGATGGGGTGTTACAGTATGGGAGTAATTCATTGAAAACCTGAAATCTTTATTAGGTTGACTGTTTGTTTTAGGAATTGATTGTAGGTTAATATGGATGAATAAAATTTGGAGTTTTGTTTCATTATACAAATTTGATGAATTTGGGGGGTTTTGTTAATTGAATTGAAATTGTAATTGTAATTGAATTACCAATGTTTTCCTACCTTAGACAACTACCAATAATTCGAAGTCATCTTAGGAATTAAATCATAATAATTTAATGTCACAATCCTAAGTAGATGATTTCATTGATACTACAAAGGATGACGTCTAACGATACACGCAACGAGAATCTTAGGAAGGACAAAGGGAAAGAAAAAGTAACGGTGAGTTTTTACCTCTTTGATTACGCGTATTTGAATAATTTTGAACTATTTACAAGAGAAATTACTTTACCCTGATCCTACTTTTCTACATGTGCACGGCATATTGATTAAAATGAAAAACTTCAAATCTTTAAGATCATTGATACTTATAAATTCGCAAAAATGCTAAACATGAAATAGCAAGCGATGAATAATCTGATGGGAAAATTATAAAAATATCACCTATTTTTACCATGCTATAAATCGGAAATGAATAAGAACTGAATATAAAAAGAATAAGAAGTTGTTTATGCGTCAACGCATAGAAATGTTAAGGGTTAAGCTCGTAGGAGGGGCAAGGAAAATTCTACATAATTTTGGTAATTCCAAGGAGGGGCGTGAGTTTGATCACCCTGAATTGGAATCGATATAATTGTCTAATCTAGGGGGCAAGAGAGCCTGTTGAGTGTTTGAACATCCACATAAGACATTGACAGGTTCAGATGACTGACGAATTCAACAGTTATCCTTAGCATATCAAAAGAATAAGATAGGATAAGAGAACTCTAAATTGAACACAGATAAGAAGAATAAATAGGAAATACTAAACGTGTTACCTACTTTTCACTTTACTTATTGATACTTGTACACCTATATTGTTATTGCACTCTTTTCACAGCATATATAAATATACATATGGATATTGTTACTAATCTTTTGTGTTTAGATATACAGCAATTGAAAAGGTAAAAGACTCAGTTTTATAAACTAATAGGTTGTTGGTTTATATTTTTAGGATCCGACCACCAAAACTCCAAACCACGGTAGGAGGTTGACTGTCGAAGAATGAAATAAGATGAGGGAAGAACCGTACAAATTAAGGGTATAACTGGCAGGATTTGAATTTTGTTATCATCCATATTGTAAAATAGTGTCATGTACTTAATTTCATTTTTGTAGATTTTTATCGGTACTCTGACATGACAGGGTGCAGTATATGTTGAAAAGAATGTAAAATTGTACTGTGTTCTCTCCTAGTACTTATTTGCAATGTGATGGAATTACTGTGTTATAACATCGTGAAAAAACCGCTCATAATAGCCGAGTCAAATCGTGGCGGTTTATGGATCGTCACAATTAAATGATATCAAAGTCAGATTTTCACAATGCGTAGGATGTAGAGAGTACCTGGATAATGAACATAATATAACTTGAGAATGTCTTGCTTTAGATGTTCTCGCAGTCAAAGCTAATCATGCCATGTTCCTCAAGATTTCGCTCGTGTACTTGAGTCGAAGAACCTGAGAGGCTCGAGAAGAATCGAAAGGCATCAGAGAAGTGATGTCTGAACAAAGCGAAAATGCTCACAAAGCCCCACTTCACATTGGATGCATAGCTCAAGTAATTACTGAAGCAATCAAGTTGGTCTGTGACGCTCCACCGGCAGTACCGTCGGGCGCGCCTACAGTGCCTCCACCAACACCTGTAGTATCGATGCAACCTCGTCAAATATATGTTGAGCTGAAGCAATTTTTGGATTTAAATCCACCTACCTTCTATGGTGGCTCCAATAGAGACTGAAGATTATTTTGCAAATTGAGACTATTTTTGATGTGATGCGTTGTTCGGAAGATCAGAAAGTGGAGCTGGCCACATTTTTGCTTGAGGGAGAAGCCAATAGATGGTGAAACAATGTGATGCAGGAAAAATTTATGATAGGAGTGTGGCGAACGTAGCATGGAATGAGTTCATTCAAGAGTTTACAAAGTAGTTTGTACCAAAGATAGAGAATAGGTAATTACAGGAAAGATTTATACGGTTGGTGCAAGGGAACCACTCGGGCCAATACGAGGAGGAATTTTCAAACTTAGCATATTATGTGGAATCTGTAGTAGCAACGAAAGAAGCTCGGTGTCTGCACTTCAAGGAAAATTTACAAGATAATATTTGCACATATTTGGTACCATTGACATTACCGAGTATGCGATCTTGGTGGAAAAAGCATGGATAGTTGAGTTGCATATCGAGAAGTGTTAAAAGAAGAAGAGAAATGTTGAAGAAGAGACCAAAAGAGGGCTCCAGACAAGAAGTGCCAAGCGACGTTGACGTGTGACAAATGTGAAAGAATGTATAAGGGGGTATGGTTTGTTTGTCGCCAATCTGGGCAGAGGATTTTTCGAAATTGCGGAAGGAAGGGAGCTTCAGCCTTGTCCACGCAGGTCTATCAGATTGGGACTTCTAAGGATGTGGAGTTTATTGCATCTGCACCAGCTGAAGTAGTCAGAGAAGAGAGGTAGATTCAGCCCCAAGCTTTCAATTTGGGGTAGCAAGAAGCGAAAATTGATGATACAGTTGTCACAAGTATGTTTAATGTGCGTGATCAATTATTAAAAATTTTGTTAGATATTGGTGCTCGTCACTCCATCACAATATATACTTGACTCTATACATTTACATCCATATCAAGCTACCGAACCACTAAATGTTATTATGCTAAATAACGTGGTATTGACCACGCAACAGCGAGTTTTAGTATCATTTTCTTTTAATGACAAGAGGATAGAAGCAAATGTAGTAGTCTTGCCACTAGTAGAGTACGATGTTATTCTAGGTATGGACTGGTTTCTAGACAAGAAACAGTAATAAATTGCAAAATGAAAGAAGTTACTTTCAAGTGCCCGAGTAGGAGTGTGTTTGTTTACAAGGGTCGGTAAGAAAGTATCAAATATAATGATTTTGACTATGAAATCATGGAAAAAGTTAAGGAAAGACCGTGAAGCCATCTTTGTGATGATTAAAGGAATAAAAAAAGAAAAGAAAGAAATTACGGTTGTGGTCGTAGTACGGGAATTCATAGATGTGTTCCAAGAAGATTTGTCTGGTGTACCTCAAGTTAGAGAAGAAAAATTTGAAATCAAGTTGATTGCATAAGCTACTCCAGTATCCAAGACACCTTATCGTATGGTGTTAGCTTCTTGATAAAAAATTCATCCGACCGCGCACTCCTCCTTAGGCCTTAGGGAGATCCAATTATGTTTGTTAAAAAGAAAAATGAATCTCTTTATCTGAGTGTTGATTATCGAAAATTAAACAAGTTGATAATAAGAAACAAATATCATCTGCCCTACAATTATGATTTATTTGATCAACTTGTGGGTGCACTATTATTTTCTAAGATCGATCTTCGAACGGGTATCCCTGGCTGCAAATCAAAGAAGATATTTTCAAGACTGCATTTAACACCATGTATGGACATTTCGAATTTCTTGTAATGTATTTTGGTCTAACAAATGTGCTTGCAGTTTTATGGACTTGATGAATCAAGTGTTGAAAGTCATCCTCAATCAATTTGTGATTGTATTCATTGATTATATTCTGATCTATTCAAAATCATTGGAAGAACATACTCGAGTGAGTCGCATTGCAAACATTGAGAGAACACCATTTATATGTTAAGTTTTCAAAGTGCGACTTCTTATTTAAAATGGTAGCTTTCTTGGGTCATGTTATCAATAATTATGGTTTGTTAGTAGATCCATCAAAGATTTAAATGATTGTGAAGTGCCGTAACCAAAGACAGTAACTGAAGTGTGGGGAAGTTTCTTGAGATTAGCTAGATATTGCAGGAAGATCGTGAAGGATTTTTCCAAGATTGCGCTACCCTTGACATAACTGACCAGGAGGAATGTGTCATTCAAATGGAATGAAGATGCCAACAAGCATTTGAGAAATTGAAGTAAAGATTGAGAATAGCTCCAGTATTGATGATGCCTGGAGGAACGGATAGATTTCAAATCTACAGCAATGCTTCCTACAAAGGCCTAGGTTGCCATAACAAGGGAAGATAATTGTCTATGCGTCAGGACAGTTAAAAGATGTTGAAAATAACTATCGAGTGCATGATTTGGAATTAGCAGCAGTGGTGTTTGGGTTGAAAATCTGGCGACACTACTTGTATGGCGTGCGATATGAAATATTTACTGAACATAAAATCTGAAATATATTTTTAATAGAAGAAAATCAAACTGCAACAAAGAAGATAGTTGGGATTTATTAAAAACTATGATCTACATATCCAATATCATCTTAGTAAACTGAATGTAGAAGTGGGCGCTTTCAGCAGGAAAAGTATGATTGCCTTGATTGTGATGCTTCAATACTTTGAGAATTACAAGAAATGAGAATTTTCTTTATCACAACAAAGGAAGAAAAACAAGCGTAGTAATTTCAAATGCAAATTTGGTATTTAATCAAAGATAGAATTCAGAAGGCAATGTCGCAAGATCCCATCCCGGTGTGTGTGTGTGTGTTAGAGAGAAAATACGAAAAGGAGAAGCAAATACTTTTGATGAGAACGATAGATTATTTTATTGAATGGTAGAATTTGTATTCCTGACACAGATAATTTAAGAAAGGACATATTTTACGAAGCACGTGACACACCTTATTTGATTCATCCTGATCGAACGAAGATGACGCATAATCTAAAACAGGATTTTTGGAAACCGAGAATGAAAAAGGATGAGATCAATTATATTGCCAAATGTCATGTCTATCAAGTAGTGAAGGCCGAACACATGAAGTTAGGTGGATATCTCTAGTCACTCCCTATTCCAGAATGGAAGTGGGATGACATAGCAATGGACTTTGTAATTTGGTTGCCTCGAAGTAAGCAAGGCAATGATGGTATCTAGGTTATTATAGACCACTTAATCAAGAGCATTCATTTTATTGCAATGAAATAAGACGAACTTACCGAGAGATTAGTTGAGTTATATATCAATGTGACAGTCAAACAACATGAAATTTCATGCACAATAGTTACAGCTCAAGATAGGAGATTTACGGTTAATGGTTGGGGATAGGTACATAAGCGGTTGCAAACAAAATTTTTGATAGTACAGTTTTACATCCACAGACTAATGGCCAATGAGAACGCACCATACAAATGCTCTAAGATTTGTTATGGATGGTGGTTCTTGATTTAAACGGTTCGTGGGAGAAATATCTAGCGATGTATAAATTGGTGGTCATTTAAATTTATCTCAGAAAAAAATAGCAATTTTAAATAGTCTGCCGATGTATTATGATCCATTTTTCCCAAAGGGAATTAGAGACAGAAGGAAACGCCGGAAACTTTTTGGCTCAAATTGGAATAGTATTTTTAACAAAGTAGGCATATTTAGCAGAAAATATACAAAATAAGACTCATTCATCGTTTTCAATTTGTGTGCCGGACAATTTTGTAAATACCATAAGGTAGAAAAGCAGCCAAAAGGCATTTTGTCATTTATCTTGCTAGACATATCCACCGGAAAAAACGAAGAACAGGCAGGAATCGAGAGGGGAAAATGTTATACTTGCCACATTGCTGACAGTAGCGCTTTTGCTCGCCGTCAAGTGTCACCGAAGAAGCATTGGCACACTGGAGGCAGACGCGGTGGCGGCGATTATAACCCTTGAGCTCCCTAATATCCGCCTCGCAACCCCGGACCTGGCAACGCATCCCGACGCTCACAACCCCCGATTTCGACCTCTTCCTCCCCCCGGCAATCGGCTCCTCCTCATCTTTCTCCAACTCCAGCTCGTCGAGCTCTGGACAAGCGCACGGTACCCGCCCGGCCAGGTAATTCGCGCAAACCAATCTCGGATCTCGTTTCCTCACACGGCTAGAGCTCCCAGCCACGGGAAGAATCGTGGGCACCGGATCGGCCGGCGATGTCAACTCGGACAGCGGAGGCTGAGGAGACGGCCGGAGGGGAAGATCTGGGGTATCCCATTGTAGAATCAAACTATCATCCGCATCAATCGCGAAGTTGAGGAGGTCTCCCCAATCCCAAACTGCAGGGGAAGAGACAGCTTCAGAGGTTTCCACCACGGGTGCCGGAGCAGATGATGCCGGAGGCGATGGGGAGGGCAACGGCGGTGGTAACTCCATGCTGGAAACCCGAGCCCTACGGGGCGGAGGGCAATGGAGCGGAAGGAGAGAAAACGCTGCAAGACTGAAGATTAGTTGGCGTCGGCGAAATGATGAGAGAGAGAGACTCGGGTGGTTAGCAGCGGCTTAAAGTTACAGGAGTCGTCTTTTCGGAGGGGATATGCGGGCCGCCGGGGCTACATATTGCTGGAAGGGAAAAATTTTTGGTATGTGTAGCGTTCCTTTCTCTAGGAACGCATTTAAATTAATATTATGCGGACCTCATAAAATTTTCACTTTCCCGCTATTGAGCTGGAGAACTCTCTTCTTCTTTCCGCTTTGGTGCTAGGTTTTTTCTTCTTCTGACCTACACTTTCATCTCCTCCGCCCTTTATCTCTTCCCCCGCCACCCGTCGCCTACTCTCCAGGCCTCGTCGCCTTCACGAGCATCTGTTTACGTATTATCTTTAAGTTCAATGAGTTTTTCGTGCTTTCTTGCATGCAGTAACATCCCTTTGGAGTAGGGATCCATGGAGAAGGGAAGTACAGTAATGGGGTTCAACAGTGATAATATGTTCAACATTGAACATACGACTGTACATACAGTTGTATATTGAACATAAAATACAGTTGTACTACTACTAAAAGTTAAATACAGTTGTCTATAACACTATATGCAAATACAGTCCTACATTACACCTGAAATACAGTTGTATTTCACACTATATGCAAATACAGTCCTACAATATACCTGAAATACAGCTGTATTTCACACTATATGCAAATATAGTCCTATATTATACCTGAAATACAGTTGTATTTCACATTATATGCAAATACAGTCCTACAATATATAAGGAATACAATTATATATAAAACTGTATGCAAATACAGTCATATATTATACCTGAAATACAGTTCCATATACAGTTGCTCTAACTTGAGATGAGGCTATCGTCGATGGAAAAAAGTCATATCTGGTTCTTCTCAAGCCGTCGACGCCGTCGACGAGAAAATGCGTCTGGAAATCTGTTGGAGATCGCGAGTGCGAGGAGAAGAAGAGTTGGCCGTCGGTGACGCCAACATTAACAGGTACGTTTCACCGGAGTTCGCCTCGCAAGAAATATGCCGGAAATCTGAACAAGGAAGAAGAAATCTGTCCGGAAATCGCCTAGGTTACGTTAGGGAAGAAGAGGGAAACCTGAAAAATGAAGTGGACCCGTGTTTTTTGAAAGTGGTATTTAAAGGCGTTCCTAGAGTAAGGAACGCTATACATACCAAAAAAATTTCCTGCTGGAAGAGGATCAATACACGGCTGCTGTAACCTTCACTTCTTTAGTTAATTATAATTAATCAAAAAATGATTTATAATCCTTTATAACGCCTTGGGCTAAAGTCTCCTCACCAAATACACTAGAGTCCTCTAATAACTGAGATGAAACGGAGCATGCCACTAGTTTTTTTTTTGTTAGTTGTCTATTTGCTTCACATACAAACATGAAAATGTTAGTTGTGTTGCGGGTCGTCCAGTTTTTTTTTCTGATCCGGAGAATTGTGTTGCCTTATCTTGAAGTCGAATCAGGGGCGCAAACAGTTAAAGAAAACCGCAGTAAATGAGGTAGGTTTTTTAATGTGTAAAACCCAAAAACGGTGAAAAATCACGTGATTGGATCTGTGCCGAGCAAAATTTCACTAGATCTCGTGTGTTTACAAAGGTTGGAGTTCGATCTCATAGAGCGACAGGCCGCTACTCGTCGTAGTTCGATCTCGTGTAGAGATTGAACTACGACGAGGAGGAAACGACTAAGTGCTCGGAGCCTCGATAGAAGCGTTTCGGCCTTGAGATGACGTTGAACCCACGGAACCTTAGTGGAAGTGTTCCGACTGGAAAATCTTCCAAGTCCACGAAGCTTCAACAGGGAGCGCTCTCGTTGATACGGAGCCTAGATGGGAACGCTCTCGTCGAGGTTGTTGACGTCATTTGAGGCACGAGGAAACTGTGGCGCAAAGAGGAGAGCGGAGTGAATTCCTGAGTTGTGAATCGGCATGCGTTCACGGTCACGCCAGAAAACCTCAGAGCTCTCTCTTACCTCTAGATTTGTTTAGCTTGAAATGTAGGCTTGAGGGCTTATTTGTAGTTTTCTGGAGGGTCGCAATGGTAATTGCGTCGGTGAGTGGTTTGTGCTAGCGAATGACGTCGCTTCATTTCGATCACGCGGATTGCCAATTTTACCAAAATAACGAGAGTGTCCCCCCCTTCCCCCAGGGCAGTTCGAGCAGCCTGGGCAAGGTGCCCACAAGCGGTGGTGGTGGGGGCCGCGGGCGGTGCGCGGGCGTGGCGCGGGCGTGGCTCGTGCGCAACGCGTGACCTCCTGGGGCGCGGTTGCACGGTGGCACAGCCTGGGGGTTGCGTTGTCTGGTCGCGCCTAGGTCATGCGGGCGCGGGCGCATGGTGGCCGTGTGGGGCGTGGTTGTGCACGCGCAGGTCGCGGGCCTAGCGCTTTCTCCCTGTCTTCTTGGGTAATTATGGTTCTCTGCATGTACTGGTCCAGTTGGGCTCCCTTGTGCTTGGACTGGCTCAGCTCGTAAATTTCATGGGAACTCTGTCAAATGCCCCCAAATTTTCGCGAGTCATGCTCCACGAAGCGATGAACACGAAAATTTATATCATCTCCCAGAACGCTCCAGTCATCAGAATATTATCTGACATACTTTTGCGAGATATTGGTCAAAGGTTGAGGCTTATTCACTATCTATTTTGAGACGGAAAAATCTGGCAAAAATATCTTGCAAATCTGGACGTCTTCCATTATGAGTCCTCCTCTAGGGACTCTAAATTAGAGATGGTTGCTTAGTTCTTTTCTCACACTATTGTAAAGATTTTGGAGGCTGCAAACTTTGGCTCAAAGTTAGCTATTGAAGTCAAAATTGACCTCTATGGAGTTCGGGATCCCAAAACAGGGGTAACCTCACACCTACTACACTCGGGGGAACGTCACGGACCAAAGACTTGGAAAACTAGGAACAGACCCTCGGCTCTAGCGTGGAGGTCTCACCTCACACCCGGAAAATCTTGGAGATCGCCCCCTCCCTAGTCAATGCAGAGCTAGAGTGCCTTGGAGGATGAAGAGGGAGTGAAGAAGTGATGCTCTCCAAGGCACCCCTAAGGGCCTATTTATAGTTTTCTGGAAATGGCATGTAAATAACCAACCTCCACTCCTCAGAAAATTACCAAAATGCCCCCGGATTGGCCTGCCAACGACCAAATCCCGTTGTTCTAAGCGGCTAATTGCAGTCCACCAGGGGTAGTCCCTCAAACCGGGCGGCCTGGCGGTTAGACGGGAAGCGGGGGGGTGGCCTGGGCGGACAGGAGGCCTACGAGTGGCGACCTGGCGACCTGCTCGGCCACTGGGCGTGCTGAAGCCGAGCGAGCTGCGGCCTGGCGAGACGGCGACCTGGGCGAGGCGGGCTGCGGCCTGGCAAGACGACGGCCTAGGCGAGGCGGCGGTCTGGGCGAGGTGACGGCCTGGCGAGATGGGGCAAGGCGAGCTGCGGCCTAGCAAGACGGCGGTCTGGGCGAGGCGGGCTGCGGCCTGGCGAGACGGCGGCCAGGGCGAGGCGGCGGCCTGGCGAGACGGGGCAAGGCAAGCCGCGGCCTGGCGAGGCGGCGACCTGGGCGAGGCGGCGGCCTAGGCGAGGCGGGCTGCGACCTGGCGAGACGGCGACCTGGGCGAGGCGGCGGTCTGGGCGAGGTGGCGGCCTGGCGAGATGGGGCAAGCCGAGCTGTGGCCTGGCGAGATGGGGCAAGGAGAGTTGCGGCCTGCTTGCAAGCTGGGCGGCCTGCTTACGAGCTGGGCGGCCTGCTGGCGACCTGGGCGGCCTGCTTGCAAGTTGGGCGTCCTGCTTGCGGGCTGGAGCCTGGGCGAATCACAGAGGGGCCGGGGGGGAGTTAGAAAATATTTCCTCCCCCTACTAGTATGTTACGCGGGTCCACCTAAAATTGGCCTCCAGGAGTGCAAAACTCTCAAAAAACTTAAAAACGTGTGTCCAGTCCTACGTCTTGTTTGGGGTCCACTCTTCGAATACGGGGGTTGTACATTAGCGGATTTCCATGGTCGTCATGTCTCCCTCGAAGAAGATTTGTTTTTTCTGCGACTTGGAAATGTGGAGCGAGGCGAGTGGGAGAAGGTGTTGATGAAGGTTCATCGTTGAATGGTGTCGGTGCGACGGAAGGGACTGTGAGCATGGATGCGGTGTCTGAAGTCGGTCGTGTCCAAGGCAGTCCACGTGCGCTTATTTCGAGAAAACATGTATATACTAAACTATAATCTATAGTTCAGGGAAGTTATTTAAATATTCTAGTTAACGTCATCCATTGATCATCACTTGGATTGCTATTATATCTACTTAACCAGCCTACGATATAGGAAATGTCGGGCCTAGTGTGGTTAGTTATGTATATTAGTGATCCTATCATTTGTCCATACCTATGTTGATCTATAGGTTCGCCAATATTTTTACAAAGTTGTATGTTTGCGTCATAAGGAGTAGACGCAAGAGCGGAATCATATAAATTAAATTTATGTAGCATTTTTTTTGATCGAGTAAGAAAGAGACAATGATACACTAATGTCGATTTGGATAACTTCTTTCCTACGATGATATTTGCTACACCCAAATCTTTTATATCAAATTTGGATGATAAATTATTTTTGGTATCATTAATAATTTTGACTGAATTCATAAATATTGAGATATCATATACATAGAGGCAAAACAGAACAATTTTTATTTCATTATGTTCAACATAAATACATTTATCAAATTTATTAGATTTAAATCCAAAAAATAAGACTACAGAATCAAATTTTTGATGTCATTGCTTATGAGCTTATTTTAAATCATAAAGAGATTTAATTAATTTGCAAACTTTGATTTCTTGATCTTTAACTACGAAACTTTCATGTTGAGTCGTGTAGACTTTTTCATCTGAGTCTTCATGCAAGAAGAAGGTTGACATCCATTTGATGAAATTCAAATGCCAATTCGGTAACTGGTTTGTCAGATGTTCAATCCACACCCGGCTATGTATTCCTCTTTGGAGGAGTCGTCATTTGATGGGCTTATACAAAACAAACTGTTATTTCAAAAGTGTCATAGAATCCGAGCTTATAGCTTTAGACACTACATGTGCCGATGCGAAATGACTCAAGAATTTACTTTCTAAAATGCCTTTATTAGAAAAGTCTATTTTTGATATTTATTTGCATTGTGATAATAAATCTGTTATTGATTTAACTGCTTTTAAGAATACTAATTATAAAATGAATAAATTCATGAGAATCAAATACAAATTAGTGAAGCAAAGAAGAAAAGCAGTGATGTCACTCAACTATGTAAAACTGAAATTGAATATGGCTGATAATCTTACCAAGTGATTGTCTCGAAAGGAGATTTTGTTGTCATCGAGGGGAATGAGGCTTAAGCCCGCGTGATTTGCTGTCAATAATGGATACCCAACTCATGTGATTGGAGATCTCATGAATTTGGTTCAATGTCGTAGAAACGAAGTCGTTGATGTATCATAGTTGGGAGCACAAATTTAAAGGTTGAAAAACCTTCTTCCCATTCCTATAATGTTGTGCTCTACGTAACAGTTTAGGATGAACTTTTAGTTCTTAATGGTTGCCAAATGCAAATATATCTTTGCGAGATATTTGTTACGAAATCTCTTGAGGCACCACCTATGTGGGGGTAGTCGTGATGTCGCGACTTTAGGATCCGGGATGCACCCTAATGAACCTCATGAAAAATCAAGTAATGTGCATGGCCATTAATGCGTCTACCGCCATAACCCAAGAACAACCAATCTTTTGTGTGCTTATCTAATTTACCGGTCAAAATTTTATAATTCAAAGTCTCTAGCACATTATACTCTTCGGTAGAGGAAATAAGTACTAAGTATAGGTTCTGTACAACACATATTCGTCGAGAGTGGGTCCTACCACAGCCAGGTCAGCAGAAGTCAAGGTCAACAAGTCAAGACAAGAGTCAAAGTCAGCGTATAAGATCGCGGAAGGCCTGGGTGAGTATAGGCGAGCTTCCCTTGCATACTCGCCAGTAGGCGACTAGGCGAGATACTCGCCCAGCCCATGCGAGTTCCTCTCGAAGTCGCCTAGTCGCCAGGGGGTGTGGGGTATAAATATGACCCCCGCCCTCCTTGGTTTTGCCTATAAATAGGACCCTAGGGGTACGAGGTGAGGCACTTGAAATCCGCTGCAGGATACTCGCGAGCTTCACTTCTGAGATGCTAGCCAGGTCTTTGGATTCCTCTTCCTTAGATATCAAATCGCGACCTTGCGACTTCGTCACCAGCTAGTCTCCCTCATACCCAGTTCAGCCATCTTTGGTTGAGAAGGGGTTGCTCCTTTTGAGCATCCAGGTACGTGATGGGTCCTTCCTGCCGCAACATCTGGGGTCCTACTTGACCTGATTCTTCATCCTAGTAACGCCAGCCGTCTGATCTAACATCTGAGCCGGTAACCTTAGGCGGCTTTGGTCCGAATTCGAGGCTTGAATTTTCCTGGCTTCAACACTTGGTGCGGTGAGTGGAGATCGCAGCTAAGGAGGAAAGTTTAGTGGTTGAGTGAGATGGCCAATCGTGGCGAGCATGGAGAGTTGGTCGGCAACTCGGCAGGAGGGGATGCCACGCGAGGTGGCGACGCCGCGCGAGATGGCGAGTTTGTGATGGTTGTCGTGTTTGAAGAGTTTGCAAGGAGGATCAAGCAGACCATTCTCGTCGGGTTTGCTCATCGCCCGGATGTCACGGCGACTTCTCCCCGTCGCATGACACCGATGGAGGAGGAAGCGCCGCCGAGACGAGTAGGGAAGGAGCCCGCTTGGGCGAGAGAGGAGCGGCCGATACAGTCGCAATATCATCCGGCGGGCAATTAAGGGGTCCGCTTTTGGGATCTGATATCGCCGGCGAGATATAGAGATACTCGGCACTATAACGAGTATGACGTCTCCAGCGAGGATGAAACTCGTCACCATCAGGAAGGGAGGAGCCCCTTCTGTGACGAGATCCTCGCCGCCACAGTTCCTGAAGGGTTTAGAGAGCCTATCCTCACTTATTACTCCGACAGAGATGACCCTGTCAGACATCTTCAGTGGTTCGAAGACGTCATCTCCATCCGCAACATGTCTGATGCCTTCAAGTGTCGGTTCTTCTCCATCACCCTCAAAGGCAACGCCAAAGACTAGTTCTATCAACTGCCATCAGGGTCTGTGTACAGTTTCTCCGATTTGCGTCGGGGTCTCATGGCGAGGTTCGCGATAACGAAGAAGAGGAAGAAGGAGGCGACGACTCTCTTCAAGGTTATGCAGGGGCATCATGAGAGCTTGGGCCACTACGTAGACTGTTTCCAGGAGGAGATCCTGGAGGTAGAGGAGGTGGACAGCTTTACGCTGATGGTGGCCTTGAAGTTCCGGCTAAATCAAGGTTTGTTCAGCATGGAGATGGGGTCTAACCCCCCGAGATCTTTTGAAGAGATGATAGAGAGGGCGAACACTTTTGTTCGGGGAGAGGAGAACAAGGACTTCTTAGCGTGGCTGGATGGAGACGACTCGAGGGAGAGGGGAAGAGCAGGACGTTCAGGGTCGAAGGCGAGGAGGACACCGGAGAGGCGGGAGAGGAGGAAGGAAGAGCTGACGATAGAAGAGAGGAGGACGAGAGAAGAGCCTAGGAGGATTGAGGAGAGGAGGCAGGAGAGGCCTCAAAGACAAGAAGAGAGGAGGTCGGCGGAGGGCAGGGGAAGAAGATGGGAAGAAAGATGATTCCAATATCCCGAGAATCGTCCCCAGTGGAGACCACCAGCAATGCAACACTTCCAGGAAGAGAGGAGAAACGATAATCGGTAGGAGGGAGGTCGAGGAGGAGGAAGAAGGGAGACGATGAACATCGCTCGCCAAGACAACAAGCGGCGCCGGAGGGAGCAGCGGGCGATGCGTCAGGAGGCGGAGATTCCCCTCTATTGCGATATTCATCGAGTAGAGGGGCACGGGACCTTGGCTTGCCCGGAGTTCTGGGATGCAAGGAGGAGGTTGGAAGCAGGAGCAGCAGAGAGAGAGAGCAGCAGATGTAGGAGGCCCCGACGGGGCAGGTGGCATTCCAAGCTCCAGCGAGGAGGAGGAATGAAGATCGAGTCGACCTGCGAGGTCGTGGAGAAGTAATACATGGCCCAGGAGGTGGGCATGTAGGAGTGATCAACGGAGGGGCCGGACTCGGAGCTTCCCGCAAGGGAGTATCCACCAGATCTATCGGAAGAACGTCGCATCGACGTCACAGAACCCGCCGCCGTTGGAAGAGATCACCTTCTCGGAGGAGGACATGCTGGGGAATGAGAACCCTTTCCACGATGCCTTGGTGATTCAAGCTGCCATCGAAGACTTCATCGTCGACCGAATCCTCGCGGATAACGGGAGCTCGGTGAATGTCATTTTCAAGAGAACCTTTGTCGGGCTTTAGGTGGAAGCGTCCCGGGTCCAGGTTGCTGATGGACCTCTCTTTGGCTTCTCAGGAGAGAAGAAAGAGGTGGAGGGAGCGATGGATCTTCTGGTTACGCTCGGCGGGACGTCGATCTGATGCGGCTTCATCATCGTAGACGCACCAAGCGGATACAATGCCATCTTCGGGCGGCCCCTCATCAACTATTTCAAGGTCGTTCCGTCGTCATATCATCGGTGCTTGAAGTACTGCCACGGAGATGTCCAAGTCAGGATCAGGGGGGATACAAAGGCCTCCAGGGAGTGCTATCTGAATTTTATCAGCATCATCAGCTAGATGGGTGATGCGGAGAAGCTTGAGGAGCTGCTGGAGAAGGAGAAAGGGTTTTGTGCTACAGAAGAGGTGAAGGAAGTGGAAGTGATCTCTCGGGGAGGAGAGCCGGGACTGCTGAAGGTTGGAGGATCCCTACTGTTGGAAGGGAAGATATAGATGGTTGCCTGCCTACAGGATAATGTCGACGTCTTCGTATGGAGCGTCGCCGAGATGTCAGGGGTCGACGCCGATGTTGCCTGTCATCGCCTCAACCTGGATCCCGCTGTGGCTCCTGTTCGTTAGAAGCAGAGGAAGAGCGTCGTCATGCTGGCTGGGCCGATCAGGGAAGAAGTAGAGAAGCTGCTGGAGGCAGGTTTTGTCTCGGAGATCCAGTATCCAGGTTGGGTCTCTAATGTTGTAATGGTGAAGAAGCCAGGAGGGGGTTGGCGTCTATGTATTGACTTTTCCATGTTGAATAACGCTTGCCAAAAGGATTGCTACCACTTGCCTCAAATTAACGCGTTGGTTTATTCCGCCGTTGGGTTTCCTGTGAAGAGTTTTTTTGATGCTTTTTCAGGGTATCACTAGATCCGGATGCATCCTCTCGACTATCGCGACGTCTCCTTCATAACTAGTGATGACTGCTATAGCTATAAGATGATGCCTTTCGGGCTCAAGAATGCAGGCGCGACCGGGGTCTCACAACATATAGACGTCACAGTTGTAGTATTAAAACGTGATATAAAATACTACTCATCTCAAAACTCAGCATAAAAGATAACATCAGAAGTACTAATTAGAAAGCAAAAGCTGTCCACACAATCATAGTAGTCCCAAGGCCTACAGGCCTTACACCAATAAAATGCTCAGAACATCGCACATCACCACAACAGATAATATGTACAACCTTCCTATTCTACTTTGGCATGCAAACCGGAAACAAGGTAAAGAGTACATAACACACTACAAAACAAGAGGAGGTACACTTCATGCGGCTTAGGCCTTTTTGACTTGCGAGCTAACTCCAGCTTGTGATCCTTACCCTGAAAAAATTTGATGTAACGTGGGTCAGCTAAGGATGACCTCAACTATGTAACCAACACCCCTCCACCCAGTCGTCCCTAGCGGACCCTGAGACACTCCATCACCCTGCAGGTTATCACTTCGTATGCATATGTACTGAAAGGGAAAAGTAACATAGAAACAACAATGGTGGGTGTCACAAACATCAAACATGTTTCTATGTTGTGTATTAAAATAAAAGGGGGCCTACTAATGCAATATGTATGTAAATCTTGGTTTCACCCGAAGCACCCTACGCTTGTATGATTTTAACACATTAACACACATCAACACATCACAATGATCACATATGTACTTCCAATTTCCCCCAACGGATTTCAAGTCGTATATGGAACTCTTGCTTAGGCCTAACCCACACATGAGTCTCAACACCTAGGCTTGCCTACAAGCTTTGACGCTCTTGTCAGTTCCACCAAAACATCTCAACCGATGCTAAGAACACTTGCTTTGACTTTACCGCTCATTGGGTTACATCACCTGGGTTTGTCCAAAAGCTTTGACATTCTCGTCAGTTTTCAAAAGGGGGACTTGACCTGTCGGGACACCCTCCATACGTGACTTGCAACATCACGAGGCTAACCAGTTAATCACAAAGACAAAGGCAAACCTTCACATAGCATTCAACAAACATATCCTTCCCTGCCCTAAACATCATTCATTCTCACACGAAATTAGGGGAATCACAACGGCGTCTTCACCGCAATCGGATTACTAGCGCAAATCCCTAACATGCACGTTAAGCAACATCACTGAATCGGATCTCTGGTCGCTATTATGGCTTCACCCATGATGCCTAATCTACTGACGAAGTGGATTTCTAATGAAAAATATGTTGGGAACAGACTCAATCGACCTAGTGGTTCTTCTTGAGCTAAGGCGACTCGATCCCCACTCATTTGAGAGATCTGGTGCCAAAATGCTCAAAAAATAAAGGCATAATCAAAAGGAATAGCATGCACGCATCCTAAACCCGGGAGGAGAGATGTCATTATCTTACAAAACCTCTTCCTCGCCATGAAATCTTGAAGAAGCACTGATGAACGTGTTCGCTTCTAAGCCCTCTCCATGGATCGGGTCTCGGATCGGCAAAAGGAGCTCTAAATCTCCTACAATGGTGGATCTAGGTCGTCTTCCTCCTCCGCTACTACTCGCTCACCAGTCATCACGGTCACGATGGACTTGGATAAAAAGAGGAGGGAAAATACCCTTTGCCCAATAAGCCTCATGGGCGACAGATATGGGCCATTGGATCGATTTATAAGAAGATCGGACACCCAAAAAGAGGGTATTTATGAAACTAGTTCACGGACGGCCTGAAACAGTTCTTGGATTGCATTCGACGACATTTCACCACACACAGAGATATCATCATGCCTTCCAACGGTCATGATAATACCATCATGAATTTCAAACAGTCATGATAATAAACCATCACTTAACAATAAAGCTATCGCCGATGATAGCCCCAGGATCACTCAAATACAAGGTAACAATTTTGGGGTGTTACAACTCTTCCCTCCTTAAAAGAATTTCGTACTCAAAATTTAAGCGCTACAAAAAACATACCTTTAGCAAACACTTCTAGGAAATCTTCCCTCTTTGCTTGCTCACGCTCCCAAGAGAACTTGTCTCACCCACAGTTGTCCAATGTGCCTTCACAAGCTTGACTTCTTTATTCAGCAAACGCCGGATTTCCGAATCCTCGACGGAAATTGGGCGTACCGTCATCCTCAAATCTTCTGCCACCGACACTGCCATCTACTCGACCACATCACACAACTCTACTAAGGCTTTCCTTAGCACCGAGACATGGAAAACATTGTATAGTCCACTCAACTCTTCGTGTAATGTTAGTCGACAGGCTGTTTAACCTATGCGCTCTGTAACCTCGAACGGAACCAAAAACCTCAAAATCAATTTCTTGAGCCATCGAATCCGCGAAATGTCTTTGAACGGCTTAATCTTCAAGTAGACCATGTCGCCCACCGCAAACTCCACATATCTATGGTGCACATTAAAATATTTTGCTTGCCGATCTTAACCAACCTTCAAGCGCTCTTGGATCATTTGTACTAACTCACAAGCATCTGTCACTACTTCTTTTCTCAAAAGCTGGGTGTCTCCCACTTCTATCCATGACATCGGTGTTCGACGCTGCCTACCACACAATGCTTCATACGGTGTCATTTGGATGCTTACTTGGAAGCTATTGTTGTAAGCAAAGTCCATCATAAAAAGATGGTCTTCCCATCTCTTGACAAAATCGAGAGCACACATCCTCAACATATCCTATAAAGTACAATTTGTCCTCTTCATTTGACTATCGGTCTGTGGATGGAATGTTGTACTTATAAGACCCCCTCCCCCGCCCCTTGCCCGAGTCGGGTCGGAGACGGGTCTTACTGCCCAAGACATCCACCCAGCGTTTCCTGAGTGGCAACGACACATTCTACCAAGCACTAGTTCGTCGTCTTGACTAGTATGAGTCACAATATTCACATCACATATAAGCGAAAGCAATAACATAAGCCAAACCAATATATATAGCAAGATATATCTTTATCAGAGTAAAAGCATAGGTCATAGCCACTATTTATAGCAAGCCGTGGACTTTAAAAGGACCACTGCTAGATCTCTCACACTCTCTCGAGCCTACGCTCTATAAACTCATGTCTCGGAAGTTTGGAGACGATGAGGGTGCCTTTACCCGGGTAGTCATATCTGTTGGTGCGTTGTCATGCGATAACTAGACTTCACGGTGCTCGTCTCCTGTGAATGGTTATTAAAATAACTATTAGTCATAAAACTAAGTGGAAACACATCTACTCCCCGGATCCATATCCTGGGGATGAGCCACACACCCAACAATAAGTAAATAGTTGAAGCAAGAGAAAGTTAGCAACAACATTTCAATATGGTGCATTTTCATTTCATATGTCAGGAGCAAATATCTGAAAGAGTGCATCATAAAATAACTGGTAAGTAGCAACATAAACATCAGTTATTTAAAAAGGCGTTCAACTAGCTATCACAACCAATAGGTGCTCACAACCTGTAATCACACCGCAGGTATTCAAAACCCGCCAACACAACGCAGGTGTTCAAACCCGCACACACTGTAGGTATTCAAACTGAGCACACCACAGGTATTCAAACCGCGCTCGCCGCAGGTATTCAAACATGCGCGCACCCACTATATCGACATAAATTTGACCGCTTCTCTTCAAGTTGGGTAGAGAACCTTGCGGGCCTCACCGATATGGTCGTTGGTGATAGTAGCCAGTGCTGCAACTTTTGGGAGTGGTCATACCACACTACCCAGGCCCTAGTGTACAACCAAGTGTACTTTTTGGATGTGAGCGACATCTGGTGAATTCTGAAAAATTTACGCCGACCAGTGGAGGGAACCTAATGGGGAAAATAAAATGGTCGGTCACCCATTGTACACATCTCATTGTTACCATAAGTCATCGACCTTCCCGCACCGATATGAACGGTTTGTAGAAGTGACTGACCTACCACTTTTTACCGCAAACAATTTACAAGCATTTCAATTTAAGTAATTTGATGGTACACACCGGGTCTGTGGCAGCCTGCTCTACTAGACATCAAATAATTCGAGCAAGCGGCCTTTTTAAAACATGTCGCTCATCATTCGACAAGGAGAGCTACGAGCGTGAGAGGACATTATTTGGGGCTAACCCTGAAGGAATATCTTAACTCCTGGTTATCCCCAACTAATGCTTTATCAGAACCAATTGCTCGTCAGAGTAGGACCCGTGCTAAAAATGGTGAAACAGTAAATTGCAGTAATTTAATTGTGGTAAAAAAATGCTGCTAAAAATAATCTGTAAAATTAAAGTGTTGAATAGAATGCACTGAATAAAGTGCTGAGGTAAACTGGAGCAGTACGAAATTGGAATAGTACTGAATAGAAAATACAGTAAATAAAGTATTTAAACAAACTAGAACAATATGAGATTCGAGTAGTATTTTAAAGAAAGAACTAAACCGAAAATAATAAAAGAACTGGACCCGTACAAAACTGGAGAAGTACTGAAAAGAAAAAACTGAAGTAAAACTAATAAAGGAACTAGACCAGTACAAGACTGGAGAAGTACTGAAAAAAGGGCTGAACTTAAAGTAATAAAGACACGGGACGAGTATAAGACTGAAATAAAAAAAATGAAAGAAAGAAAAGGGTTAGTAGTCCAATCACTCAATTCTGAGGAGGCTTTAGTTCCATCTTCGTTCATAGGAGGAAAGTTAAGTTCCATCTCAGCTCATAAGAGGAATGTTCACTTTCATCTTCGTTCATAGGAGGAAAGTTCAGTTCCATCTCGGTTCATAGGAGAAATGTTTAGTTCTATATCCGTTCATCGGAGTAATGTTCAGTTTCATCTCTGCTCACAAGACGAATGTTCAGTTCTATTTCTATTTTTAGAAAGTTTTTGAGTTTTACTCATTATTAAAGTCTGATATTAATTTTGTTGCGCCTTTCAAACACGGCTTAATCGAACTGGAGAAGCTTATTATGGTTTTCACTTTTTTTTATTCAGGAATAATAGCAAACTTAGTCGCTCAAGTCAGACCAACTCCAAGCATCTTTTAGAAGGCCTAGTTTTCCTCAAACTTCAACCTTGAGAGTCATTTTGAAACATGGGTCAAATTTCCATACCTGAGAAAAGATTGGGTATTGCCCTACTCTTAGCCCGTACTCCCCGTCTCCTGATTCGCTCAAAACGCCCGAAAATTTCTTAAAATGGCATTCGATAATTTGTGAAAATCCTCGAGACACTCTGAGCTCGAGATCTCACCAAGATAATTCTCGTCATTTAATTACTTGAAACATAATTCTCAAATTAAAACATGATCGCGCACTACGATTTCTCTTTCTGAAATATTTGAACGCATCAAGTTCAAAACACGACCTTAGGCTCTAAAAAATAGGAAAACCTTCAATCTTCATCAAAAAGTCCCCAAATTTTTATACAACATTAAAGAAGGCCTAATTTGAGTCTAGAAATATTTTCCAAAATTTTCCGATCAATTTTGAACCTATAATTTGGCCAAATAAATTTTATTTAGATTTTTAAGGCACCAAATTAATTTATAAAAATTCTCAAAAATTTTAGTAAATAACTCTCATCAAGGGAAATAATTTTTATGTTCAAAAAATTTTCTCTAGGAGCCTATATTTCCATCAAACAAATCTTCAAGTTTTTAATTGAAATTTGGTCTGCATCTAGCCATTACTAATCCGAAATCACGACTGAGATTTAGCCGATTTGTGGGTTTCCTCCTTCTGTCCCCAGAGCGGATTGGGCACCGATCCGCTGTAGGAGGTCCAAAATTACATGCAGGGGGTAGGAATCCACAAAATCTTGGTCATCCGATTTTATCATGGAGATCGGACGGCAGTTGCTGCTCCCCGACGATGCTTAGGGTGGCGGGCTCTACCACCACCAATCCACAGCTGCCAGCCTCCAACGCCTCCCCCAGTAATCTTTTCAGGGGTCGGCGATTCATTTGGCGATGGTCCGACGGCCAAGCGCTGCCGGCCACCGCCAGAAATTTTAACCCGAGAGCAGGGTGGCACGACCTGCTCTGCTCCCGGCGATGTCGCGCCGCCCCTCTCTGGTGGATTACACATTACTACTCCACCCTTGGCCAGCGCATCATGTCACGACTCATCTCAATAAAAGTCAGAGTGCGCTTCGAGCGGGCCATGATGTTACAGGCATGGGCGGAAAGAATACCATTTCTACTAAGACAGGTGCAGAGATACTGGTAATAAGTTTAAAATAATTACTTTTAAGTAAAAATAGTTGATTTTTATGCAGAAACTTTTAGAGTTTAAAACAGTGAGAATTTTAAATGCACATGTATTTTGTAAAACTCATGTTTTTCAGGGAACTGCTACAGATTTCATGCAATTATGATTCAAAAGAGGATGAACATGCAAATGATGTTAAGTACTAGTACATATAATATTTATCCTAGCAATTGTTCATGATTTACTGATCATATTTATTACATAAAAGAAATGTCTGACAGTAAAAGAAATGAAACATAAACATGGAACCTGACACGGCGGGAAGATTAATCTTTGAAAACAAAAGCTTGACACAAAACGGGCTCAGGAACAAGGAGAAGCAGCACGAACGCTAAGATAATTCCAAAATAAAAAAGGAAAAGCCTCAGAACGTTGAAATAATCAGGTGAGCAAAGTAAAGTACATAACAGTATTTACAAAAATATACAAGTACCAGTTTTCATAAACCGATGCTACCAAAACAGACAAGTAAATGAGTCTATAGAAATAACTAGAATCAAGAGATTACCCCGAAGAAAAATATATATTTGATCATATAATATCATAAGTTGTAATCATTGAAGAGTGTCGATTGTTTCTCGTGGGTGCGCATGATTCACACTCAGTCCAAAGGCAAGTCTTATCAGAAAAACTTCCTACTTGTCGCGGCCGTTGTCACAGCCCAGGCCCGGCTTAGGGTGGATTAGTGGGTCCTAACTGACACCGTAAAGGCTGCAACCCAAGTGACCCCAACACATTTCAATATTTGTTTATGATATTATGAGTTACATGATTCAAATTTTAAAGATTTTAGCAGAAACAAATTCAATTAAAAGTGAAAGATCAGATGAAGAACCGACTTTACTCAAGACTTACAACACGACAAGCATAAGAAACCAGATTCGACGAAACAGAAGAAACCAAACAGTGAGTTTTGAATCTTGCATGTTTGAGGGGTTAATGTTTCATTATCAAGAAGATTTTTCCAGTAAATCGCAGAGGTAAGTTGAAATGTATCGGATTAGAGATATCAAGTACTCATCTAGGTTAAATCATCCTTTGACACAAATATTTTCCAAGTAAAAGATAATGTGTTACGAGCATGATATATAAAAACACCAATCATATACTTTCTAACCCGAATTCATTATAATTATTATCGTGACAATGTTGCTCGTGATTATTGCTCTATGATTTTTCAAATTATTCTTCAAATGAGATGCAAATCTAGTTGAATAGCCAATTAACTATCATTCACTAATTCGTCTCATAATTATCCAAATATAATCATTTATATTCACAACTCGTGCTATTCCAATCACGTGAACCTCAAACTAATAACAAGTCTATTTAGGGATTCAAGGTCTAAATTTATTTGACGAAACAAGCAATCAATGGTGAATTCATATAAACATAAGATCAGACAAAACAATTAAGTTCAATGTTTACAAAAGAGAATGATCTCTACTTGGGGGAAGGGGGCTGAATCTGACGGAGGCGGCCAAGTGGCGCTAGCAAAAACAAGAACTCTACTAGACCTGTTTAGGAACAATCACAGATAATATTTGATAAATAGACATGACAGAAATTCAATACGCTAGCACAGACAATGGTTCAAAACATAACTAGATCCAGAGCGGGCTAAGAGATTTACCTCCCTCAAGGGTGAGGGGAGAGGAGGCACCACACATAGACGAAGACTTGGCGGCACTCGGATAGGGGAAACCCTGAATCAAAGAGGGCATCCTTCACGAATCGTCAGTTGAAGCGATAAATGACGTCAAAATTTACAAATACCCAAAGGCTAGACGATTACATTAGAGGCAGAAATCAAAAACACAAGATAAACATAATTTGGAGACAAATAATTTCCAAGAAAACTAGGGAGAACTGAATAAGGAGAAGAGGAGGGAGACTCTTACTCACAGAAGTCAAATCCAAGCCCAATATTAGAGGAGCGGAAGAATCGAGCAAAACCCTAGGAGTTCCTATTGGAATCCACCGGCCGAAACAGAGAGGAAGGAGAGGAATGTTGTTGGACAAAGGAGGAGAACCCCGATTGTCGGCTTGAGGAAGAAGGGCGGCTGCCCTTGCTAATCGAAGAAGATGATAAGGACCACCGGCCGACCCTAGAGAAGGAGAAGGGGAGGAAGATTACTGTTGGTACCGGCCCGAGGGAGAGGAGCAAGGGGCTCAGCCGCTGGCTGGAGGTGGAAATGGTAGAAGAAAGGGGCGACAGTGCCGGTGCGGAAGCGGGAGGCGCGAGATCGACATATGAGCGGGATACGTGACCCGAGGCTTACGGCTTGCGAGAGAAATAGAAGCGGGGGAGGGGTTGGCTCGAGTTTTGAAATTAGAGAGTTAGGTTTAATTAGGGTTTTATTTCCATCATTATTACAAATTTGCCCGTAGACATTTTATTTCTTATTAGAACATGGGTTGTTACACGTCGGGGGTTATTCTTCCCTTCGGTGGTGGCTCGACGGACCTACGCATTTGGGAAAATAAAACATAGAACAATCACTTTTGGGTGTCAACAGTATGATGATTTTCGGCGGCACTACGACACTCCGTCGTCGGGGAGGGTCTCCCCTGGTGGTATAGTACCTTACCAGCACCACCATTGCATTGGTCAAGGATCTTCGCATGTGGTCACCACCCGACCTAGAGCATGGGTCAGGTGGTACCAACGACGCTCCGGGCGCCGGGAGGGGCATGCAACATGTTAGGAAGATGAGGAAGGTGGGGGGGGGGGAAGAGGTTCCACCTGAGATAGGGGGATCGGGAAGGTCCTGGCCGAGCTGACAGTAGATGTAACAAAGGTGGCAGGTTTGGGTAGAGGTTTTCTGACAAAGTGGGGGGGGGGGTAGGCAGGGGTCAGGGTGGCTCGGTTGAGCTGTGTGAGCTAAGGCAGAGGGGGATGGGCTTATTTATAGGCAGGGTAGGGGGCCTTCTCCTCTCTCCCGTCAGTGTGGAACTAAAGTTCTTAGAGGGGGAATCCTCTCCTCTTTCAGCGTGGCATGTGGCAGTCATCAAGAGGGTTGGTACAGGCCAAATGTTGTGATCTTGGGGAGGGGAATATTCTTGATGGGCTTGGGCTTGAGGAAGAGAAAAATGAGAGGGGAGGGGTGGGCTCCTCTTGGCCAAAGACTCAACCCAAACCCACATGTTTTTTGCTAAAATTTAGAGGTCCATGGTAAGGGGAGATGGAGCCCATGCAAACCAATGATGGGGAGATGAATTCCTTGTTTGGAAAAATTCCAAAAATTGGAAATTCTGAGGGTTTGACCAAAGTCAGTCCTAGGGTGGGTCCCTCATATGGGTCAAAGTCAAAGTGAGTCCAAGTCATCAGGAGACGGGCCAATATTGGGTCGTGATAGAATTGGTATGTACACGCTTTTCGGTGAATGATAAAGCTCTATTTGACCATGATTTAACTACTTGTTATCAAAATTGACCAGAACAAACTTCGTTGACTTCGTATTGATCATACGAATCCAATGCCACCAATTGGGGTTAAATCAGAGTTTATTTGCTTAATAATCAATATTTGCTCGTCACGACGCGCTACGGAGGTCAAAACGGTCATATCCGTCGTATGACCTCAGATTGTAACGAAACAAGTTCCAACACAGTCGTATTGAATATATAAAGTCAAAGGAACTGACTGAACTCAAATCGGGGTTCTCTAGCTCAATCTTCACAAATAGGGTTATCTCCTACCCCATATAGGCCTTGGTTAGATGTTTGAGTCACTTTTATTGGATCCACTAGGGTTCTAGTGCCACAATAAAAGTCGGGATATTATAGTACTGTACTTAAGCTTGGTGCCCAAACTCCTCTACACTAGCCACCAGTCCTTAGACGTAAAAGGTCCATCTCGATCACTAACAATACTCTTTGTAATCTCATATAACCACACAATGTTCCGAACATAGAGTTCCACGAGCTTCTCTACACCAGCTTCCTTCCAATTTGGAATAAAGTGAGTCACCTGGGTCAGGCGATCCACGATAACCCAAATTGCATCGTTACCCTGGGGCGGCCGAGACAAAACATACACAAAGTCCATGGAGATGTTGTCGAACTTCCACTTGGGGATAGCAAGGGGCTTCAAGAACCAGCCCATCCTTTGACACTCTGACTCAGATTTCACTAGGGAATAAATCTGGCATTGGCTCACGTACAAAGCTACATCTTGCTTCATCCTAGGCCACAAAAATGATTTCTTCAAATCCAAGCATATCTTTGTACATCCCGGATGAATGAAGCACTTTGTAAAGTGTGCCTCAAAAATCAACTACTCACGGAGCTTGCCAAACTGCAATATACACACCATTCCATTCTTCTTTAAGATTCCATTAACCTTCTCCACGACACTGCCTTCGCCTCTTTAAGCTTCCACCACTAATGGCTGGAACTTTACATCCACACTGGTTGCTACCCAAATTCGATCAGCCAAGTCGCACTGCAACTCTATCCAATTCAACTGTGTGATGTTATACTCACCCTTGGCTACACAAATAATGGTTAAAATCTCAAAGTATTATACAAATCGCTCGTTATGCGCTTGAATCCAGTTCTCATGCCTAGAATACTTTCTGCCTAAAGCATCAACCACTACATTGGCCTTGTTTGGCATGTATTGAATTGCCACGTCATAGTCCCCAAGGAACTCGACCTACATGCGATGCCGCATGTTCAAATCATTTTAATCCAAGAGATACTTCAGGCTCTTACGGTCTGTGAAGATCTCCACCCTTGTGACATACACGTAATGCCACCAAATATTCAAAGCAAAAATTACTGCCGCCAGCTCTAAGTCATGGACGAGGTAATTTCTCTCATGAGGCTTCAGCTGTTTGGACCCATAAGCTATCACGCTGTCATGCTAGCCAACACACAACCAAATCTGCATCCTGATGCGTAACTAAAAATCTGGAATCCTTCAGTTCCACTAGGAAGACTTAGAATTAGGGCATACATTAACCTCTCCTTTAAGTTCTCAAATGTTTGGGCACACTCCGACATCCACACAAAACTTCAGATCCTTGCGAGTAAGAGAAGTGAGGGGCAATGCTATCCGCAAGAAGTTTTCCACAAACCTCATGTAGTAACCAGCTAGTCTATGGAAACTCCTGAACTCCACCATAGTTCTCAAAACAGGTCAATCTCTAATAGCTTCAACCTTTGTCGGATCCATTGTCATCCCTTTGCCACTGATCACATGGCCCAAGAATGCAACACTATCCAACCATAACTCACACTTTGAGAACTTAGCATAAAGTTGGTTCTCCCTCATAATCTACAAGACCATTATCTAGTAAGTCTCATGCTTCGCTTTTGACTTTGAGTACACTAGGATATTATAACGCCCCCGATTTTTTTCGATGTTATTATTCGATTTGGTGTCGTCATATTTATGACATAAGAGCGTTACCTCCCTTCTTACGTTTTGTTGACGGCGCTGCACCATTTGTGTGTTTTTGCGTCCGTTGGGTCTGGTTGACCAGATTTTGGGCTTTTGTTTGAGTTGAGGGTTTTCCTTGGTTTAAAGGATGAGGTTTTGAGGCTTTGGATTTGTCCAGTTTTTACTGCGATCCGAGCATGTCGGAGTCTCGGCGTGTGTTTGGACCCTCGTGGTGATTTTTTGCTTGTGTAAGCAATTATTGTATTGTCTCAAGAATGGTACGTCGGATTCTAAGGATTTGTCCTCGCACTAAATTCGTAAAGTCACATTTTATCCCGGATGTTAGTCAAATTAGAATTTCTGAAATTTTCCCTACTTAGTACTCGAGATGGACTGCCTTGTCCTTGAGAGAGATCTTTGTGTACTCGGGAGCTTTGGCCCTTCGTTTCTCGAGAGGCCAGGACTTGTTCCCGAGTAGTGTGTTGATTCCCAAGAATGTCTTTCCTTGTACTCGAGAAAAATTCATCAAGCTCTCGAGTAATGCTTCTAGTTCTCGAGAGGTCTACTTTTGAACCCGTGTAATGTTTGAGTTGTTCTTGAGTAATACTAGTCTGTTCTCGAGAAGTACCCTATTGTTCTCGAGATATGCAATTTTGCTCTCGAGAAGTCCTTTTACTTCTCGAGAAGGTTATTTTGTACTCGAGTAATCTTCTTTTGTAATCAAGATCTGTTCTTGTTCTCGAGAAGGTCGTCTTGTTCTTGAAAACTGCCCTTTGTGTTCTCGAGAAAATCCGCTTGTACTCAATAACTGCCCTTGTTCTCGAGAAGTTTTGGCTCTGTACTCGAGAATTGGGTTTTGTTGTTCCCGAGTGGTACTTCCTTCTGTTCTCGAGTATTGCTTTTGTACTCGAGAAATAATTTCTCCCTTACTCGAGAAACCTCTCTCTTCTACTCGAGAAAAACTTTCTTCTGTTCTCGAGTAATGCTTTAGTACTCGAGTTATACTCTTTTGTTCTCAAGATCTGCCCTTTGTACTCGAGAATTGCTTCCCGGGCACTCGAGAAATCTTTCCTTCATTTCTCGAGTTACCTCCTTCACTCGAGAAATTTCTCTCTTTACTCGAGAAATTTTACTTGTACTCGAGAACTGTCCACCTGGTTCTCGAGAAGTCCATTTTAGTATTCGAGAAGTCCTTTTGTTCCCGAGAGGTGTTTCTCGAGAAGACATATTGTTCTCGAGAAAACTTCTTTCTGTTCTCAAGAAAACCTCTTCTTATTCTCGAGAAAGCTTCTTCCTGTTCTCGATAAAGCCCTCATCTTGTTCTCGAGTAATCCAACCTTGCTCTCGAGAAATCCATCCCTTCTCGAGAAATTCAGCTGCTCTCAAGAAATTTTTGCTTCGTCCCGAGAATTCCAGTTCAGCCGACCCTTGACTATCTCTTTTAGTGTAATGATCCAATATACTATTCATTCGATATTATATATATATATAAATATATATATATAAATAGGATAAACTTCTCCTTCTCCTCCTTATGCCGATTTTCTTCCTTCTTCCTGAACCAGAGAAACGTGAGTGAGAGAGAGAGAGAACATATGCCCGTGAATCTTCTGGTGGCCGCCGACGGTGCTCCGGTGCTCGAAATCTTCAACAGAACATAGATCTGGAAAGCTCTCAACGAGAGCTACGTCATTGTGGTAAAATCTTCCCAATTCCTTTAGTTTTTCTCGCTAGGGTTTTCGGCTCTAACTCCTATTTTTGGCCATTTTTGTTAGATTTCTTTTTCCCTCGTCTTTCTTGGTCCCGATCTGCGTCGTGGTGCGATTTTGGAGGTCTTCTCCGGTAAAATCAAGGCAAGTGATGGTTTCCTCCTTCTCTTCCCTTCTTTAACCTGAATTGCAGATGTTTCTAATTTCTTGTATTCATTATTTGCAACTTACTGAGTATAGTGCTGTTTAGATCCCTTGTCTAATTCTATTTATAGTTTCCATATTCTCGATTTTGCTATCTTGCCTTGTTAAGTGCTATAAACTTTGATGATGTGGTTAAATCTCACCCTTATAACCATTCCTCCACGTTTATGTAGGATGTGTTAGAGTTTATTTAGGATTGTAAATTCTTTCTAAAGGTTGATCAACCATGTCAAATCTAGAATTGTCTAGTAGAATCCGATGTGTCACTGTTGTCTTGAGATCTATATCATGGTTTCCTTCGCGGCGATGTCGTGGGGAGAGACAAGCCGGTAAGCCCCGATTGGGTTGTGGTGTGCCCCTGAGCTCTAAAACCGGATCGTTATGGGGTGTGACTTCATGATTTTCTTCGTTGCGGGCATTATTTGTGGGCCAATCCACCGCGGCAACGTTTGTTTCCTCTGTTAGTACTTTGTGGGACTCTACTGGGTATTTGGGCTTTTGCGGTGTATGGTGGAGTATCCAATCTCCCCCACATTTATGACAGAATAATATGTCCTTGGGGGTGTGTCAAGATGAGTTGACCACCCTGCCCGCTTGGTTTTTTTTAGTGGAGTTGACCACAAGTGGATAATAGAGTCTTGCCTTCTTCCTGATGATTTAATCATGACCTTTCCCCCCTTATAGTCTTATGCATTTGGGGTGCCTTTGTTGTACGTGACGCTTCACATAAGTGTTTCTTTTTTTTGACTTTTGTACTTTACTGTTGTACTTTATTCAAGTATCTTTCTTTTGGCCTTGGGTTTGTACCCTTTGGCTTTATTTACTTTTGGCTTACTTTCTTCCTTCACTCGTGCATTCTTGTTGAGGCGTTCTGTCTTTGGAATGCCTCAGGTTCGAAGTTGTAGCTGATTTTGATGCTAGTTTTGGAGTTCTTGGGCAGTTGTGTTGGCTATGATTTTTGCCTCGTCGTAGCGAGGTTTATTATTGTTTAGTTTTCCTCACTAGCTCCGACATACTTTGTTTTTATATAGGTTCGTGTCAGTTTGTTGACGCCTACAGGATTGTTGATTTTGGATGCATGCTAGCTGTTTAGTTTTCTTTTTGTGTATTTGGATTACTTGCTCTCTGGGATGTTTTATGCTAGTGCTGCATGTTAGGTATTTTCAAGTATTAAAACTATTATTATTACCTCATGCATTGCACGTTTTTAAAATGTTAAATCACTACTTTTAACGACAGTAAAAATCTACTTTTATTGCTATTATAAACTTAGAACCTGCATACCTTGATGTGTCCTATGGGAACCTCTAAACTCATGTAGGATGTCTAACCTTGTAATAGAATTATTTTCCGCAGCGTTTAATTACCTTTTTGCGTGGACTAGATGATCCACTAAGCCGAGGGATACGGCTAACTACTACACATAAACTGATTTTGCCTCTAAATAACTTAAAGACCTTTCTACTTAGTCAAGTAGGAGTTTTGCCTGAGCGACCGCAGTTATCCCCTGCCGACGCGGCATCATGACGCGCCTTTTTACCTTACTCTGATATTACTTTAATGACTGTGAAAAATGTGGGTTGCGATAGTTGGTATCAGAAAGAGGTTGGTTTGACAAGTTGGCTGAACCAGCCAATCTCGTTTAGTTTTGCCTTTCTTCATTCATTTGCATACACACATTGATGTGTCATCAATACGTCTTAACCGAAGCATAGTCACTACACTCATAGCATGATAAGAAGTATATGAGGCATATTATGTAGTATGAGATGCATAATATGTATTTGTATATGGATCCACCATAGGAGGCAACATGTGACAGTTATGTAGTATGTGATGCATAACCATCATTACATGGGTGCTCATTAACACGTTTTCTTTTCTTGTTTCATGCGATGTTATGTAGTATAGGATGCATAACATTTCATGTGTACGCCACTCATACATGCATTAAGGCCTTTTTAGAATGCATAGCACTGCATACATAGCATATCATCGCATAAGCACGCGTGCTAAGTTAAGGTTTATATGATGACACATGTACACTCATGATTTTAAATAAGAATAAAGAATTCATGCATTCATATCATAGACACATGAGTAAATAGGATGAGAGGATATCATCCCAAGTAGGATATAACATCATAATCCTAGAGCAAGTTTGCAGCAAAAGCAAGTGTTTTTAAAGTATGGTTTGAACTTGTTGCGTGGCCTAGTTGTAATCTAGGATTTTTGATGAGTCATTCGTTACTTTTCTAAAAATGTCAGCTAGATGTCCTGCGATGAGGTCGACTCCCCAGGCGGAGGGTGAGTTGTCTGGTGTGCAAAGGGATGCGGTGATCGAGAGTTTGCGTCAGAGTAACGAGGCTCTATCGAGATAGTTAGTTGTGATGCAGTCACAGATTCAGTCCTTGTTGTCTTCCTCTCCCGCACAGTAACCCTTAGCACAAGATTTTGTCATGGGTCAAGTTGTACCTGCTAATCCCGCTCCTCTGGTACCCCTAGTGACGTTACCATTAGAGATGAACCTTATATCACATTTCCAATGATTTAGACCTCCCACTTATGACGGGAGTGCCGACTTTATGGTCTTGGATGATTGGATCATCGCTATCAATGAGATGTTCACGTATTCGGGGATTACTGAAGCCCAGAAGGTAATGATTGCGACCTACTAGCTAAAAGGCCTAGCAAAGACTTGGTGGATTCGGGAAAAGGAGAGTTTGAAGGAAGGATGCTCTTGGGAGTCCTTCAAGAAGATGCTGCTTAAGAAGTTTTTACCTTCGGTCGAGCAGCACTGTCTGATGAATAATTTCTTGCATTTAAGGCAAAGACAGCTCACGGTGAGCGAATATGAAATTGAGTTCAGTAAGTTGAGCAGATTTGCTCCTGATATGGTAGCGTCGGAGGCAGGAAGAGTGAAGCGTTTCCTCGGAGTATTAAGAAGCGATGTCCAACAATTGGTATGCGCTTATAGAGCTGAAAGCTATGCTGAGGTAGTGCAAGCCGCTCTGAAGGTTGAGGCGATCGAGAACGCCAAGAATCGAGGTGTCGCGATAAGAAAAGAGAAGAAGAAGGGTGTTGAGGATGGAAGCTCTAGTGCATCTGGACCTTCTTCGAAGAAGAAAAGTAAAGAAGTATGTAGCTTCTGTGGTCGATCTAGCCACCCTGACGAAAGGTGCTTCAATAGGACTGCCACCTTAAAGCAGCAGCAGGTGCTCGCCATCCAAGGTGCACCCAAAGGAGATATGATGTGCATGTACTGTACAAGGAAGGGACATGACGTGAGTCATTGCTGGTTAAAGGATCAGACTTGCCTCCAGTGCGGGCAGAAGGGGCACCTGAAGACTTCATGCCCCCAGGCTCAGACTCCACTGCAGCCTGCCCCGCTTCGGGCTCTGCCGCCGTCACCAAACCAGGACAGAGGAAAAGTAAAGCTGAATGTGGTGACCAGGGAGGAAGCTCAGACCTCCACGCAAGTGATATCAGGTTAGACCCTAGTTTACTTTTACTCTCTATTGTTGCCCTAATTTTCATTCGTTTAGTTATGTATGATATGGTTTTAGGGGAGTTTAAGGTGCTAAATAGGTGGGCGCGCATTCTTTTCGATTCAGGTGCCACCCATTCCTTTGTGGTACGGAGGTTCGTAGATAAACATCATTTGAACGTGGATCAATTAGGAGACTTCTTCAACATCAAGCTTCCCTCAAGTGATTCAAAGATATCTAATCAAGGAGTTCTGAGATGCCCTATTTATCTAGGCGATTTCCCAGCCTTTGCGGACCTGATGGTTTTGGATTTGGCGGACTTTGATGTGATTTTGGGCATGGACTGGCTGTCCAGGTACGATGTGGTCATCTAGTGCAAAGCAAAGCGACTAGACTTCAAAATGGACAATGGCCAACCTATGAGCATCTATGGTTTTCAGGACAGGGTTTCCCCTATTATTTCTACGGTACGTGCTTGTCGTACTATAGAGTCTGGTTGTGAGGCGTATTTGATTTCTATTTCTACTTTGGAAACGGCTTTAGTTACACCACGTCTTGAGGATATCTCAGTGGTGCGAGAGTTTCCAGATGTCTTTTCTGATTGTCTTCCAGGACTTCCTCCTGTGAGGGAGATAGAGTTTGTGATATACCTCGAGCCAGGTACTCGTCCTATTGCCAAAATATTATACTGTATGGCTCCGCGTGAGTTGGATGAGTTACGTACTCAGCTTGATGAGTTGCTGTAGTGTGGTTTTATTAGACCGAGTTCTTCTTCGTGGGGTGCTCCCGTACTATTTGTAAAAAAAGGATGGATCGATGAGTCTTTGCATCGATTATAGAGAATTGAACAAGGTGACCATTAAGAATAGATATCCCTTGCCGAGGATTGATGATCTGTTCGATCAGTTGCGTGGTAGCTCGGTATTTTCAAAGATCGATCTTCGTTCAGGCTACTACAAGTTGAGAATTCGTGAGACAGATATTCCATGGACCGCTTTCCATTCGCGGCATGAACATTTTGAGTTTTTGGTGATGTCCTTCAGTTTGACTAATGCACCCTCTGCTTTCATGGATTTAATGAATAGAGTGTTCAAGGATTTCTTGGACCGTTTTGTGATCGTATTCATAGATGACGTCCTTGTATATTCCCGCAGTGTTGAGGAGTATACTCAACATCTGCGATTGGTTTTATCGACCCTGAAGGAGCATAAGTTATATGCGAAGTTGAGCAAGTGTGAGTTCTGGCTACCTCAGGTGTCCTTTCTGGATCATGTTGTTAGCAAGGACGGTATTTTCGTAGACCCGACCAAGATTTCTGCTGTGATGGAATGGGAGAGACCTTCTACACCTAAGGAGATTAGGAGCTTCTTAGTCCTGGCTGGCTATTATAAAAGATTCATGGAAGGTTTTCAGTGTTGTCTGCACCTCTAACTAGACTTACACAAAAAAATACTGCGTTTAATTGGAGCGATAAGTGCGAAGAAGCTTTCCAGGAGTTGAAGAAGAGATTGTGTATAACTCCAGTCTTAACCGTGCCTACTGAAGGAATTGAGTATGCTATGTATGCGGATGCATCACACATTAGACTTGGTTGTGTTTTGATGCAAGATGGAAAGGTGATCACGCGGATCAAGATAACTGAAAATTCATGAAAGAAACTATCCTACGCATGATTTGGAGTTTGCCGCTGTAATTTATGTGCTAAAACTTTGAAGACATTTATTGTATGGTGTGCTGTGCAAGATCTATACAGACCATAAGAGTTTGAGGTACGTCTTCACTCAGAATGAATTAAATCTGCGCCAGCATATGTGGTTAGAATATGTGGCTGATTATGAAGTGGAGATTCTTTATCATCCGAGAAAGGCTAACGTAGTAGCCGATGCTTTGAGTAGAAAGACCGCCAAAATTTTTAATCTGTCTGTACAGTCCTTCGTAGAAGAATTCTTGTTGATGGACATTGAGGTTGAGAGTAGTGTTGTGCCTACTACTTTGGAAGCAGAAGAGCTCTCTTGGATTTCCCTAACTAGAGCGCACCAGAAGGATGATCCGGATTTGTTGCATCTCCAGAATAGAACTGAGAAGGGAGAGCTACCTGATTTCTTTTTGGACGAGTTGGATACTTTGAAGTATCAGGGTAGATTTTGCATCCCTGGTTTTGGTAATATTCGGGCCAAGATTTGTACTAAAACTCATGGTTCCAGTATTGCCTACCACCCTGGTTCCACTAAAATGTATAAAGACCTAAAGCAAATTGTCTGGTGGTCGGGAATGAAGAATGATATAACGAAGTTTGTGTCGGAATGTTATACGTGTCAGCGTGTTAAAGCTGATCATAGAAGGCCTGGAGGTAATTGACACCGCTTGATGTTCCAAGTTGGAAGTGGGATAGTATTTTGATGGATTTCATCACCGGTTTACCGAGATCTTCCCGTGGGCACGATTCTGTTTGGGTGATAGTTGATAGATTGACTAAATATGCTCACTTTGTGCCTTTCAAGATTGAGTATTCAATGAAAAAGATAGCTGAGTTATACCTTGATGAGGTCATCAGATTACATGGAGTGGCTGTCAGTATCGTATCAGATCGAGACTCTAGATTTACGTCTCGTTTTTAGAAAAGTTTACAGGAGGGGTTGGGTACCGATTTGAGGTATTCCACCGCCTATCATCCGCAGACGAATGGTGAGACGAAAAGAGTAAATCAGATCGTGGAAGATATGATCAGGTGTTATATTTTGGATCACGGTGGTGCTTGGGACGATTGTCTCAGACTCGTGGAGTTTGCTTATAATAATAGTTACCAAGAGAGTCTGCAGATGGCTCCGTTTGAGGCCTTATATGGGAGATGTTGTAAAACTCTTTTGTTTTGGGCTGAGGTTGGTGAGAGACTGTTGCTAGGTCTGAAAGCCCTTGAAGAAATGAATTGTACCGTGACTTATGCTCAAGAAAAGCTCTGTGTAGCACAAGAGCACTATGAGAAATATCCTAATCAAAGAAGGGTTGATTTGATGTTCATTGTTGGGGACTTGGTTTTTCTGAAAGTTTCTCCGATGTATGGTATTAAAAGGTTTGGAAGGAATCATAAGTTAGACCCCGGTATGATGGACCTTTTCAGATTCTGGAGCGCATCTGAGTGTATGCTTATAGGCTGGAGTTGCCTGCTACCTTCCCTGGTGTCCATGATGTGTTTCATGTAAGCCAGTTGCGAAAGTGTGTTCATTGTGATCGTCAAGTCCTTGACTTGGTGCCCCAGATTCAGCCCAACCTTACGTACGTGGAAGAACCTGTTCGTATTTTGGACTCTCAAGAACGAGTGTTGCGGAGAAAGATCATCCTCATGGTTAAAGTTCTATGGCGAAATCAAGACGTCGAGAGCGCGACGTGAGAATTGAAGTCGACGATGAGAGAATCTCATCCGCATCTCTTCACTTAGTTCAGGTATGTCTTTAGGTTTTTGGTAGTATTTGGGTTTTTTTCATTTTGATTAGGTCCTAATGTTGTGTTAAGTTTAGAGACGAAACTTCTTTTTAGGGGGTGTGACTGTAACGCCCCTGATTTTTTTTCGATGTTATTATTCGATTTGGTGTCGTCATATTTATGACGTCGGGGCGTTACCTCCCTTCTTACGTTTTGTTGACGGCGCTGCACCGTTTGTGCATTTTTGCGTCTGTTGGGTCTGACTGACCAGATTTTGGGCTTTTGTTTGAGTTGAGGGTTTTCCTTGGTTTAAAGGATGAGGTTTTGAGGCTTTGGATTTGTCCAGTTTTTACTGCGATCTGAGCATGTCGGAGTCTCGGCGTGTGTTTGGACCCTCGTGGTGATTTTTTGCTTGTGTAAGCAATTGTTGTATTGTCTCAAGAATGGTATGTCAGATTCTAAGGATTTGTCCTCGCACTAAATTCGTAAAGTCACATTTTATCCCGGATGTTAGTCAAATTAGAATTTCTGAAATTTTCCCTACTTAGTTCTCGAGATGGACTGCCTTGTCCTTGAGAGAGATCTTTGTGTACTCGGGAGCTTTGGCCCTTCATTTCTCGAGAGGCCAGGACTTGTTCCCGAGTAGTGTGTTGATTCCCGAGAATGCCTTTCCTTGTACTCGAGAAAAATTCATCAAGCTCTCGAGTAACGCTTCTAGTTCTCGAGAGGTCTACTTTTGAACCCGTGTAATGTTTGAGTTGTTCCCGAATAATACTAGTTTGTTCTCGAGAAGTAGCCTATTGTTCTCGAGATATGCAGTTTTGCTCTCGAGAAGTCCTTTTGCTTCTCGAGAAGGTTATTTTGTACTCGAGTAATCTTCTTCTGTACTCGAGATCTGTTCTTGTTCTCGAGAAGGCCATCATATTCTCGAGAACTACCCTTCGTGTTCTCGAGAAGATCCACTTGTACTCGAGAACTGCCCTTGTTATCGAGAAGTTTTGGCTCTGTGCTCGAGAATTGGGTTTTGTTGTTCCCGAGTGGTACTTCCTTCTATTCTCGAGTAATGCTTTTGTACTTGAGAAATAATTTCTTCCTTACTCGAGAAACATCTTTCTTCTACTCGAGAAAAACTTTCTTCTGTTCTCGAGTAATGCTTTAGTTCTCGAGTAATTTTCTTTTGTTCTCGTGATCTGCCCTTTGTACTCGAGAATTGCCTCTCGGATACTCGAGAAATCTTTCATTCATTTCTCGAGTTACCTCCTTCACTCAAGAAATTTCCCTCTTTACTCGAGAAATTTTTCTTGTACTCGAGAACTGTCCACCTGGTTCTCGAGAACTCCATTTCAGTATTCGAGAAGTCCTGTTGTTCTCGAGACATGTTTCTCGAGAAGGCATGTTGTTCTCGAGAAAACTTCTTCCTGTTCTCGAGAAAACCTCTTCCTGTTCTCGAGAAAGCTTCTTCCTGTTCTCGAGAAAGCCCTCATCTTATTCTCGAGTAATCAAACCTTGCTCTCGAGAAATCCAGCCCTTCTCGAGAAATTCAGCTACTCTCGAGAACTTTTTTGCTTCGTCCCGAGAATTCCGGTTCAGCCGACTCTTGACTATCTCTTTTAGTGTAATGATCCAATATACTATTCATTCAATATTATATATATATATATATATATATATATATATATATATGATAAACTTCTCCTCTCCTCCTTAGGCCGATTTTCTTCCTTCTTCCCGAACCAGAGAAGCGTGAGCGAGAGAGAGAGAGAGAACGTCCGTCCGTGAATCTTCCGGTGGCCGCCGACAGTGCTCCGGTGCTCGAAATCTTCAACCGAACATAGATCTGGAAACTCTCAACGAGGGCTACGCCATCGTGGTAAAATATTCTCCATTCCTTTAGTTTTTCTCGCTAGGGTTTTCAGCCCTAACTCCTATTTTTGGCCATTTTTGTTAGATTTCTTTTTCTCTCGTCCTTCTTGGTCCTGATTTGCGCAGTGGTGCGATTTTGGAGGTCTTCTCCGGTAAAATCAAGGCAAGTGATGGTTTCCTCCTTCTCTTCCCTTCTTTAACCCGAATTGCATATATTTCTAATATTTTGTATTCATTATTTGCAACTTGCTGAATATAATGTTGTTTAGATCCCTTGTTTAATTCTATTTATAGTATTCATATTCTCGATTTTGTTATCTTGCCTTGTTAAGTGCTATAAACTTTGATGATGTGGTTAAATCTCACCCTTATAACCATTCCTCCACGTTTATGTAGGATGTGTTAGAGTTTGTTTAGGATTGTAAATTTTTCCTAAGGGTTGATCAACCATGTCAAATCTAGAATTGTCTAGTAGAATCCGATGTGTCACTGTTGTCTTGAGATCTATATCATGGTTTCCTTCGTGGCGATGTCGTGGGGCGAGATAAGTCGTTAAGCCCCGATTGGGTTGTGGTGTGCCCCTGAGCTCTAAACCAGATCGTTATGGGGTGTGAATTCATGATTTTCTTCGTTGCGAGTGTTATTTGTGGGTCAATCCACCGCCGCAACGTTTGTTTCCTCTGTTAGTACTTTGTGGGACTCTACCAGGTGTTTGGGCTTTTGCGTTGTATGGTGGAGTATCCAATCTCCCCCGTATTTATGATGGATTAATATGTCCTTGGGGGTGTGTCCAGATGAGTTGACCACCCTGCTCGTTTGGTTTTTTTTGGTGGAGTTGACCACAGGTGGCTAATAGAGTCTTGCCTCCTTCCTGATGATTTAATCATGACCTTTCCCCCCTACAGTCTTGTGCATTTGGGGTGCCTTCGTTGTACGTGGCGCTTCACATGAGTGTTTTTTTTTTACTTTTGTACTTTACTGTTGTACTTTATTCAAGTATCTTTCCTTTGGCCTTGGGTTGCTACCACTTGACTTTGTTTACTTTTGGCTTACTTTCTGCCATCACTTGTACATTCTTGCTGAGGCGTTCTGTATTTGGAATGTCTCAGTTTCGGAGCTGTAGCTAATTTCGGTGCTAGCTTCGGAGTTCTTGGGCAGCTATGTTGGCTGTGGTTTTTGCCTCGTCGTAGCGAGGTAGATTATTGTTTAGTTTTCCTTACTAACTCAGACGTACTTTGTTTTTATGTGGGTTCGTGTCAGTTTGTTGATGCCCACAAGATTGTTGATTTTGGATGACAGCTAGCTGCTTAGTTTTCTTTCTGTGTATTTGGATTACTTGCTCTCTGTGATGTTTTATGGTAGGACTGCATGGTAGGTATTTTCAAGTATTAAAAATATTATTATTACCACGTGCATTGCACGTTTTTAGAATGTTAAATCACTACTTTTAATGATAGTAAAAATCTACTTTTATTGTTATTATAAACTTAGAATCTGTATACCTTGAGGTGTCGTCTGGGAACCTCTAAAATCATGTACGATGTCAAACCTTGTAAAAGAAGTATTTTTCGCAGCGTTTAATTACCTTTGCGTGGGCTAGATGAGCCACTAAGTCGAGGGATACGGCTAACTACTACACATAAACTGATTTTGCCTCTAAATAACTTAAAGACCTTTCTTCTTAGTCAAGTAGGAGTTTTGCCTCAGCGTTGGTAGTTATTCACTGCTGACGTGGAATCATGACACACATTTTTCCTTACTATGATATTACTTTAATGGCGGTTAAAAATGTGGGTTATGACAGATATCATTGATGAAACCACCACAAATGAATCCAAGTACTACCGAAACACTTGGTTCATCAAGTCCATGAAGACTGATGGTGCGTTCGTCAAACCAAATGACATCACCGAGAACTTGAAGTGACCATACCTCATACAAGACACTATCATGGGAATGTCGACTTCCCAGATATGCAACTGTTAATATCCTGAATTCAGGTCCAACTTGGAGTACACCACCGACCCTACCAACTGGTCAAACAAGGCATCTATCCGCAAAATCGGGTACTTATTCTTAACGATCAGCTTATTTACTCATGGTAGTCTATACACAACTGCATACTACCATTTTTATTTTTCACAAATAACACTGACGCACTCCACTGTGAAGACCCGAATCTAATGTACCATTACTTTAATAATTCTTGCAGCTGAACTTTGAGCTTGGCCAACTCTTTCGGTTCCATCCGAAATGGAGGACGTGACACCAACCTTGCTTCAGATACCAATTAGATTGTGCAGTCAGTCTCATATTGAGGAGGTGCTCCCGAAAGCTCATCGGGGAACACATCCTCAAACTCCGACACAATGGGCACATCATTGACTACTAACTTTATGGAGTGAACTTCCAACAGAGCTATGAACGTTATACCTCCCTGGTTCACTGTACGCACCAACTACATTGATGGAACTAGGGAGCAGGTCACTCCTCCAAGGCCCTCAAACTTGGCCTCCTCTTTTCCCTTGATTCATAGGGTCACCATCTTCATTTTGTTGTCAATACTAGCCCACTGTTCTGCAAGCCAGTCCATCCCGAAGATCACGTCAGACTCAGCTAACGACAAAATTGCTGCCGCCAACACGAAGTCAACTTCACCTATCATCAAAACAATGCTCCCCTTCTTCTTGGTGGTCATGACTAACCCATCGGGCATGCACACACTAAGCTCTTTATCCTTCGCAAAGGGCTCAACACCAATTCTCTAGATAAAGATTTCTGCGAGAAAGGAGTGTGACGCTCCTGTATCAAACAACACTCTAGCAGGATAGCCGAAAGCTAGCATGAAACCTAGCATATATACAACAAACACATAAGGTTAGAAATAGTTATAAACTAGTAAACGAACTCAAACCATTCGTATTTATCATCACATCGAGCTGACGAATCGCTTCCTGCTGATCAAGGTTGTACATTCTTGGCTGCACTGGAGGGAAACACGAAACACTTGACTCTGCCACTTTCCTCTTTTCCACATAACTATGACCGAAACGCACTAACTGCTCTTGCCTAGGTTCTGGCTCAGTACCACCCTCGGTATAATTTGAGCTATATGGCCTAGATTGCCACACTTGTAGCACGTCAGAGGTCTTTTGAAATGGGAGCCTCCCAACATAGCACCACTCTTCACTCCTGACCTGATTCTTCTTCCACTTACTCCCATATGACTTCCACTACAACTGAGAAAGCTTTCCTTATCCCTGCTTCACTACAAGACCCTTACGATATTGGGTTTGCTCCATACCACTTTCCAATGTCCTGGTGGCTTCAACCAACTCATTGAATTCCGCATTCTTTATGGCTATGAGTGGTTGCCTCATTTTCTCTATCAACCCATGGTAGAAGAGGTTATCCCTCTCCTCATCATCCGCCATGGTCGTCCTCGCATAACGACCTAACCAAGTAAATTCTTGCAGGTACTCGTCCATTGTCCTATTGTGTTGCACTAAATGCAAAAACTGCCTCTATAGGGACAACCTTGTCGAGGAGGGGATATACTACTTCATGAATGCGCTGGCAAACTCATCTATGGATGGGGTGCGACTAGGAAACTGACGGCCGCTATTGCTCACCCACCATAGCTTTGTGTCACCTTCCAACATGAAGGCCGCAAACTGAGACTACTCGTCCTCTAGTGTCTTTGTCACTCTCAAGAACTCATGAATCCTTGCCAACCAATCTTCGACATCAATTACGGTGCCAAATCCCTTGAACGTTGGAGGATGAAAACTCAGGAAATATTTCATCTGATGGTCTCTCTACCCAATGATAGCTCTCTCAGCCAACGGCTCTGCCCACCCGGCCCCTCTGCCTGGTATAGTAGGTGTTGTATTCAGGGTAACGAGAGTGGTTATCAGAACTATAAGTGTCACAACCAGTGGCACCATCGTAGCTTGGGTCGTTACCATTGCATATACTAGCATGCGATAAAAATCAATTGGGGACACTCCCATGCTCATGGGACCCGGAGTAGTAACACTGATCGTCATAGGCTCCTCTCGCAACCTCAACATCCCCGCATTGTCGCTTCCACCCTTACAAAAACAAGGTAAACATGGATCAAGTTTTACTCGTAAAAGTTGAACACACAGATACACATAGTCCCGCAACACTCCTATGTGGACAAATTATGTATGAGATTTGATTGCATCCACTAAATTGATCACTAAACCTCAACTTGGACACAAACCTCCCTCTGATACCAAATTGTAACACCTCCCCTGCAATGACCATATAATATGGGTTCGGCCGGGGCCCCACAACATATGTGCCATAACTTTAGTATTAAAAAGTGATGTGGAATACTACTCGTCTCAAAATTCAACATAAAAGAAAACAACAAAAATACTAACTAGAAAGCAGAAGCTGTCCACAAAATCATAGGAGTCTCAAAGGCCTGCAGGCCTTACACAAATAAAATGCTCAGAACATCAGACATCACCACAACAGATAATAAGTATGGCCTTCCTATGCTACCTCGTCATGCAAGCTAGAAATAAGGTAAAGAGTACATAACGCACTACAAAAATAGGAGGAGGTACACTTCGTGCGACTTATGATTTCTTGAGCGGCGAGCTAGCTTCGGCTTGCGCTCCTTGCCCTGTAAAAATTTAATGTAATGTGGGTCAGCTAAGGCTGACCTCAACTGTGTAACCAACACCCCTCCTCCAGGTCATCCCTAGCGGATCCCGGGGCATTTCATCACCCTGCAGGTCGGCACTTCATATGCATATGTACTGAAAGGTAAAAGTAACATAGAAATAATAAGGTTGGGTGTCACAAATATCAAACATGTTTCTATGTTGAGCATTAAAATAAAAAGGGGTCTGCCAATGCAATATTTATGCAAACCTGGGTTTCACCCGAGGCACCCTACGCGTATATGATTATAACATATTAGCACACATCAACACATCACAATGATCACATGTGTACTTCCAATTTCCCCCAACAGCTTTCAAGCCACATACGAAACTCTTGCTTAGGCCCCACCCGCTCATGGGTCTCAACACCTGGGCTTGCCTGCAAGCTTTGATTCTCTCGTCAGTTCCACCAAAACATCTCAACCGATGCTAAGAACCCATTATTTGACATTGCTCGCTCATGGGTTACATCACCCAGGTTTATCCAAAAGCTTTGGAATTCTCATCAGTTTTCAAAAAGGGGACTTGTCCTGCTGGGACACACTCCACACATGACTTGCAACATCACGGGGCTAGCTAGCCGACCATAAAGACAAAGACACGCCTTCACATAACATTCAATAAGCATATCGTTCCCCACCCTAAACCGTCATTCGTTCTCACACGAAATTAGGGGAATCATAATGGCGTCTTCACGACAATCAGATTACTAGCACAAATCCCTAACATGCACGTCAAACAACATCACCGAATCGGACCTCCGGTCATGATTATGGCTTCACCCATGATGCCTAATCCACTAACAGAGCGTGTTTCTAATGCAAAATATGTCGGGGACGGTCTCAATCGACCTGGTGGTTCTTCTTGAACCAAGACGATTTGAACCCCTCTTATTTGAGAGATCCAGTGCCAAAATGCTCAAAAACATAAAGGCATAATCGAAAGGGATGTCATGCATGCATCCTAAAACCGGGAGGAGAGACATCGTTACCTTATGAAATCTCTTCCTTGCCATGAAAACTTGAGTAAGCACTGATGAACGTGTTCACCTCTAAGCCTTCTCCACGGATTCAGTCTCGAATCGACAAACAGTGCTTCGAAGCTCAAACAATGGCGGATCTAGGTTGTCTTCCTCCTCCGCTACTACTCGCTCACCGGCCATCAAGGTCACGATGGACTTGGATAAAAAGAGGGGGAAATACCCTCTGCCTTATTAGTCTCGCGGGCGACAGATCTAGGCCATTGGATCGATTTCCAAGAGGATCCGACACCCACAAAAGGGTATTTACGGAACTGGTTCACAGACGACCCAAAACAGATCCCTGGATCGCATTCGACGATATTTCACCACACAAGACGATATCGTCGTGCCTTCCAACGGTAATGATGATACCGTCGTGACTTCCAAACCATCATGACGATACCTTCAAGACTTCCAAATGGTCATGACGATACCGTTATGACTTCCAAACAGTCATGATGATAAACCATCATCTGGTGATAAAACTATTGTCGGCAATAGCCCATAGCATGCTCAGACACGAGGTAAAATTTTGGGGTGTTACATCTTTAGTACCTTCAGCAAGAGAAGAAACAAAGCTAATAAATATTTCACGAACATATTCACTTTCCTACTCTCTAATGTTTGAGATCACCCTTTAGTAATTCTATGTATTCCTTCAGTTATAGTCTTGTGGGTAATGTACACAAGAGGCGACATAACAAACTTAAAATTGAAGACCCGAATTAAGGAAACCCAAAAAAGTGCAATCGCATTGAGCATCTCTTCACATAGTAATTCCATAGCAAAAATGCTTTCTTATCCCATTTGTGCAACCTCAAAAGTACATACAACATGGGTATGTTCTGAGGGGGGCTTGGCATCCAAAACAATGGGAGAATTCAAGCATCTCTTAGGGCTGCCTTCTATTCTTCAGAAAAGATATTCAAAAGAGGTCTAGCATTTGCAATGAATATTGTCGGTGCACATCTAGAACTAAGATATTTATTCTCGAGAATCTTATATAAAAATTGTTACAATGAGTAACTGTAAGCACTTAAAAATAATGCAACTGCACTAAAAATTCTAATAATCAAAAGAAAACTACAAATTTCTAATGCAACTACAATGAAACCCTGTTAACCAAAAAGCAAATGAAAGTACTTAAACAACAATGCAACTGTAAACATATATTCATATAGAAGAACATATCAACTACAAAACCTTAAACAACAATGTAACTGCAAAAAACTTAAATATATAGAACTACAAGTTGAGAATTGTAATGACATTGAGATTAAAATTGGAGAAGAAGTTAAAACACTTGAAACTATACCCAAAAAATGTAAAAGTAACTAAAACAGGGAAAAGGAAGATTGCATTCAACAATAGACACCAAAGACCTTGACAGAGAAAGTATATTTTGATTTCCTGATGATTCCAATATATTCTTCTTCGATTTTTGACAAGTAGAGACGGTCACGATAGGTTTCCAGACTCTGTCTTATTCAGTTACTCCAACTGACAAGATGGTGAAAAAAGAGTTTTCTAATAGTTAAGAAAATTATTATAGTTATAAGAAACCACAATTATTGTTATATATGATAATAGTTTACGATAAAAAGTTATAACCCATCAAACATCCAGTCAACATATGTAGATGTATCATAAATATTGCATTCCTCTATCAGTTAGATTTCCATCAATTGTGAAAATATAAAGAATATCTACTCACATAAATATTTAGAATGTGAGAAATACAAATCATATAAATATGAATGCAAGTTGATTAACTAATAAGAGTCGTTACCAGGGCCTCCAGATAAATAATTATGCAAACCAACACTTAACAAAAAATAATTATGGGGCACAATCGATACCTTCTCTCATGATAGATATGTGCGCACTAACTTAATCAGAGGGCGTAGTAGACCATACGGGCCTCAAGTTTTGGGGCAGATGATACCACAGTTAGAGAATTACTAGATACAAGTATGTGTCCATTAGACACTATAACACCCGTGTTCGTTTGTAGTGACTCAGAACATTAGAATTGCGCATCAGAAACTACTCAACTTAGAATATAAAGAAAGACATGCATGAGTCACCTATAATTCAAGAACATGATGAAGTTTAGAAATCCTCATAGTTAACTAATTTTTGGAACTTGAATAAATATACTTAATGTGGTTAAACCAGAACATACCTTTATATTGTTAGTATTATTTAGCAAAATATGCATAGTATAACAACAAATATTTTTATACAATATAAAATTATTGTTTCAAGAACGTGCACTCATGTTCTTTCAAATATTTTTTAGTGTTGCCAGGAGAAATGGTTTTACATACTCTCCAGTTGAGCTGACCTGTTTTGGGGCATTTCATTACAGAAGTCACAAGTGGGTAGTTGTGCCTAGGATATGCGTTTTTGCGAACTTCCACTTATAGTTCACATTTCATTTTGTTATCTTTCCTTTCAACATTATACTATTTTATTTCATGAACTTGATGTAACTCAAATGTTTAAGATTTCTATATATCATATATTATATAATATTTCAAAAATTCAGATGTATGATTTTTTTCTTCTAGTTGTCTCTATGAATTCAAAAATGATGATGCACTCTTTTACCCTTAGATGTATTTTCAATTCCTGCTATAAGTTTCCTTTTAAAACTTCCATTTTTACCTGATATGTACTAATTTAAATATTGTTACTTAGTTTACTTCTTATAACAGGGCCTAGACAGACTGCTAATTTATTGTTAAACTAGGTTGATATGTTATAGATTCCTTATAGGAGAGGTTGATGAGCATTTATGTGGGTTGGTTGTGGTTGTTAGTGGTCGTCGATAATTGCTATTGGCTGAATGTATTGTTGTTGAATGCCAATTTGTTTGTTGTTGTATCTAGTTTTACTGCCATGTGTTGGCTTTTCTGCATATCTTTTGGTAGCTGAAACTTTGTAGTTAATTCTCCTTTTGGGTTAAATGTCTAGTGGTTTTGATATAATAGAGAGTTGAAACCTATTACAATTATTAAATATTCAGTGCATTCACCCAACCTTTTCTACATTGGGCAATGCTTATAAGTTGTGGTTGTAGTTGTTTGTAGGAGTCAAATTGTAGTTATTTAATGGTGCAACACTAAAATAAATGATTTCTTTAATACTACAAAGGATGACGTTCAAAGATAGACATGATGAGAATCCTGAGAAGGAGAAGGGCGAAGGAAAGTTGTGGTGAGTTCATACCACTTGGATTACATATATTTGAATTATGTTGAAGTTTGAACATGTAGAAATATTTTACTACGAGCTACTTTCTTTGCATGCACACTAAATGTTTATTGGAGTGAATATATTTGAAGCTTGGAAATCACTGAAAATCATGAAATTGCTAAAAAACTAAACATGGATTTGCAAGCGATAGAAACTTTGATGGGAACAATATATAAATATTTTCTATATTTTGAAAATGAATAAGAACCGAATATATGATGAATAAGAAATTGAGTGTGTGTTGATGCATAGAAATGTAAAGTGTTAGGCTCGCAGGTAGGGCAAAACTCCTACAAAATTTGATGATTCCAAGGAAGGTCATGTGCTTGATTACCCTTAATTAGAATAGAATTGTTTAATCTAGGATGCATTTAAGCCTGGTGCATGTTTGGTCGCCCTAGATTGTGCATTGATTCGACCTCGCTCTGATGTTTAATAGAATTGATAATGGCCCTTGACATTTTAAAAGAATGAGATAAGATAAGAAAACTCTGAACTAAATACAGATATGACAAAACTAACATAAATAATGAAATTGATACTTGGAATAATTTATTTTTTGTACCAATTCACCGTTACTGCTCCTGAAATTTTCTCTACTTACCTTACTATTTCACCTTCCATACTACATGTGTTCATATATACCTGCATATTGTTGTTGACTCTTCATGTTTGCATGTAGTACAATTGAATGGGTAAGTGAGTGACTTAGTTTCTTAAATTAACTTGTTGTTGATTTCTGTTTTTAGGATCCGATCGTCAGCGTATCAGGCCCTATTATGAGGTTGACTGAAAAGGCATAAAAGAGCAAAGAGAGGATGTGATTCGACTATGGGTTAAAGTTTTGTTATAATTTGTATTTTATTTTTTTTACAGCCGATATATTGTTATATTTTGTTTTAGCAGTCATTTTCCCTATACTCTGGTATATAAAGGAATATACCTTATGCTTAAATGAATGAAAAGTTATTTTATGTTTTCTCCTGGTACTTATCATATACAATATAATGAATTTGTTGCTCTATATTACTGTAACAGATTTAAAATGTGGTTTTTTTGTGGGTCATTGCAATTAAGTGGTATCATAGTTGGGTCTTTCGCAATACGTGTGACACAAAGAGTACCCGAATGATGAACATAACATACCATAATTTTAGATATTCTCACATTCGAAGCTACTTGAGACAAAGAACTCGAGAGGCTCGAGATGAACCTGAGCGCGCCAGAGAAGCTATGTTATAAGAGAGTGATAATGGTCATAAATTCCAACTTTAGATTGTAGACATAACTTAAGTCATTGCTAAAGCAATAAGGATGGTTTGTGACACTACACCTGCAGTGCCACAGGTTATTCTATCAATTCCTCCTCAAGCACTTGTTGTACTACTGCAACCTCATCTCGTAGACACAACTTTAGATTGTAGACATTTCTAGATTTAAATCCCTCGACCTTCCATGGTAGTTTATCCCAAATAGAGACCAAGGATTAGATTTTGCGGATCAATACTATGCATGAGAAGATGCGGTGCCCAGAAGAGTGCATAGTGGAAATGGACATATTTCTTTTGGAGGGAGAATCTAAGTGCTAGTGGAACAATTTACTATGGAGAAAAAATGCAGCCAAAGGTGTGGAGACAATAACTTGTGATGAGTTTGTCCAAAAATTCACAAATTAGTTTGTGCTAAAGATAGAAAAGAGGCAGATATAAGAAAGATTCATATGACTGGTGCAAGAAAACCGCCCAGTACTTCATTATGAGGCAAAATTTTCCAACTTAGCCTATTCGTAGTCTTCATTGGCAAGGAAAGGTGCTCAGTGCATGCACTTTCAGGAGAGCTTTTGATAATTTTGAATATGCGACCTTGGTGGAGAAGGCTTGGATGGCCTACTTGGATTTAGAGAAAAGACAAATAAGGGGAGAGAGATGTTCAATAAGTGATCTAGATAGGGCCCCATTTAGGAAATGTCGAGCAGGATAGGTGAAGGAGTGAAGCCCCGTGGAAGAAAATGAGGCAGTCTCAGTGATCATCCATAATTAACACAAATGTATCTCAGTTAGCGGTGACCAAGTGCACCAGAATTGGAAGAATGCATAGAGGGAAACGTCTGACCATTGTGTGATTTTACTATCGTCAACATGGGCATCAACAAAAAGATTGTCTGAAGCTGCAAATGGAAGAAGTCTGAGGGGTGCTCCAACCTTGCCTATGCAGAAGATTTATCATATTGGAACTTATAAGGAAGGGGAGTCTATTGCATCTGCAAATGCTGAGGGAATCAGAGAAGAAAGGATATTTCAGCCATGAGATTTCAATCTGGGGCAGCAGGGAGCGATGGGTGTTAATATATATTGTGGTTACATGTATGTTTAGCGTGCATGATTAATTATTAAGAGTATTATTCGAAATCGGTGCCAACCTTTCCTTCATTTTAACACATAAACTTGATTTTATACTTATACAAAAAATCATTTGAGTGAGGAAGAGTTTGTAACGACTCAAACTATTAAAAACAACAAAATACAAACTTTAATTAAAAAATTATTAATTCCTGATGATGAGAAATAATGTCATTATATTAGTTTTAAATTTTAAAACAATATTTCAGATTTTTTTGTAAGAAACTATTATTACATACAACGAAATGGAGATTTAGATATTATAACAGTTCTGGTTAATTCTTTTTTATGGGGCAGGGATGAATTAAAATTTTAATATGGCTTGGGTAGATTCAGAGTTCATTTGGTTTGGTGGTGGCGGGAGGAGCAAACTGCTCCAAACGGAGCTTTCGAACCGGAGGGGGGAGGTGAGGGTCGAAATGGAGCGGGGGTGGGGGGGGGGGTCTCCTCCTAGCTGCGGGTGCAAACGGAGCAAACGAAGACGGAATTTCGTTTGGCTACCCTCCGTCCGGTGGCGTTTGCTCCAAACGCCGCTCGAAAACGATAAACCAAATGAAGCCTTAATTTGTTCCGCCCAGTAGAGTTTTGATACTTGACAACTGGACTTGATTTGGTCGAGCCAATGCAATTATTTCATGTTGTACCATACTTGACGAGGAGGTTTTACCATCTGGCTTGGTGTTAATGGTGCAGTAGGCGGTGGATGATGTCTCGTGATGGGCGTGGTGATGAACAATAAAAAGATAAGGGAAAAAAACCAAGGTAAGTTTTTTTATCTCTTGAACTATGCTCTATTGTTGGAACATTTTAATATTTCCTAGTCTGCATATTATTTTGACACAAATTTAAGTTCCCAACATATGCATAAATTTATGATTTTAAAAATCATTGATACTTGAATTGTACAACCTCGGGCTCGTAAAAGAGCCCTCAAGAAGCAAATAGGTCGAGACGGGCAGATGGGGCCGGGGGGGGGGGGGGGCACTCGCAAGGGGCGAGACGATGGACTCTCCAACAGGCAAAATGCCCCCACCCAGAGGCGAGAGGGCCTCCAGAAGCGAGAGGACCTCCAAGGGCGAGAGGCGCCGGCGAGACGGGCGTTGGGTCCTTCTCGCCGGCAGGTGCCCTTCCTCTCGCCAGGGGGAGGAGAGGCTTTTTTATTTTTCCCTGTCAAGCAGAGGTTCTTACTCTTCTACCCCGGGTATTTTTACCCTCTTACCCTTAGTGGACTGCATATAGCTCCTCAGAACAGCGGAGTTTGGCTGTTGGCAGACCCAGCCAAGGGTATCCCGGTAATTTCAGACCGGTGCAGTTTTGTTATTGGCAGTTCAGATTCAGAAATCTATAAGTAAGCCCATAGGGGTTCTTCAGAAGGGACTTCTTTCGAGACTCTGAAGAGGATTTTTTTGACACAGTCTTCTGAGGAACTCCAAGCCCAGCTTTTGGCTTTGGAGGGGAAGCTCTTTGTGACCTTCCGGGTAAGCGGTGGGACCTCCCTGCTGCGGCTTTGGGCCAGTTTTCCAATCCTTCACGACCGGTCGGAGGTCGGAGCTCGGGCCAAGTAGGAGTCGGCTACGCCCCTATTTTGTGAACATTTGTCGGAGTCAAATTTTGGCTTCAACAGTTCTGGTGCGGTGAGCGTGGAAGTAGCCGGTTCAGGAAAAGTTTGAGTTTGGTCCTATGACAGGAGGTGAAGGAGAAGGATCTGGTTCTGGAGGTTCCCCCTACCAGGTAGAAGAGGCGACGAGGAAAATGCTGGAGGACTTCATGCGAGAGGTCATGCAAACCATAAGCTTGGCCTTCTCGGCAAGGAGCGAGTGGGCGACACCTCAGGTCCCGATCGAGGTGGTCCCGCTTTTAGGCGAGAACGCCCCGGGTCAGCGCCCAGGAAAGGAGGTCCCCATGGAGGCCGGCGAGAGGGACGTGGCGGCGCGAGAGCTCTTCCCAGGCCAGCGTCCCGGGAAGGAGGTCCCTGCAGAAGACGGCGAGAAGGAGGCAGCTGTGCGAGAACTCTTCCCTGGGCACGGTCTCGCTGATCGGGCCAGTCAGCCGAGGCCGCGAGACGTGCCCTCTAGACAAGCAGTCGGCGAGAGCCCGTTCAGCGAACTTGTCATCTCAGCTCCGGTGCCGGAGGGGTTCCGGGAGCCCGACATGTCCTACTACTCAGGGAAGGATGATCCTGTACAGCATGTGCAGTGGTTCGAAGATGTGGTTTCGATAAGACAAATGACGGATGCGTTTAAGTGTCGTTTTTTTGCCATCACCTTGAAGGAGAAGGCGCGAGATTGGTTCCATCAGTTACCGGCAAGGTCGATTTATTGTTTCGAGGATCTGCGGAGGGGTTTCTTATTGAGGTTTTCAACATCGAAGAAGCGTAAGAAGGAGGCGGAGTGCTTGTTCTCGGTAAGGCAGAGCCAGGATGAAACATTGGGGCACTACGTAGATCGGTTTCAGGAGGAGATCCTCCAGGTCCAGGAGGTCCCTGGGTATACGCTGATGCTTGCATTCACCCTGTGACTGAGGCCAGGCTTCTTCAGCATGGAGTTGAAAAGGGTGCCCCCTCTCTTTTGAGGAGCTTATGGAGAGGGCGGCGAAGGAGATGGATTTCGAGAGGGCCAATCCGGCGTTTGCAAGGAGGTTAGCCAGGTTGGCGGAGGATGACGCAAAGGAACTAGGAGCAGGGAAGCAGAAGGAGCAGAGGGAGCAGAGAGAAGAAAGAAGGAGGGAGGAACCCCGAGGCCAGGGGCACCAAGGACAGAATCACCGGGGGGCCCGAGAGCCGAACAACCGGATAGGTTGGAGGCCTCAGGAGGGTCACCCCCAGGAGTTAGGAGGAGGCTTCCGGGGAAGAGATAACTTCCGGGAGCCAAGGAGGTTCGATCAACCGGCATGGAGACAGGGGGTGAGGGATCGTTTTCAGCATCAGCAGGAGGCAATGGGGATCGGACGAGGAAGAGGAGCTCGAGGAGGAGGAAGAAGAGGAAGAGGAGAAGGGAGAAGGGGTGGCGTGGCATTGCCTTTCTGTGACTTCCATCAGGAGGGAGGTCACGCAACGGCCACGTGCCCAGAGTTCTTGGAGATGAGAGAGGCCAGGGGATTGAGGAGGCAGGATCCGCCGGTGAGGATTGTGGAAGTGCAACAAGGGGAGGCTGAAGACAGGTGCGAGGACAGGGTGGATGTAGGATCCCGGGGGGGGGGGGGGGGTATCGGGGCCATCCATGGGGGGATTGGGATCGAGGCCACCCGGAAGGGGAGCTTCCAGACCATGTTCCGAAAGGGGGGTAGCCTCAACCTCCCAGACCCCACCCCCGCTAGAAAAAATTACCTTCTCTTCAGAGGATATGCCGGAGTACGAGGACCCATTCTGCGACGCCTTGGTGATCCAGACAGTGGTGGAAAACTTTACGGTCTCCAAGATCCTAGTGGATAACGGGAGCTCCGTAAATGTGATTTTTAAGAAGGCCTTTGATGAGATGCAGGTGGAAGCCAAGAGGGTTTTGGCCTCGGATGGACCGTTGTTCGGATTCTCCGGGGAGAGGAAAGAAGTAGAAGGGGGAGTAGGGCTGCACGTGAGGTTGGGGGGCGTATCACGAAACTGCCGGTCCGTGATTGTAGATGCCCCGAGCAGCTACAGCGCCATCTTTGGGCGTCCCCTCATCAGCGCCTTTCGCTGCGTCCCCTCCTCTTTCCATCAATGTCTCAAGTTTAACAATGGAGGGGTGCAGGTCAGGGTCAGGGGAAATCCAAAAGTGGCGAGGCAGTGTTACGTCACGGCGGTTAACACCATATCTTGGATGGCAGAGGCGGAGGAGTTGGAGAAGGAGATGGCGGCGCAAGAAGAAGCTATCAGGGAAGAAGAGGTGAGCCCAGAGAAAGCGAGAGGAGGAGCCGAAGAGGAAGTCGGGGAAGAGGAGACTGAGAAGCAGCAAGGAGGAGGTGTGCAGGAGGCGCAGGGGGATGTTGAGGTCGAGCAGCAACAGGAGAGCCCGGAGGGGGGAATGGAGATTGAAGAGGAGCAGAGGGGAGGAGATGTGCAGGAAGTCAGGAGGAGCGGGGAGTCGAAGCCACGGGAAAGAATGCAGGAGAAAGTGGGAGAAGAAGCGGCAGAGGAGGAAGCCCGAAGGGACATGGAAATTGAGCAGCAGCAGGACGAGGTGATAGAAGTTGAGGGAGCAGGAGGGGAGGAAGAGATGGAGCGGGAAGAAGAAGCAGGGGACGGCTGGGAGCAGTCGCGGTTGGAGGTGGCCGAGGAAGTGGTAGAGGTAGAGGTCCGCACCAGCCAGGGGCAGGTACGAAGGGTACGGATCAGCGGGGGCTTGAGTCCCGAAGACCAGGAACGGATGCAGGCCTGCATTCAGAGCAACGTCGACGTCTTCGCTTGGAGCGCGGCGGACATGCCAGGCGTTGATGCGGACGTATCATGCCACCGCCTAAATCTGGACCCTCGGACACGCCCCATACGTCAGAAGATGAGGGCCATCGCCACCAAGCTGGAGGAGCCCATTCGAGAGGAGGTCAAGAAGCTCCTGAAGGCGGGCTTCATCTCAGAGATCCAGTACCCAAGCTGGATCTCCAATATTGTAATGGTGAAGAAGGGGGGAGGAAAATGGAGGATGTGTATTGACTTTTCATTATTAAATAAATCGTGCCCCAAGGATTGCTACCCCCTGCCTCGAATCGACGCGCTGGTTGATTCAGCCGTTGGTTTTTCTGTTATGAGTTTTCTGGATGCTTTTTCATGTTACCATCAGATCCGGATGCACCCTCCTGACGTCAAGGACGTCTCCTTCATCACCAGGGAAGGGTGCTTTAGTTATAACATGATGCCCTTTGGGTTAAAAAGCGCGGGGGCAACATACCAACGGATGATGGATCGAGTTTTCCAGGGCCAGAGGGGTCGGAACCTAGAAGTCTACGTTGATGATCTCATGGTAAAGAGCAAGGGAGTGAGCTCGCATCTCCAAGACCTGGAGGAGACGTTCGCCACCTTGAGAAAGTTCAAAATGAGGTTGAACCCCTTAAAATGTGTTTTCGGGGTCAGTCGTGGGAAGTTCCTCGGGCACCTTCTGACCCCGGCGGGGGTAGAACCTAATCCTGATAAAGTAAAGGCCATTCTGGAGCTGGAATCACCGCGAAACGCTAAGGAGGTGCAACGCTTGACAGGAAAGCTGGCCGGCCTTAGCAGATTCCTCTCTAGGGCAGGAGAGAAGTGCTCACCTTTTTTTAAAGTGCTACGAGGGAATCAGAGATTTGAATGGACAGCGGAGTGCGAAGAAGCTTTTCAAAAGCTGAAGGAGCAACTCTCCCGGGCACCTCTGCTTCAAAGCCCTAAAGAGGGGGAAGATTTGACCCTGTACCTAGGAGTGGGAGCAGAGGCGGTGAGCTCCGTCCTAGTCAGAGAAGAGGGAAAGAAGCAGCTGCCCATTTATTATGTTAGCAGGATCCTAAGGAAGGCGGAGCTTCGCTACCCTATCCTAGAAAAACTGGCGTACGCCTTGGTTGTTTCGTCCAGGAAGCTCCGGCCATATTTCCAGGCACATTCGATTAGGGTGGTGACAGATCATCCTCTCCGAAAGATTTTCGAAGGGGTCGAGCACTCGGGTAGGCTGGCCAAGTGGTCCATTGAGTTAAGTGAATTCAACATTTCGTTTGTGCCAAGGCTCTCCATCAAAGCACAGGTGGTGGCCGACTTATTGGCAGACTACGTCGTGGAGGACGGGGCCGAGGAGCCGCAGCAGCCAGAAGCATGGAAGATAATGGTCGACGGGGCCTCAGGAAAGCACTCCCTTGGAGTAGGGGTGGTATTGACAAGTCCTCAGGGAGTGATCATAAAACAAGCAGTCGCCTTGCATTTCCCCACAACCAACAACCAAGCAGAATACGAGGCAGTGATAGCCGGCCTTCGCTTGGCTAAGGAGCTCGAGATCAAGGACGTTAAGGTTCTCACGGACTCATTGGTAGTGGCATCTCAGATACGTGGAGAGTTCGAGGCGCGGGAGCCCACCCTTGTGAAATATTTGTCCAAGGTTAGGACGATCATTGGGGGGTTCAGGACGTTCTCCATCCGACACGTCCCCAGAGAAGAGAACACTGCTGCCGATCAATTGGCCAAATTCGGACCTTGGGAATGGGGTGCCCTGACTGATTTATTTCATCCAGTGATCGAAGAAGGAGAGCTAATGGAAGTGGATCGGCGGCCCTCGTGGGTAGATCCTTTTGTTACTTTCTTTCTGACAGAAACCCTCCCTGAGGGGGTCAAGGAGGCAAAAAACTTCCGCCATAAGGCGGCCCACTATCTCATGCATGAAGGAGGATTACACCGGAGGATGCTTTCGGGTTTCCTGGCTCGATGCGTGACGGAAGAGGAGACCAGGCACATTCTGGAGGAGGTGCACTCCGGGAAATGTGGCAGTCATTCCGGAGGGAGGACGTTGGAAGCAAGGGTGGTCAGACAGGGGTACTTCTGGCCCACCCTGAGGAAGGACGCGACAGAGTTTGCGAGGAAATGCCGGAAGTGCCAACTCCGCGCCCCCCTCCAGCTCTTGCCGGCTCAAAGGCTCCGAAGCATCACAACACCATGGCCTTTCGCCATTTGGGGAATGGATCTAGTTGGGCCTTTTCCTCCAGCCAGTGGACAAAGAAGATTCCTCCTGGTTATGATAGATTACTTCTCCAAGTGGCTGGAGGTTAAGGCGCTAGCAAAGGTGACCTCCCAAGTCATCAGGAACTTCGTCTGGGGGGAGATCATCTACAGGCACGGGCTGCCTCAGGCCATCGTCACGGATAACGGCCCCCAGTTTGCTAGCGAAGAGTTCATCAGCTTCTGCACTCAGCTGGGCATCAACCTCAGATTTGCCTCGGTCCACCATCCCAGGAGCAACGGTCAGGTGGAGGCGGCGAACAAGATTATCGTTAACTTGCTAAAGAAGAAGGTGGAGAATCTGAGAGGGAATTGGGTGGAGCAGCTCCCCTCGGTCCTATGGGCTCTGAGAACAATCCCGAACACGGCCGCTGGCGAGACCCCTTTCAAGCTTTCTCATGGTTGTGAGGCGGTACTACCGGTGGAGTTCGAGGTCAGATCCCCACGAGTTGCGGCTGCAGGTGATGGAGACGAGGCATGGAGGATGGAAAATGAAGAAGGCATGTGCCTCTCGCTAGACCTGGCAGAGGAGCTGCGAGACGTAGCAGCCATCAGACAGGAAGAGATCAAGCGACGAATGGCAAAGCACTTCGACAAGCATATCAGGATAAAACAATTCGCGGAAGGAGACCTAGTACTAAAAAAGGTTGATGCGGCAGGGAGGTCCGCCCCGGTGGGAAAGCTCAACCCAAATTGGGAGGGACCTTATATTGTAGAGAGAGTGTTGAAAGCAGGGGGTTACTACCTCCAGGATGTGGAGGGTAGGACCTTGAACCATTCCTGGAGTGGGGATGACTTAAAACGCTTATACCCATAAGAAGGTAGAACGGAAGATATGTACTCAAAGCATAATTAATATACTATACTTCTCAAATTATTTCTTGTTCATTATTTCTCGTGAAGTCCTAATGGTAGGAAGAGGTATCTTCATCGGCACCCCGAGCTCGGCTCAGCCCCAGGTAGACCCGCTGCGCAGGCTCTTATCTAGCTGGCAGGTCCGAAGGCTCGCCTGTGGGGGATAGGTTTTGAGTTGAGATCTTCATCGGCACCCCGAGCTCGGCTCGGCCCCAGGTAGACCCGCTGCGCAGGCTCCCATCTAGCTGGCAGGTCCGTAGGCTCGCCTGTGGGGGATAGGCTTTGGTTTGAGATCATCATCGGCACCCCGAGCTCGGCTCGGCCCCAGGTAGACCCGCTGCGCAGGCTCCCATCTAGCTGGCAGGTCCGAAGGCCCGCCTGTGGGGGATAGGTTTTGAGTTGAGATCTTCATCGGCACCCCGAGCTCGGCTCGGCCCCAGGTAGACCCGCTGCGCAGGCTCCCATCTAGCTGGCAGGTCCGTAGGCTCGCCTGTAGGGGATAGGCTTTGGTTTGAGATCGTCATCGGCACCCCGAGCTCGGCTCGGCCCCAGGTAGACCCACTGCGCAGGCTCTCATCTAGCTGACAGGTCCGAAGGCTCGCCTGTGGGGGATAGGTTTTGAGTTGAGATCTTCATCGGCACCCCGAGCTCGGCTCGGCCCCAGGTAGACCCGCTGCGCAGGCTCCCATCTAGCTGGCAGGTCCGAATGCTCGCCTGTGGGGGATAGGTTTTGAGTTGAGATCTTCATCGGCACCCCGAGCTTGGCTCGGCCCCAGGTAGACCCGCTGCGCAGGCTCCCATCTAGCTGGCAGGTCCGTAGGCTCGCCTGTGGGGGATATGCTTTGGTTTGAGATCGTCATCGGCACCCCGAGCACGGCTCGGCCCCAGGTAGACCCGCTGCGCAGGCTCTCATCTAGCTGGAAGGTCCGAAGGCTCGCCTGTGGGGGATAGGTTTTGAGTTGAGATCTTCATCAGCACCCCGAGCTCGGCTCGGCCCCAGGTAGACCCGCTGCGCAGGCTCCCATCTAGCTGGCAGGTCCGAAGGCTCGCCTGGGGGGGATAGGTTTTGAGTTGAGATATTCATCGGCACCCCGAGCTCGGCTCGGCCCCAGGTAGACCCGCTGCGCAGGCTCTCATCTAGCTGGCAGGTCCGTAGGCTCGCCTATGGGGGATAAGCTTTGGTTTGAGATCGTCATCGGCACCCCGAGCTCGGCTCGGCCCCAGGTAGACCCGCTGCACAGGCTCTCATCTAGCTGGCAGGTCCGAAGGCTCGCCTGTGGGGGATAGGTTTTGAGTTGAGATCTTCATCGGCACCCCGAGCTCGGCTCGGCCCCAAGTAGACCCGCTGCGCAGGCTCCCATCTAGCTGGCAGGTCCGAAGGCTCGCCTGTGGGGGATAGGTTTTGAGTTGAGATCTTCATCGGCACCCCGAGCTCGGCTCGGCCCCAGGTAGACCCGCTGCGCAGGCTCCCATCTAGCTGACAGGTCCGTAGGCTCGCCTGTGGGGGATAGGCTTTGGTTTGAGATCGTCATCGGCACCCCGAGCTCGGCTCGGCCCCTGGTAGACCCGCTGCGCAGGCTCTCATCTAGCTGGCAGGTCCGAAGGCTCGCCTGTGGGGGATAGGTTTTGAGTTGAGATCTTCATCGGCACCCCGAGCTCGGCTCGGCCCCAGGTAGACCCGCTGCGCAGGCTCTCATCTAGCTGGCAGGTCCGAAGGCTCGCCTGTGGGGGATAGGTTTTGAGTTGAGATCTTCATCGGCACCCCGAGCTCGGCTCGGCCCCAGGTAGACCCGCTGCGCAGGCTCCCATCTAGCTGACAGGTCCGAAGGCTCGCCTGTGGGGGATAGGTTTTGAGTTGAGATCTTCATCGGCACCCCGAGCTCGGCTCGGCCCCAGGTAGACCCGCTGCGCAGGCTCCCATCTAGCTGGCAGGTCCGAAGGCTCGCCTGTGGGGGATAGGTTTTGAGATCAGCATCAAACCGACAGGGCAGAGAATTCACTTTGGCAGAATAAGGTAAAAAGTCCCCTTAAAGCAACATTACACCTCAGTATCCCAACTTAGTCCTAAAGTACAAAAATAAACAAAGGGAAAAAGGGTGTGGAGTAGGGCAGGTGACAGCACTCGCAGCGGATGGCTTTTGAGGATCGTCTCGCCGTAGCGAAAGGGCACTCGTGAGGCAAGCCATTGCGCCAACTCGCGGACGTTAAGCGCGTCGAGAACCCGTCTCGCGTAGGACATAAAACAAAAAAGTATATATACCGAAAGGTTACGCGGCGAGACGAAGTAGTAGCACCGTCCCGCAGGCAAAAAACAAACCAGAGATTAACTTCACAAAATAAGAAATAAAATAGAAGACAGCAAAATTGAGCACTCGCTCGTCACTTGGCAGATGCCACAAAATATAGTTTAAAGTCTTTACATCAGGAGGAGAGAGTGATTCTAAATCTTGGAGGCGGCGCATCAGTCCTCCTCGCCGGATGAAGAATCATCGCTCTCCTCGCTATAGAGCTCGGGGACCAAGTCGCGCGCGGTCACTATCTCAGACTCGTCCTTCACGACCCCCAGGTCTTTCATCATTTGCAGCACCAGCTCAGCCCCACGGACACCAGCGTCTCGGCATCGCTCCTCAACTTCCTCGTAAGAGTAGTGTGGCGGAGGTGTCCGGAAGGGCTCGCGGCGAGATGACGACGCGACATCAGCCTAAAGGCGCGCGTTCTCAGCTGTCAGGACCCGGACCTCCTCTTCCAAAGCTGCCACGCGCGAGCGAAGTTGTCCCGCCGTCTCGGCATCCTGTGGGATGACCTAGCAATTAGCCAAGAATCGTGAGAAAGGAAAGACCCAAGGGAGAAGAGAGTTATGGCTTACCACGCCGCCTTGGGCCTTCACGAGGAGTGACTCGGTATCTGACAACCTTCTCGCTAGACCAGTAAACTTCTCCCGCTCCGCCTCCAGATTTTCCTCGCTGGCCTTCCATTTTGAATTGATGTAAATGAGGCGGCGAGAGGAGCGGTGCGAAAACTCCAAGGCCCGCATTTGATGGTGGCAAGTTTTTAGCACAAGGTCCTTGGTGGACTCGCTTTCAGGCGAAGCGACGTCAAGGCCGCCATAGAGGCCGTACCCTATGGCGAAGGCGTGGCTGGAAGGGACCTCTTGCTCTTTCCATGATGGAAGAAGGGTGGAGATGGACACGCGGTTGGCGTCCCGCCCCCACAGCAGAACCGGGTCGCCGACGACATCGTGAACCACGGGACCCAGGTTGTAATTCACGTGAGAGGCGGGGGCGGGACGGCCAGAGGAGTCGCCCTCGTGAGAGGAGGTAGCAGCCACCTGTTCAGGAGCAACAGCTCGCGGGTTGGAAGCAATGGCGGGCAGGTTGGAGGCAGCAACAGGTTGATCAGAAAGTACCGTCTCGCGGATAGGCGAGGGAGGCGGTGGAGTTTCCCCTATAGAGATAGGGCTCCCTTGAGAAGCCTTCCTCCTTTCTTTGGAGATGACTATAGCCTTCTTCATCTTCTTTTTAGGAGGGCTGGGGCGAGAGAGGACCGTGTCATCTCCGGGACGCTTCGGCGGGATAACTGCCAGGGACTCTCTCACCGCCTCTACCGCTGCATTGGCGAGATCAAGACCCTTGGAAGGGTGAATATTGCTCTTGTAAGGAGGGGATGCTGGAATAATTCGCTCACCTAAAAGCAAGCGGGGGTTAGAAAGAAGCGAGACGACAAATAGCGAGAAGAGAGAAACAAAAGGATAAGAATACCTTCGCCCGGGAGCACTGGAAGAAGCGAGTCAAGACCTCGCCACAAGAAGTTGACCTCGAAGTTCTTGCCAACTAGGTACTCGCACAGCAGCTTCTCTGGCCCACTGACTTGGGGGTGGCGTAGAAGCTCTCTGGCGGAGAGACCGGCGTGAGAGGGATGCCGCCGAAGTCAGCCCGGTCTCCCCGGATGAAGACGAATCGGGTGAGGCAGTGATGGTTCTTGTTAGGCGTCTCGCATACCTTGAGCCCCTGCCCGGTAAAATACGAGACGCCATCGGCGTTGGCGTGGTAGATGAAAAGCTTGCGGACCGCCGTCAAGCTGAACTCGATGCGCTCCCGGCGCATATAGCAGGCGAACGCGATCAACACCGAAATCGCGTTAGGGTTGAACTGTGCCGAGACGACACCGAAGTATTTGAATGTCTGCTTCACCTCAGGCCAGAGGGGCAGTCGCAACCCCGCCTCGAAGTGCGAGACAGGGAAGGCGAGTTCCTCCGGGTAATATGTGTTGATGCACTCGCCGATCTTGGGGGGACGCGACTCGATCCCTTCCCCCAGATACTCGCGGGCAAACTTATCATGGTCTTCCCGAGGGAGCCGGCCGAGCGGGAAGTCATGGTCAGTAAACCTCTTCCCGCAGCGGCTGCGCCCCTCACCCTCCTCCACCTTCTTCTTACCCATCTTCTTTGGCGAATTAGTCCTCGGCGAGACGAAGGAAGAAATAGGCGAGAATGGGCCGGCGAGACGGAGAGGTCAGAAGGCCAAGACTTGGTTAACGGCGAAGGCGGAGAGTGCGGTATCTAATCCCGGACTAGGCATATTTATAACTGATGCATGGCCAATGATTAAAAGGGCGGGAAAATAAGGGGGAGAGGAAGAGCCGATGCCTTTTCTCTCTCCTATACCTCGAACGGCGCGACCCGTCACAATTAGGAAAAACTATAAATAAATATTTAGCATAAATTAAAGGGAGGATTAAGAAAGAGAATGAAAAATTAAGCCTTAAAAAATATATGTCCAGACATCATCCCGCAGGAGACCAAGCTCTTTGCGTACTTTGACGAGACTACCATTATTACAAGCTTTTGCGAGAAGAAGAAAAAGAAGAAACAGCAAGACAAACATTCTTCAGTACGGGCGCCATTCCCAGCGGCCACCGCGAGCCCCACCGCGAGGAGGTCTGCTCCGCGAGTGGAAGGAGCGGATGGATTCAAGACCACGGCGCGCGAGACGGAGCTGCATATCGGTCTCATTGATGATGGCCTCGGGGTCGGTGCCGTCGACATCCAGCTCGGCATTAACTCCAGAAGATAGACGAGCGCACTCGCCCTACATCGTCTCGATGCGCTTCTCCGCGGCCTGTTTGTCTAAAGTCAAGGAGTGGATGAGGCGCGCGTGCTTCCGGAAGAGCTCAGCCGTCTTCCGCTTCATCTCCACTGGATTTGAAGGATCACCCAGATAGTCTTCAATCCCGTCTGCAGGAGGAGGCGAGACGGAGAGTCGCTTTGGCTGCTCCTCAATAGGAGAGTTGGCCCGAGAATCTGCGCAAGGGGTGCAGAGGCAAGGTGGAAGAGGCACTCGCAGGAGAGAGTGAGAGTAGCGAAGGGGATTCAAAAGGGCAAGGGAAGGTCCCTTACCAGGGCGGCGAGAGGTATCGACGGCCGGGGAGGTGTCGTCCCTCCTCTCGCTGGGAGTAGTTGGGGGAGTAGATGAGGGCTGCGAATCGAGCTCCTCGTAGCGGGCAGCAGAACCATCTCGCGGACTCTTCGGGGGCTGCGGAACCACAAGAGCCCCCTGAAAAAGCATTAGTCAACAAGAGAGCACCCGGTCGCAGAGATAACAGTGGTAATAGCGAGTACCCACCTCTTTTTCCGTAGAAGGCGCATGGGGAGTGGGGACAGGTTTCAAAGCGACGCGAGACGAATCTACTGCTACAGGTGATGGGCCCCCAGCCTTCGTCTTTTTCAAGCGAGACGATGGGGCGAGGGGACGAACCAGAGAAGAGGTAAAAGCAGCCACGTTAGCCTTATGTTGCTCTCGCACCAGTGCGAGACGTTCACGAAAACTTTGACTGTGCGTCATTCTGAAAAACTCAAGAGCAGGGAAGAAGGAGAATATGCAGAACGGGGCACCAAGAGTGCAGGGCAGGAGTCATATATTTATAGGCCCCAGTGGGGGCCTCAGAAGATTCCTCATAAATACGTTTTTTAATGCACCTTGAATAACGAGCCTCGGTTGAACATTCTTTTTGAGTTTAGGGTAATCTCAAAAAGAGCGGGGATTGTGTACAACCTCGGGCTCTTAAAAGAGCCCTCAAGAAGCAAATAGGTCGAGACGGGCAGATGGGGCCGGGGGGGGGGGGGGGGGGCACTCGCAAGGGGCGAGACGATGGACTCTCCAACAGGCAAAATGCCCCCACCCAGAGGCGAGAGGGCCTCCAGAAGCGAGAGGACCTCCAAGGGCGAGAGGCGCCGGCGAGACGGGCGGTGGGTCCTTCTCGCCAGCAGGTGCCTTTCCTCTCGCCAGGGGGAGGAGAGGCTTTTTTATTTTTCCCTGTCAAGCAGAGGTTCTTACTCTTCTACCTCGGGTATTTTTACCCTCTTACCCTTAGTGGACTGCATATAGCTCCTCAGAACAACGGAGTTTGGCTGTTGGCAGACCCAGCCAAGGGTATCCCGGTAATTTCAGACCGGTGCAGTTTTGTTATTGGCAGTTCAGATTCAGAAATCTATAAGTAAGCCCATAGGGGTTCTTCAGAAGGGACTTTTTTCGAGACTCTGAAGAGGATTTTTTTGACACAGTCTTCTGAGGAACTCCAAGCCCAGCTTTTGGCTTTGGAGGGGAAGCTCTCTGTGACCTTCCGGATAAGCGGTGGGACCTCCCTACTGCGGCTTTGGGCCAGTTTTCCAATCCTTCACGACCGGTCGGAGGTCGGAGCTCGGGTCAAGTAGGAGTCGGCTACGCCCCTATTTTGTGAACATTTGTCAGAGTCAAATTTTGGCTTCAACATGAATATCCTTATAAAATCAAATAAGGATGTCAAATAAAAGCGATATAAATTATGAGGAGAAATATTATTTCAAATCACATTTTTCTTACATGAATAAGAATGATAGACTGAATATAACATTGTAGACCGTAATATGAAAAGATAAAATAAGCATAATAAGATACATATGAGAAATTTTAAGGAGAGCCCAGTAGAGGCTTTACCTACGGATTTTTCCCAAGTAGGGGCTTGTCTACAATTTGATGATGAACCCCATGAGGGGTGGGCCCAAGAATATGATGGATCTCTTAACATTTCCTGAGTTATGTAGTAAAAAGAATGCATTAATATTCTGAAAATTTGAATAATATTAGAGATCTAAAAGAGATTGAAGTGCAACTTTGATTGAAAAAACAAACAAACAAAATGAAAAAATTTGAGAAACATTAGCGAATGCATCAAATAAATTTACTTCAATTCACCGTTATGTTATAAACTTTTGATGATCTATATGTATGTTGATACCAATTCGCCTTATTTGTATGTATAGTAATTCAAGAGATACTTTACTCATAAATTCATATGTTTATGACTAACCTGTCATGGATTACCATTTTAGAAAGTTGTAGCACTGTCAAGTGCACCAAAAAGAGTTCCCCTGACTTCTAAGGAAACGAAAAAAGATGGTAGAAGAACGTGCGAAGGAGTGACTCAAAATATTTATTGTGATAGAAAAAGTTTAAGAAAAACACGGGAAAACATGTGAAGACTAACAATGTGCTTTTTGTAATCAAAAGATTAAGCATTAATACCTTTTACAAATTTATCTATGTGCTAGTTTGCAATAAAACTTGTAAATATAATAAAAATTTGTATTATCTATTTTACTTTGTACTACATGCGCATATTTATGCAATTTAATACGAAGAATGAATTGAAACTATGCCCAGATGCTGAATAAATTGTGGTGATCAGAAAGGGTCTTCATATGTGTGGCCTATGCCACACGACCCGCTCTAGCCGTTCGGCTGCCACCTCGCGGCCACCCCGGCCATGCGGCCTTCACCGCCCGACCGTGCCACCGCTGTCACGCTGCCTTCGCCTCCCACCCACAATAGCCATGTAGCCTCCATCGCTTGCCCGTCGCGGTCGTGCGGACTCAGCCACCCGCCCGCCATGATTGCCGGACTGCGCCGCCTGCCTGCCATGGCCGTGCGGCCTCCGCCGCGTGCCCACCTCGACTTTTCCACTTTCCAGGTTTTTCCACGTAAAAAACTCATTTGCTTGCTGTTAGTTTTTTTGGTGACTGTTTGCACGCTCGGCTCGCTCGCGAGCTAGGACAGTTCAAGAAAGCCTCAAGTGACCCACAACGAGGACGATTACTTATGAATAATATATTTTGACAGTAAAAATATGGTACCTCCTTTCATTCAATATCATGCAATTGCATCATCCCGATTGAAGTTTGTGCATTTTGTAATTCTTTGGCTGTAATATATTTCTCAACCTTCTACTACTTGTTTATGGTGTCGCATCCAAGTTGGAATAATTTGTGTTATTGGAAAGCAATCCATTAACACCTACTATATGAAGTGATTCTCATTTAAAAAGCTAATGCAAACAAGAGCTGTCATATCCAACATAGATGAAAATAGTGGAATAAATGCCAAGCTTTGAACTTTAGAAAGTTAAACTTAAGCAATATTATAACATAAACTGATAATAAGTCCAATATCTGGCATTGTCATCGACTTAGTAAATGGAGCTGGAGTTTCCATGCATTGCACAGATAATAATAATTCTTCATATATTTGCGTCCGAATATAAAACCATATAAATCATTTCAATTTTAAAGTTCCCATTGTAGATCAACTCTTACTTGTGCCCAACCTCCGACAACATTCGAAACCCGACTGATAACATAGTACCCACAATGCTCATCTCCGACAAATATGGGGCAAACTTTGAATGCATAATGTCAACAAACTTTATTCAATTACAAATTGCAAACTTGACTCTTTTTGGGTTTTTATTATTTTCCATGACCTTATCTTCCAACAATACATATTCAAAATGTGAAGGTACTCTTTCAGTTGATAGTACATTTTCTTTAAATTTCTTATTACTATCATTTGACTACCTCTCAACTTTATTGGTACAGAAGGTTCCATGGTTTGGGTAGATGTTGGATTTATAAGCTCTCTTAACTTTCTTTTTAGCTCCTTTTGTTGTTTGTCCAAGTCATAATTTTTTTGAACGATTTCTTCAAGTTCGGTGTTTATGTGGTCTTCAATAAATGTTGTGTGTTTAACACATGCACTATACAGTTGCTTCCCCAACATTTCCTCCTCTTTATCTAACCTCCCTGTAAATGCGCACACTTCCAAACGAACTCAGTCATAATTATGCAACCCACAAAGCACCGCAAATTTCCATTCATCCATATCAGCCACCTTCACCCTTTTAAGAGAAAATAAGCAGTCACATCGCTTTAAGGTCGATTTTTGAAGCCCTTTCTTTACCCAATCCTCCCTGTTTTAAATTTCTTCATAATAACCACACATATTACACCCTAAAATAATAAGCGGTGTGAGACGCCCAATGACTTTATCCGATGTTTTTATTGTGATAACATAGTCAATATTTTTGCTAACACATCTAACCCACTTTATCACCTCCTCATTTGAACAAAAAAAATTTATCGGTTTGAAAATGATTGCTCAAATCAACCTGAAAACCATTTTTTCCTCTATATCTTGTGAATCTTCAAAATAAAAAAATAAATAAAATAAATTTATGTTGAATAAAAATGATTTTTTTGCAAAAATGTAGAGCATTGTGTGCGTGGTCATACAAAATACAACTACAAAAGAAATTATCGGCCTTTCACAACTCATTTACCGGAACGATAAATCAAATGACAAAATAAGGTTGAAATTGGAGATGAAAGCTTATTACCAATGAGATGTTTATCTAGTTTGGGGGAGAATTGTACTTTTAACAATTAGCAAAATAGGGAGATTTAGGGATTCCTTGAATTATCCAACTTTTCCTCCTCTTTATCTTGTTCTTGCTGACAAACGGGAAATGTGGGAGGGCGAATGTTTTTTACTAAATTGATAATAAAATTAAGACAAAAAACCTAAATCAGTCCCCAGCGTTTGGGGCCATTTGAAACCAGTTTCTAGAGTTTTAAAAAATTGAAATTGGTCGATACTTATTCAATGGTTGTGTTCCAGTCGGTATCAACGAGACCTCGAGTCGGTATTGACTGAAGCTTCAGTCGATATCGACTCACGCTCCAGCCGATATCGACTGGAGCTCGAGTCGATATGGAAGTCCTCCAGTCGATATTATTATATTTATATGCGAGCCAGACGAGCAGTCTGACCATCGGATGGGGAGGCGACATTGTAGGACTCGATGGAGATTGCAAGGTGATGGGAGGCGACAGACTGGCCGGTTGCTGGTGGTGGAAGGCCGTACGAAGGGGGAGGAGATGATCGAGGGTCAAACTGTGTGCAAGTGATGACATTTAGGCGTTGGATCTATTACATGCAAGTGTGGAGAGATCGCCAGAGGGGAGTAGTCGAGGATGGTAGACGGCTTCTCAGATCGCTGGTTTCTAGGAGCTTTGTGGCCGCCAACGGACATGCGAAAGGAGCGGGATGCAAAGTTTGTGAGAAATGAAGGGCGACGAATGCTGCTTGCAGTGTGGTTATCAACACCCTAAATTTAAGGAATTTGTTAAAAACACCACACTTTTGTCTAGTGTCACCGTTTTGTTGAAGACACCGCACATCCTCGTGTTTTGTTAAAAACATCTAAAATTATTAATTGCATCACAATAGTGTTAAAGACACCCCAACTTGAATTTCAACAAAAAAAGAAAAATCATGAAATTACATCATAAATTATAGCAAAAGAGGTAAATTGTTGTCAACAAAACTCATTAATTTTGTACTGTAAAAAAGAAATAATACAAAACATTGAGGTCCAGCGTTGTCAAATCGAACGGAGGACGTCGTCAAAAGGGAGAGGGCTCGTCGCCATTGAGAGAGCTCGTCATCGTCGAGAGGGCTCATCGTCTTTGAGAGGAGCGTTGGATGGAGCAGAGGTCTTCGAGGGAGATGAAGGGGGTTGTCGTTGAGATCGCGAACCTAGGGTTTGAAGGGAAATACAAAGCGTGGCTATGGCCTACGGAAGCGGTTCCGAACTAAAATAAGTCGGGATTAATATTAAATCTTTAATTATAAATTGTGACCATTATATTTGGACACTAAATAGTTCTATTTAGTGACCAAATATATTTTGGTTACTAAAAATAAGTTTTTGCGATGAAATATTATTTTTGTCACTAAAACAATATTTTTAGTAATCATATATCTATTTTATTCACAAGTTAATTGAAAATTATCATTTAGTGCCCATACTCTAAATTCGTCACAAAACGTATATTTTTAGTGACCAAAAATATTTCGTCACAATATTTCGTCACTAAAAGTTAGTTTTATTGTACTGAATTGATAATCATTATGGATAATAATGAATAATTTTGAACATGAAACACCAACAACTGCACATTTCATAACAATCAAACATTACATAACTATCCAAAATTTCAAAAAATTAGAACCAACAGCTGCTACTTGGAAAAGAAGACCAAATATAAAACATTCAGTTGGTTGCAGTTAAGAAACCGATGATGATGATGGGTACCCATGAGGTCGGCATCCGTCTAATCTACACCCTCAATGACATGCTCTGAAGCAGTGCAACATGAGAATAACAAAGTACCAAACATCCTCGTCGAGCAAATCTCCATACGCGAAAGCGATATTTTGCCGAGTCTCTCGCCTACACCCTTGCCGGCCTCGAGCCCTACATGCTCAATTCCTTTTCCAGGCGAACGGTGGATCCGGCGAGCCCGAGGTCGTCACAATAAACTCAACTTTCAAGCTAGCGTCACACCATTAATGTTTTTGAGAAAGTAATTTTAAGGTTATATTAGGAGAAATTGCGGTACAATTAGCTAAAATTGCGGTACAATTAGCTAAAATTACATTGTCTTTAACAACTCCCAAATTTAATTTCAATGTTTTAAAATCCTTGCCCTGTTCATTTCCCAGTGACTGCCGGAAAGGAAATGGAATTGAGTATTTCAATTTCAATTTCTATGTTCGTTTGACGTCTTTAGGAAGTAATTGACATTCACGGAAAACTTATTGATTTTGGGAGAAGATGTTTGACCAAAACCAATGACTTTGGTGTCTTTTATGAAGGGGATTGACATTCGATGGTGTGGAGGAAATGGGGGCTTACCTGGGGTGGAAGAGAAGAGGGCGAGTCGATGACGTGAAGGAGAGCTCGGCGTCGGCGAGAAATCGAGGCGGGCAGCCGGTCGAAATTGGGAAGCAGACATCACCTCCTAAGATTCGGGCGAAAAGGATGAATCACATGACTAGCGCGATTACAGGAGGGGCGACCCAATCAGTCGCTCTAATTTGTTGTTTGGCGAGACTTTTCGAAACGCTGCGGCACCCAACCCTAAACACGCCCCGCCAAATTTGTCGTTTATCCCGTAACGGAATTGTTTCATTTTACGTTTCTGGTCAATTGTTGACAATATTAGGGCACTGGTTCTTCTTCTCGCGAATCTCTCCTCTGTCAAGTTTGCCGCCGGCGTCTGGCTTAGAGGCCTGTCGGGGAAGAGGCGTCAACCAAGTGAAAATCACTGTATTCGCCCAGCAATGGCAAACCGCCGTTGTCGTCCATAGGTGGCAAACTTCCGTTTACTCCTACTCCCCCAAACCCTAATTTTCACTCTCAGCGATTCTACCCGATGTCGCATGCCGGGAAGACTTCCGGGATTACCTCCGACTGCTAGGGAAGCGCTTCACAACTCTCCTCCTTGGGCAACCTCAACTCCAATTTTTCACCCCCCAGGCTTTCATTCACGATCCTCCGGCACCTTCACAGGTAAACCCTAAAATTTTGGCTCCATATATTGCATTCCCTCACTCCACTGACCAAGGTGAAGCTCTACACTGCTTCCTTTCAGAATTTTTCAAATTTTGTGGAATGTAGCTGCAATGCAATTTGTGCAATTCTATATTCTGTAGATCCTCTTCTCTTTAAGGATCCTTTCTCATTCCAGAAATTTTAAAATTTTGAGAAATGAAGTTGCATTTAAATTTCCTAGCAGTCTGCAGTCTCCTTCCAGCAACTCCGGAGAGGGCCTTGCTCTCCGATCCCGCCTGTTGTGTCCTGGTCTTCTCCACCAGCAACTCTCGGACGCTTCTTCGTCGAAGAATTCTCTGCCTTCTGCTGTCACAATCTTCCTGCTGGTGTATCTACTATCTTGACTGACAAATCCCTTGGCTTGATTGTGGGTCCTGTTGGTTTGGAGCCAGGGGAAAGGAAAAATGGGACGGAAGAAGGCAGTTGCGATCGACGACGATGAGTACTCTTTGCCGGAAGAAGAGAAGAAGGGTCAGGAATTCGAGAAGGAGAACCGGGATTCAATCCCTACTACAGCGAAGAAGAATAAGAAGGGAGGGGGCGCTAATGAGGCTAAAGTTCAGCACCACATTGAACAAACGGATGAAGGGATGGATAAACATGCCGGATCGGAAGATGAGGATAGAAACGCTTCTCAAATGGCATTTTCAGGTAATAAGAAGCCCTCAAAACCCAATAAAAAGATAATGAACACGTTCAACACTCTCATTGGGGAGGATGGAGACCTTGAAGATGGAAATTCGAAGGAGGATGAGGCATATGAGGATGCATCCGCCATTGCATTTTTCGGTAAGAAGAAGAAATCATCCAAATCAAAGAAAAACAATAGTTCGAGCTCTTTCAGCATTTTGAGTGCCCGCGAGGAGGAGGAGGTGGACAACAATGGGCATACACCAGCATCCACAGTAGAAGCTTTCGACGAGGAGGATGAGGAAGAGATCCCTTCTGTGTTCTCCAGCAAGAAGAAGCCTTCCAAGAACAAGAAGGAAAAATCTTCCACTGTTTTCAGCGCCTTCAGTTCCATTGAAGAAGAAGAAGGCTCCAAGGAGGTGGAATCTAACCTCAAATTGGAAGATGCGGAGGAAGAGGAGGTGGTGCATAACGTATTTTCTGGAAAGAAAAAATCTTCAAAGTCTAAGAAAGACAAAGTCTCTCATGCTACTGCAGCAGTCCATGGCGATGCAGAAGAAAAACAGGAAGAGGAGGAAGAAGAGCTGACTCAAGTTACTTTTTCGGGGAAGAAGAAGCCTTCAAAGTCCAAAAAGGATAAAAATTCTCCGGCTCCCAGCAGCTTTCTTGCTCCGACTGATGTAGATGACAACCAGGAAGATGCACATGAAGGGAAGCTGGACACTGTTTCATTCTCGGGTAAGAAGAAGCCTTCTAAATCCACGACGGATACAAGTTCTCCAGGTTTTAATTCTGTTGGCGAAGAAGACAACCAGATAGATGATGGGGTAGATGAACAACTCACATTGGCTTTCACTGGTAAGAAGAAGCCTTCCAATTCAAAAAAGGGCAAAAATTCCCATTCTTCTAGTACTTTTGACACCCTTGTTGGAGATGAAGAAAAAGAAGGAAAGGCTGCACAACAGCTTGAAATATTAACTGAGTCTTATAGCCATGTGGAGGCTGAACTGAATTCAGTCAGGAAGGGTGAAATTAACGACCCTTCTATGCGTAAACAGCAGCAGAAAAAGAAGAAAGGAGGGAGATCTGCTAAGGAAGAGGATGACTTAGATAAAATCCTTGCTGAGCTTGGGGAGGAGACAAAACCTCTAAGCACAGTTTCTCCTCCTGTTCCAGGTGCAGATGTTGCAGGCCGTGAACTAAAGGAAGCTGATGTTACGGCCCATATATCTCCACAAGATAACGGTATTATTGCGTTACATATATTTTTGAGGACAGTGCAACAATTATTGTATGTCCCTAATGAGTATCAAAATAAAAATATATAAATAAAATTTTTATTCCAAGAAATTTACGTTCTTACATGTCTAAAACATGCACATATATGTATGTCCAGTACATTATTATATTAAAAACTATATTAGTAGTTTCTTTGGCAAAGTTGGGTGCTTCAAGTTTCGGCACCATCTCTCGAGATCATGGTCACTTGAAAATTTTCTACTATTCTTCTCAACCATATACGATAAAGTTCCTCTTTATTCTTCGCTTTTAAATAAAAGTGTAAGCGAGAAACTTACCTTTTTTTTTGTTATACATGCAAAGTAAGGGTTTGATAACAATATTCAAATTTCATTTTTTCAAGCAAGTATAAGCAGTCTGCATAATCAATGTGTAATGATACAATTCAACTTGTATCGATATAAACAATAAATAATTGTATGGAAGTGTAATAGTCAAGTAATATTCATTGGAGCAATGTTCATTCTTCATAATTAATGCTTCCTTATTTCATTCCATCGTGTTTATTTATTCTCTTTACTTCTTCATTCATTTTCAATATGCTTTTAATTCGTCACATAAGAATCACTGCATTTATATCACTCTTCAGTCTTTGGCCCATTCCACTTGGGTTGAACTCAGTGCGCACAACTCGCATGAGGCTCGTTAAGGCCCCAACTGAGTTGACCCGGGAGTTTGATCCAATGCGCACAACTCGCTAAAAACATGCTGAAGTCAAACTAGGTTTGAATCAGTTTGCAGATACCTTTAACTCTTGCATCGATGCATTCAATGTGGTATTCTATCATTAATCATATATATTAGGATATTAATAATTTTGTGAATTCTCATCCTTTAATGGTAACAATTTTAATTCATGTTCGATAGTTCTCCATACAAAAAATAGACTCATCATGGGATATAATTTCAATAATGAAAAACTTGAAGGTAGAGCATAATTAAAAAAATAATCCCTCACCGTTAGTTTCTTATTTCTCTGGCCTTTCCTTGGGTCATCATCACATATATCTTGCGCACCATCCCTTTTCGTATGTGAAGGTAAGCATTAATTGAAAACATGGTTCAAGTATTTAATAGTTATGATGTGGAACCTATAAGTAATTAAGAAGGAATGTGTTACGGATCCTCCGTCAGTTATCTCCTATTATGTTATAATTATTATTTATTTGTCGATTCGAGTCATGTTGTATAAGTCATAGTTGTTGAAGCGTTTAAGTGTTTTTATTATTTGATGAATGCTTATGTTATTTTTCAGTTATGTTATCAACCCCTATATATTGGGCCTTTGGGGTCATGTAACTCTTATGCAAAATATTAATGAAGGTTCTCTTTCTCTCTCAAAATTCTCTCTCTCTCTCTATAATTTTTCTCATCTCCTCCCTCATTCTAGGGTTTACCCCCATTGTATCTCCGCCTCCTCCCTCCACAATCGTCGGCCCGTAACAAATTGGTATCAGAGGGGTCTTTCCTTCCCGCTCCGGCCACTGAGTCCTTATCGTCTACAACCCAAAGTTTATCCCACTGCCTTCGTCCACAGCAAGCATCGATAGATAAAAAAAGCCGCAACTTCAAAAAAAGCCGACCACGGCCCCGCCGCCGACTTCCAGGGCCGCATACACGCCCTTCGACGCAACAACTAGCCGTCTTCTTCTTCCACCAAGCAGCAACGCTCCGTCCTTCAGCCAGTCGAAGCCAATTCCTTGCAACAACGCTCCGTCCGTCATCAAAGCCTCCCGCGATCGCTTATTCCAAACCCTAGACGACACGCGTCTCTGCTCTTTTTTCCTCGAGCCCCACTCAGGTCCCTTTTATTATATCTCCTCCGGTGCTTATCTTCTCCTAAAAAAAATCCACCCACTATTTTCCCCTGCTGCACGTTATCTCCCATCTCCTTGAGCCTCCCGTCCCATCAACTAAACCCACTCACAACAAAGCTTACTTTGATTTTATTTTTAATTTATTAGTCGAGCATTTTGATTAATTGTAAAAAAATTCTATCTCTATCACTATAGTGTTACCATTAAGCGCCACCGAGGCGGTTTCCGATCGTGCGTGTCTTGCGAAAATTGAGGCGACCCTCACTTCTAACACCGGATGTTTTCTGGCAGATCTCGCACAACTTTTCGGTGACCCTCTTTCCCCGATATCGCTACCATTCTCACTTCTAGACTCCACTGTCAACCTTTCGACGCAACTTTCACCTCCACCCCCCAATTCCTCTCGAGCAGTCGCCACCACCACCGTCTACTTTTGTGGCCACCATTCTGCAGCTGCTGGCCCCGGCCACCTCGCTGCCTCTTCGGTCGGTTATTACCCTGGCAGCCCCGACTCCAATTCCACAGGCCGCTCTTCCACCTCCACTCTGACCACCGTCTACTTTCGTGGCCACCATTCCGCAGCTGCTGTCCCCGACCACCTCACCGCCTCTTCGGTCGGTTATTACCTTGTCAGCCCCGACTCCAATTCCACAGGCCGCTCTTCCACCTCCACTCTGGTCCTTAGCTTTGTCGCCTCTGGACGCATCATCGCCTCTTCTGCGGGCTCTTGCTCTGCCTGCACCTGCTCTACCGATCCCTCCGGCCACATCACCATCTCGTTTGCCAGGTCGTGCTCTGCTGACCCCGACGGATCTGTTCCTGCTACCGGCCGTCGCTTCTCCGACCTCCATACTGTTGCTGCTTGCCATTGCTCCGCCAACCTTGCGGAAGCCATTCCCTCTGCCGCACGTCTTTTTGATGGCTCCGCCGCTACTCACCAACACTACCGTTAATGCTAAGCGTCATCAGACATTATTTTGGCGGGAGATCAAGATGCCAGATGATCCTACTATCCCGATAGAGTTCGAGCTTGGGGTCAAGCTCAATATCAAGGGCGGATGGAGTGTTACGGATCCTCCGTCAGTTATCTCCTATTATGTTATGATTATTATTTATATGTCGAGTCGAGTCATGTTGTATAAGTCATACTTGTCGAAGCGTTTAAGTGTTTTTATTATTTGATGAATGTTTGTGTTATTTTTCCGTTATGCCATCGACACATATATATTGGGTCTTTGGGGTCATGTAACTCTTATGAAAAATATTAATGAAGGTTCTCTTTCTCTCTATAGTTCTTCTCATTTCCTCCCTCATTCTAGGGTTTAACCCCATTGTATCTCCGCCTCCACCCTCCACAATCGTCGGTCTGTAACAGAATGTCTTCCTTGGGTAAGGAAAAGGATACCCCAAAACCTATTATATTCTCAATTAAAACCAACTTCATCTCCAATATACTTAGCTTCTCTCAATTCTCCTAATACATATGATTACTCTCATAATTATATGCTTATCATGATCATCACGTATATCCTTTACGTGTAATCTATTCAACAATTTATAACATAACATCTCAACATCATCATAGTAATTAATCACACATTCCTATATCTGCCCCTTCATAAATCCAAATCAAGGCATATATATATCATTTAATTTTCGCAAAACTCCCATCATTCTAAACATTAAATGAGGGCAATCTGTTGAAGCAGAGAAAATCTCAATTTCAAAATATTCGGATCTAAGTGCAGTCCGAGATTACTTGACCCAGCGGTTCGGCACACCCAGCTCTGAAGACAAGAGAGATAAAAAACAACTAGAGGACCCCAGACGCTGCAGCATGGAGGTCCCACCACGTACCCAGAAGCTTAGAAGAGTTTCCCCTCCACAACCAAAAATGGATGAGCTAGGTACGAGGAAGGCATCATACAAAGAGTAGTTAGTCTCGAGGGATGGAAGGGGGGTAAAATAGCAAAAATTCAAGGTGTCATTCCTGGTGCCCCTGAGATCCTATTTATAGACAAAACCCGGGGGGGGGGGGGGGGTTCAGGCGAGAAGGCCCAGTCCTGTGAGCTTGTCTTCTGGATCCTGCTAACTTTGTGATTCACCGACTGGCGACTATCTTTTGATTTTTGACCGTGCCTGGCGAAGCACTGCTGAAAGTCGCCAACTAAGTGAGTATCAATGATGCTTGCCAAACCCTCCCGCCCAATGCTCGCTTGGACGGTCAGATGCTTAATGCTCGCCTGCGCTATTGGGTGGTTGCGCGCCTGAGCAAGTATGGTACTCGCCCTTGTCAGAAGAGTAACCATATGACCTGTCGTTGACTGCTGACCTACTCTTTAATGTTGTTGACTACTGTCCACGTAGAGCCACTGGGTCCCTCATTGACGAATAGAGGTTGTACCCAATCCCCGCTCTTTTCGAGCGATCTTAGAGCTCAAAAAGAAATATCCAACCCACTATTCGGCAAGGCCTTGTGCGAGATTCATCGTTTATGCGACGCGCGGCGGAGCCCCCGCCACCCCCACATCTCTATAAATAGAGGGGAGGGGACGATCCACGGGTGCCCTTTCTGGATCATCGCGTGATGTCGTTCACAATTGAGGAAATCGCCAAGAAGTTCCTATTTTTTGGGGAGGTGCTTGGCCCACAACCTCCGTCCTTCAAAAAACGACAGCATGATGGCGACGTTGAGGAAGCTGATCGCCGAAAACCGGAGAAGAAGAGAACACAAAAAAGGCCCGCTCCTGCTGGGGGGGAGTCCTCCGCCCCTGGCGAGGTTCTTACTACCTAACTGAGCACTCGACAACCTCGGTCGCTACTCAGGGCGAGCTAAATCAAATGGGTCTGGGCGAGGATATTGACGCCCAGACGGGCGAGTCTGCTCCCGCCAACCCTCTATCTAACAATCCCGTGGTCAACCCTCTATCTAACAATCCCGTGGTCATTCCTTCATTGCAAGCCGAGACAGGGCGTCCTAGCTAGGTGCTGACCACCACGCCGGATCCAACCGATGTCGTCCCTTCCACCGAGGTATCCACTCCCTCATCAGTGTTGTCTGAAGTCGACCGCTCTTCTAAGGTGCTGACCACCCCCCAAGGTACGGAGAACGCAGTTGAAAGTCACCTTCGTTGCTCTAAACCCGGGCCACCTCTTCTAATGAGTTTCATTTTTCGCAGAGACGACACCATCTGTGAACCCTGGCGGCCCGAGCGTGGTGGTCAGATACGAATTGGCAACTACAATAACGTGTCCTCAATTATGTTCACATTTCACTCCCTCGCCGAGGTCTTGAGATTGCAGATGCTATATGACGTTGTTTGAAAGATTGAGGCATAGAGAGAAAGATTCAAACAATATCTGTTGATAATGCATCCTCTAATGATTCTGCCATAGAGAATTTGAAAATCTACATTAGAAGCACCAAAAAACTGCTTTGTGACGAAAAGTTATTTCATGTCAGATGTTGCACCCATATTCTCAATCTCATAGCCCAAGATGGTATCTCTGAAATCAAAAACATTGTTGTTATACGTGAAAGTGTCGAGTATATTCAGCGATCAAATGCAAGACTTCAAATATTTTCAGAGATCGTGAAACAACTTAATTTACCAGAAAGAAAGCTTATTGATGATTGCCGTACAAGATGGAACTCAACTTATGAGATGTTGGCGAACGCAAATAAATTCATAGACGTATTTCCAAGATTTGTCGAACGGGATTCCCATTATGATAGTTTCCCAACCGAGGAAGATTGGATAAAAATTGAGAAAGTATGTTCAGTGTTGGAGGTATTTTGGACTGCTACACATATTATCTCTGCAAGCGAGTATCCGACATCAAATCTATTTCTTAATGAAGTTAGTAGAGTAAAAGTTATGTTAGATAAGAAATCTTTGGACAATGATTTCTTTATTAAAGACATGGTTGAGAAGATGAAGATCAAGTTTGATAAATATTGGGAAGCTTCTAATTTGTTTATGTCGGTTGCGACCATTTTGGATCCAAGGTGTAAAATGCGAGCACTTGAGTTCTTTTTTCCAAAATTATACTCTGCACAAAAAACCGAGAATGAAATTAAATTTGTTAAAGAAACCTTGCACAAAGTATATGCAGAATATGCAAAAAATCTAATGGTTGAAGTTGAGGAGGGTGGTGCAATCGAAGGGAATAGTCAATCTACTAGACGAGCTCAAACACAATCTGATTGATCGGAGTATTTTGATTATGTGAAGTCGGGCGAGTCCATTCAACCGCAAAAATCTGAACTTGTCATCTATCTTGAAGAAAATTGTTATATGATTGAGAAAGATCATACTAGAGGTGAAAAAATCTTTGATGTTTTAGAATGGTGGAGAGTTCATGCACCGAAGTACAAAGTTTTATCAACAATGATAAGAAACATTTTAGCAATTCCTATTACTTCTGTTGCTTCTGCAGCCACTTTCAGTGCTGGCAGTAGAGTCATCGATAAGTATCTTGCATCGTTGAAGACGAACACAGTTCAAGTGTTGATGTGGGGTGGAGATTGGTTGAGAAAATGTTTTGGTGTTAAAAAGACGACTAAGGCAAAATTACGTAACTATGAATTTTTTATGTATTAAAATTCCTTTTATTTGTAAAGTCTAAACTATATTTTTTGTATTGCGGAGTGAGAAGAAAGCCGCGCAAGTACTTCCAGTTGACGACGTCATGCGTCTTTGATGTTTGACGGCATGAACTTTCTTATTTTTAATGTTTTTGCTTTACTTTATGTTTCTGCTGGATAGTTTGACTATTTACGATTAGATTTCTGTAGGAATGTTGGATAGTGGTAATTTCTGTTGCTTTACTTTATGTTTCTGCGCATGTTGTTATCATGCTGGACTGTTTATCTGTTAAGTTTTTGATGCCGTGATCAGTTTGACTATTTACGCCTCATGAGACTGGACTGTTTTATCTGTGAACTTTATTAGAAAGAAAGTTTGCATAATTGCATGTATCTATCCTGGATCTTTTACTCTTTCTTAGAAGGTGTTGTTCTATTATTCAGAGCATTATACTTGACAGTTCTCTTCTCTCTGTCCATATTGATGGCTCCATTTGCCAATACATTTGAACATGAATTCAGGAAGATATGACTTGATCTTGTTCGCATGACTCTGGAATCTGGATACATGTTTTGGGCTGTGATTTGAGATGTTTTAATGTGTTTTAACTTTTATTAGGTATTTAGATGGATAATTTCATCCATGCAGACATACATCTTGGAAATATCTAGTTCGACTGCCGCAAAAAAAACGATCTAGAAAAGACATCAGTCCATAAACTTTATTCAAAAGAAAGTTCGTATAAAAAAAATGATTTTTAATATAATTCGAGCCGAGCCCATCGAGCTCGAGCCGAGCCCATGGAGCCCGAGCCGAGCCCATGGAGCCCGAGCCGAGCCCATGGAGCCCGAGCCGAGCCCATCGAGCCCGAGCCGATCCCATCGAGCCCGAGCCGAGCCCATCGAGCCCGAGCCGAGCCCATCGAGCCCGAGCCGAGCCCATCGAGCCCGAGCCGAGCCCATCGAGCCCGAGCCGAGCCCATCGAGCCCGAGCCGAGCCCATCGAGCCCGAGCCGAGCCCTTCGAGCTCGTCGAGCCGACCACGAGCTCGAGCTCGAGCTCGAGCCTTTTAAAACAAGCTCGTCGAGCTCGAGCTCAAGCTCAAAAAAAGGGCCCGAGCTCGAGCCAGCTTATTTTGTTGAGCTCGACTCGAGCTCGACTCGTTTGCAGGTCTAAACAAATATCAGAGCTGGAGTAGCGGCTCGCTGAGAGCCAGACGGCGTAGGAGTCGTCCTAGGTCCGAGGTGGAGACGCGAGAGGCGACGAGAAGTCAATCGCCCGAAGTGAGCACTTTCGGCGTCGGGAAGAGGATCCCGATCGTCCCGGAGGACATCCCTTTGATGAAGTGCGAGATCGCCAGGGCGGTAGGCGATGCACTCCTCTCCACGCTTCAGTACGAGAATACGCTGATGCCGGGCTCCGAGAATCTAACACTGGACACGGTCATCCCAGGGCTCCTTGCCGAGGAATCCGACTCTTCGATGCCCCCGCGATCTCCGGATTCTGAAGAGAGCGACGCGTCTGACACTGAGGCCGAGGACGACGACGAAGATGGAGCCAACCCTTGAAGAGTTGTCATTGCCCAACCCTTTATTTTTGTACAAAACCTTTTGTAACCGGCGAGAAACCTCGCCGCTTTTGTGCTTATTTGTAACTTTATTTTTTGAAGCAATGGAAATGCCATTTTTCCACCTATTCTCTGATGATCATTGTCTGGATGCTCCTTAGTTATTAAAGGCGCAAGACGCATCAAAGCGTAAAGGAATCATGGAGCCTAGGCGCAAGGCGCAGACGCCCGCTTTATGAAGGAAAGGCACAACCAGATCCATTTTAAATAATCAGCACCAAACATCGTTTCAGCTTCTCAATTTAATTCTTCATCTAGTCTACTAATTAATCATTCATTACTATCGTTTGTATCTTTTAAAAATTAGAATCAATGTGGTCACTTGCATCATATGTAAGTCTCAACGCATAATTATTTTTCATGAACACTAAATCAATAAAAAATTATTGAGTTCTTAAATTATTTTTTTCTTAATTTTTGAAGAAAGAAATTTACAACAAAAATTTTACTCAGACGCGCATTTTATTTCTAAAGGCGCAAATAAGGCGCAAACCTCTGAGCCTGGTGAGCCTGGTGTCTGAGGCGCGCCTTTACTAACATAGGGATGCTTGCTCGATATGATGCTCGCTAGGCTCTTAGGTGCGAATGTCGATGAGTTCGTGCTAGGCTCTTAGGCGTGGACGTCAATGAGTGCTTGTTAGGCTCTTAGGACGAAGCGATGATGAGTGCTCACTAGGCTCATAGGACAGAGCGATCTGACAAATACTCGCCAGGCTTTGACACATCGCGACACTCCTTAAACATTCGCTGCGCTGCTGTTGGCGAACATTGGCTCTAGCCTGTTGCGACGGGCTTGTGTACCTCGCCTAAGCGAACATCACCTATGCTCACCTATTTATGCTCGCCCTTTCTTGGGTCGGTCTACCGAAGAAGAGGAGGGGAGCCCGTGCAGGGACACGAACCTTGATCGCTTTTCCGCTCGAAGGCTTTTTTACTCACTCGAGGGGGCGAGTAGTCGGTATGCAGGAGAGGAGCTCGTGCAGGGAGCCCAACTATGACAACTCCACTTCTCGAGGTCTTTCGTGGGCGCATACATCGTTTGCCTTGTTACTTGAGAGCTAGAGAAGGGAACAAAAAAATCATTAGCTTCTTCGGAGGTAAAAGATTTTTTCTTTCTAGGAAAGAAATGACTCTTGCCCGCTGAGAGGGGAGTTGATCTCGACCATCAGTGCAGAGGTGCGGATGAGAAGTGCGGTCGGGGGTCAACGACCAACATGCAAGGGGGAGCTGATCTCGACCGTCAGTGCAGTGGTTTGGACTTAGGAAGATTCATTACGCCACTCGATCTACTGTCCTATCATCCGCCCCGCGGGTGATGAAAATCAAGTTGGCTGCTCACACCTTGGTTCAATTGGCAAACAGAAGTGGCCTCAGCAGGTCCAGAGGGACACACACGTCCGAGGCCTCCACCTCCTCCCTGGCTGAGGAGCAAGAGAAAACCTTCACAGGGATTGACATTCGGGAGGTCCATCAGGACACACACCATAGGCCTCCATCCTGGTTCAGCTCATTCCAAACGGGAGGGACTACTTCCTAAGTGACTATGAACTATCAACAAAACTTAACATGAAGCTTTGGATCCTGCTCCGAGCCCATGGCTCTCTTGCGGCCTCAACAACGTCCTTAATGGCGGAGGAATCACTCATAGTCAGGCTGAGGTGCTGATTCCGGACTCTTCTTCCATATCCCGCATGGTCGAGTGAGAATTGCAATGGGGGGGGGGGGGGGGGGGGTCAACGACCAATATGCAAGGGGGAGCTGATCTTGACAGTCAGTGCAAAGGCTTGGACTTAAGAAGACTCATTAAATTACCCGATACACTGTCCTATCACCCGCTCCATGCATTTTATGGGATTCAAGTTGTTGACTCATTTTCCCCAGCTTGACCACGAGGATGGTGGCCGAAGCTGGCATGCATTATCCACAATTTCATCAATGAGAAGACAAAGAAAATCCCAATCTTTTAGGGACAAGTATGTATATGTTTAAGGAAAAATGATTACAACTCATCCCTTTTTAGGGGTGGAACCTCTTCAGGTCGTCGCCGCTCTAGGTGTTGCCAAGCGGTTCTCCTTCATGATCCTGCAAGCAGTATCCTCCTGTTTCGAGCTCCTCTCGAACGATGAAAGACCCTTCCCAATTTGGGTTGAGCTTTCCGACCGCAGCTGCTCTTCCTGTGACATCTACCTTCTTCAAGACCAGGTTCCCTGCTTAGAATTGCTTTATGCGGACGTGCTTGTCAAAGTGCCTCGCCATCCTTCTCATGACTTCCTCCTGCCGGGTTGATGTGAGGTCCCGGAGCTCTTCTTTGTAGTCGAGGGAAAGTCTTTGAGCATCCTCATTCTTGAGGCTTCATTTTTCCTCCCCTCCTTCTGTCGTGACTACCCTGGGGCTTTTAATCTCGAACTCAACCGTGATGAGAGCCTTAGACCCGTGTGATAGCTTGAAAGGTGTCTCCCCAATGGCTGAGTTGTGAGTGGTTCTCAAAGCCCATAAAATCGAAGGGAGCCGTTCGACCCAGTTTCCCTTTAGATTATCGACCTTTTCTTTAGTAGATTAACGATGAGCTTGTTCGCGGCCTCCACCTGCCCGTTGCTCCGGGGATGATGTATTGAGGCGAATCAAAGATCCGTCCCTAAGTGCTGATAGAAGTCAGTGAGATACAAGCTGACGAACTGTGGTCCGTTGTCTGTGACGATGGCGAGAGGAATCTCAGACTTGCTGGCGATTTCCCCCCAGATGAAATTCTTCACGATCTAGGAAGTGGTTTTGGCTAGAGCTTTTACCCCAAATCCATTTCGAGAAATAGTCGTTCATTACTAGAACAAAATCCCTATTCCCGCTGGCTTGAGGGCAAGGGCCAATCAAGACCATCCCCCAGTTGGCGAACAACCAAGGAGCCGTGATCGAACGAAGCTGCTGGGCCGGTTGTAACTGGAGAAGGTTTCAACATCCTTCCTTATCATGGCCAAAAGTAGACGTGTCGTAGGATCCTTTGCTCTAGAATGCGAGTCCCTGAGTGACTCCCACATTCTCCTAAATGAATCTCTTTCAGGACCCGAGGAACCTCAAGCTCCGACACACATCTGGCCAAGGGGCCTGAGAGAGTCTTTCGATACAGCTCCCCCTCGTGCAGTAGGTAGTAGGCCGGTTTATAACAAAATTTTCTCTGGTCTCCTTCGCCCGCCGAGAGTTGATCGGTCGTCAGGAAAGTGATGAACGGATCCTTCCAGGAAGCCTGTTGCGCGATCTCCATCATTGCCCCTTCTTCAATAGACGGCTGAAACAACTTTGTGATTGTTCCACCGGCTTGTACCGTATTTGGCCAAGCGGTCCGCCGCCGAATTCTCTTCTCAAGGCACATGCTCCACGAAAAATGACTGGAAGCCCCTATCAAGCTTTTCACATTTACCAAGTACCTCTGCAGGATGAGTTTGCGTACTTCGAACTCTCCCCTGATTTGCTATGCAACCGCCATTGAGTTGGTGAAAGCCTTTACATCTTGAATTCCCAGTTCCTTGGCAAGCGTAAGCCTGTCACTGTTGTCTCATACTCTGCCTGATTATTCGTGACTGGAAAGAGGATTTCCACCGTTTGCTCGATCCTTGTCCTTTGAGGATTTACCAAAATGATGCCCACACCTAAGGAGTTTTTTCCCGAAGCTTCGTCTACGTACATTTTCCATGGAATGGCTTCGAGGGGCTCTAGGCCTCCACTCGCCTCTGCTGAGAAATCTGTTAGGAAATCTGCCACCGTCCGGGCCTTGATCGCAACCCTAGGGTGGAAAGAGATGTCGAACTCACTGAGTTCTATCGACCATTTCGCTAACCTTCCAAAATGCTCCACACCGCTTAAGATACTCCGATGAGGATGATCTGTCACCACATGGATGGAGTGCGCTTGAAAATACGGTCTCAGTTTTCGGGCCGAGATCACCCATGTCAAGGCCAGTTTCTCCAGAATGGGTATCTAACTTCGGCCTTTGGAATACCCTGCTTACGTAGTAGATGGGGGGCTGCCGCCTCCCTTCTTCACGAACCAGCACCGAGCTTACGCCTTTGCCCCCACTCGCAGATAGAGCAGCAGGTCCTCCCTTTCCTTCGGGCTCTGGAGTAGGGGTGCCTGAGTCAGCTGCCCTTTGAGCTGCTCGAAAGCCTTCTTGCACTCCTCCGTTCACTCGAACTGCTGACGCCCCCAGATAGTTCTGAAGAAGGGGGAGTATTTTTCTCCGGCCTTGATCAAAAAGCGACTGAGGCCGCCAGCCTTCGGCCTGCCCTGAACACGCACTTGACCGGGTTAAGCCTCATCTTGTCTTCTCGTAGCGTTGCGAAGGTCTCCATCAAATCTTGAATATGCTCCAAGATGCTTTTTCTTTTCACCAGAAGATCGTCGACGTAGACCTCCAAATCACACCCCTTTTGACCTTTGAAGACGAGGTCCATCATCCGTTGGTAGGTAGCTCCGACGTTCTTCAACCCAAACGACATCATTTTATAACTATAACAGTCGCCGCGGGTGATGAAGGAGACGTCGTAGCAGTTCGGGTGATGCATCCAGATCTGATGATAACCTGAAAAGGCATCAAGGAAGTTCATCACAACAGAACCGACGACTGAATCTACCAGCGCATCGATTCGAGGGAAGGGATAATAATCCTTCGGACACGCTTTATTTAGTAAAGAAATGTTAACACACATCCTCAAGTCTCCCAAGGCCTTCTTCACCATTACCACGTTTGAGACCCAACCTGAGTGTTGGATCTCTGATACAATACCTGCCTCCAATAGTTTCCACACCTCCTCTCTAATGGGCTCGACCAGTTTGGTGGCCACCGATCTCTGCTTCTCCTTGATGGGCTTGGTCTTTGGGTCGAGGTGGAGGTGATGACAGGCTACCTATGCATCGATCTCGGGCATGTCAGCGGCGCTTCATGCGAAGATGTCCATGTTTTCTTGTAAGCACGCCACCAACTCCATCTTGCTTTCGGCCTTCAACGCTCCTCCTATCTTCAGCCTTACGGGCCTCCCGCTCTCAGTCACCACTTCCACCTCTTCCACCTCATTCGCTGCTTCCAGCTTCGTACTTCCTTCAAGGACCTTATCCAACTTCCCTGCTTCCTCCATCCAACTGATAGTGCTCACTGCGTTCAGATAGCACTTTTGGGCGGCTCTTGGATCGTTCTTGATCCTCACCTGGACCTCCCCCTGGCAGTACTTCAAACATTGATGGTAGGAGGACGAGACCGCTTTGAAGAAGTTAATCAACGACCGTTCGAAGATGACACTGTAACAGCTCGGCGCATCTACGATGACGAATCGACACTTGATCGTCATCCCTCCCAAAGTCGCCACAGCTCCACTCCTTCAACCTCATTCCTCTCCCCGGAGAAGCCGAAAAGAGGACCATCCAAGGCTTTCACCCTCCCTTCCTTTACTTCCAATCCGTTGAACGTCTTCTTGAAGACGACATTCACAGAGCTCCCGTTGTCATCGAGGATCTGTTCGACCGTGAAGTCTTCGATGGCGGCTTGGATGACAAGAGCATCATGGAAGGGGTTCTCATTCTCCAGCAGATACTCTACCGAGAACGTGATCTTCTCTAGCTGCTGAGGTGCCTGCAAGGTTGAGGCGACACCCCTTCTGTAGATGGCGTGGAGAGTCCCCTTGCGGGAGGCCTCTACTCCAGCCACTCCATTAATCGCTTCGACCCCCCTTGCTCCTCCTTGACCAATTCCTCCACGAGCCTCTTGGTCTCCTCGATCCTCATTCCTCCTCCGTGCTGGGTCCTGCTGCCTCCCTGGGTCCTCCCGACCCCTCTACCCCTGCACTATCTCTTCTCCTTCCCCTTCTCCTGCCCTCCTCCTAGCCTTCAGGAAGTCCGGGCACGTCATGGTTCCCTGCTCCTCGACTCGATGGAGCTGACAATAAAGGGGGACCTCCGCAAGCCTGCTCCTTATCCTTTGATTCCTCCTCTGGAAACGGTTGCTTGCCTGGCAACCGCCATAGCTTCTCTCTTGTTTTCTCCTCCTTGACGCCCTCCTGGCCAATATCGCTATTCCCTCCTTCCGGGGGAATACCTTCTCTTAACTGGCCTCCACGATGGCCTATTTACAGGGTATTGGAACCTACGTCCCTTTGCTCGGTTATCCGAAGCCACGACGGGCCTCCCTACCTCCTGTCTCCACTGCTCCTCTCTCCTCCTTGGTTCCTCCCTTCTCCCCTCTTGCTTCTTCACACCTCCCTTCTTTCACCACTCCATGGGCCTCCTCTCAGACGTCTTCTCTTCCTCCTCATCATCCTCCTTATCTCTTGTTGCCCGATCCAACCTCACTAGGAAGCTGGGGTTGGTCGATTCTCCTCGAATAAACTTGTGGGCCCTTTCGACGAGTTCCTCATACAACTCTGGAGGCTCAGTTTTGATATCTAGGCTGAAGAGCCCCTGCTTTAGCCCGAAAGTCAGAGCCAACAATAGGGTGTTATTATCTACCTCCCGGATATCCAAGACCTCCTCCTGTAAGCTGTCAATGTAATGACCCAACATCTCTTGCTTGCCCTGCGTCAAATGGAAAAGGGCAACCACCTCTTTCTTCCTCTTCTTCGAAGTAGCGAACCTCACCACCAGCCCGCGACGCAAGTTCTCGAAGCAGTTGATAGAATTCGCCTTTGAGGGGAAGGGCAGAGACTGATTCCACCAGTTGCCGGCGAATTCTATCACAAGGGGGAAGGGAGGGAGAAAGGAGAATGGCTTACTGTGAGGAATAATGAAAACTTGAAAACTATTGGAGTCTAACAAGCAACCTTTTCTTAGCCCAAGCACCAAAATCCCAACTTCAACACATTGACTACGGAGGGAGGTCAGAGCAGTTGGAGAAGAGCTTTCTCCCCGTCAAAAGAGAGGGAGATTGGCGAGGAAGATGGATGTAGACGGGCAGTTTCCGTGAGCCCTAGGCGAGAGCGGCGAGACTTCTGTGTGAGGTGTGCGAGGTTTTGGGAGATAAGGGAGTCTCGGTTATTATCCCCTCCTTGGACCGGTCCAGATGTTACCGCCAACACTATAACTAGATCAATTAAATACAACAACAACGCCCCAGCCTTTGTTCCACTATAGTGGGGTCGGCTATATGAATCCTTTGTCTCCTAGATCAATTAAGTACTAAATGAACAAAAATCTATTTATTACTTCAAATCTACCAAGTCAGACGGTTTTATTATTGGCACACCAACATCAGCTATTAGCACACCAATGTACAATAATTTTGTTATTCACACCTAAAAATTAATGGGCATACGAAACAATTTCAATTAAAAATTTCGTTAGAACATACTTTATGAATTGAAATCATTACGGTGACATTTCGTCAATGCCTTTCTTTTATTTTCTCGAAAATTAATTTATTTAAAAGTTTATTTGTTTTATGCAGTTGCTCGAGATTCGGGTGTTACAGTTGATATGGATTCCAGCAAACAAGATGGGGCCTATGAAGATAATGCCTCAAAAAATAAGCAACAGAAGAAAAAGAAGAAGAAGGGTGGGCGAACTTTCCAGGAGGAGGAGGACTTGGAAAAGATCCTGGCGGAGCTTGGGGAGGGTGCACATCCTGCCCCATCTCCTCCTGTTGTTGAACAACCAGCTAAGATTTGTATTGGTATTGTAGCCGAGGAGAAAGAAGGAGATGGAGAGGAGGTGGAGTCAGCAGCTGCGAAGAAGAAGAAGAAGAAGAAGGAGAAGGAAAAGGAAAAGAAGGCAGCTGGTGTTGCAGCTTCTACTGTCATTGCTGAGGAGGGGGTTAAGGAGGATAAAAAAGATGTGACAAAGGGAAAAGTTGCGGACAAAAAACTTCCAAAGCATGTTAGAGAGATGCAGGAGGCATTGGCACGAAGGAAGGAGGCTGAAGAAAAGAAGAAAAGAGAGGAAGAGGAGAAGTTACGGAAGGAGGAGGAGGAGAGAAAGAGGTTGGAAGAGCAGGAGAGGCTTGCGGAGGAGGCAAAGAAGAGGAAGAAGGAAAGGGAGAAAGAGAAGATGTTAAAGAAGAAGCAGGAGGGAAAACTCTTGACAGCCAAACAAAAGGAGGAACAAAAGAGGTTAGAAGCAATGAGGAGACAATTTCTTAGTCAGAATGATAACGTTTCTGCTGATGTTACTCGGGAGACCAAAAAAAGGCCAATATACCAGGGAAAGAAGTCAAAGACTTCTCAGGTAAAAACTACTGATGCAGAAAATATAATAGAAATGCAGAATGAGGTGGTTGAACCTGATACAACTCAACCCGATGATGACGATGATATGGAGGAGGTCACCATTTCTCAACATACAGAAGTTCAGGATCAATCTGAAGATAAACAGGAACAAGAGTCTGCAATCATGGAAGAGGACGAAGACGATGAAGAATGGGATGCTAAAAGTTGGGATGATGTTGATGTAAATTTTTCAAGCGCGAGTCCTTTTGCTGAAGAGGATGAAGAAGAGTTGATCACACAAAATGTTACTCTAGAAAATTTAGCTCTTCCAAAGTCCGGGGCTAAAAGGGTAGTTGCTCCCGTAGTATCTTTGAAGAAGGGAGACGAAGAGAATGGCCATGAAATATCCGCGAGTGATGTAAAGAAGAGAATTAATGTTGAAGGTAAGCACGAACCCGATCGAGCCAAAAAGAGCGGTGGTGATCTCCGTTCACCTATATGTTGTATTCTTGGTCATGTGGACACTGGTAAGACCAAGTTACTTGACTGCATCCGGCACACTAATGTGCAGGAGGGAGAAGCTGGAGGTATTACCCAGCAGATTGGTGCAACTTATTTCCCTACTGAAAACATAAGAGAGAGAACCAAGGAGCTAAAAGCTGATGCAACACTGAGAGTTCCTGGATTACTTGTTATCGACACTCCTGGACACGAATCATTCAGTAACTTACGCTCTCGAGGTTCAAGTTTATGCGACATTGCCATTCTCGTTGTGGACATTATGCATGGACTCGAGCCACAAACCATCGAGTCCCTCAACATGCTCAAAAGTCGGAATACAGAATTCATTGTCGCATTGAACAAGGTATTGTTCTGAATTTCCTGAAAAACTTTACCTTTCCATTAAAGACGAGATATATTTGTTCTGTGAGCTAATTTTTTTTTCTCCCTATAGGTTGATCGACTTTATGGTTGGAAGAAGTGCCCAAATGCCCCCATAAGGAAGGCTATGAACCAACAGTCTAATGATGTAAAAAATGAGTTCAACATGAGACTTACACAGGTTGGTTAGTGGAGTAATTATTGTTTGTAGTGTAGTTACTGCTCTTCTGCTCGTAATTGAGTTTCTATTTGAAGCAGTATGATAGGAGCTTTAAATTGAGTTACTTTTATTCTTGGTAGATTATAACCGAGTTTAAGGAGCAAGGTCTGAATACTGCTTTGTACTATAAAAACAGAGAGTTGGGAGACACGTCTAACATTGTACCAACAAGTGCAGTGAGGTATATGCTGTGTTCTGCACTAAGGCTCTCTTTGGTACTCCGCTTTTGCTCCGGTGGCGTTTTTAATTCACGTCACTGGATTAATGAAAGTGTAGGGCAACTTCCATTTTGAAGCTCAAGTATTAGTGAGAAAAGACCAAAACCTTCATTTCGAGCTTGGGAAAAGCTCTATTTTTAACTGGAACTAATATGATACCTCGATTTTATAGCGGTGAAGGTATACCGGATCTCCTTTTGTTACTGGTACAGTGGACACAAAAAACAATGGAAGAGAAGCTTACCTATGTTGATGAAGTTCAGGTTTGTGCACATCTTCATTTTAATCTATTCCCCGTTTCTTGCCCATGTTGTTGTAATTAATATCATGATCGAATGAAGGACACTGCATGGAGACCTTTCTCCGTGTTGTACCTTATCAAAATTTTATTTTCCATTCAGAAGTATCACTCTTGTAGTCTTGTTCATTTAATGTGCTTGCATCTTGTGATTCCTATTTTATTTTCTTATGCCTTTTAATATTTCAGTCCACTGTCTTGGAAGTCAAAGTAATAGAAGGATTAGGAACCACGATAGATGTGGTGCTTGTTAATGGCACTCTTCATGAGGGGGATCAAATAATTGTTTGCGGTATGCAGGTACTGTACTATCCCATTTAATGTTTGTGCTTACAAGTTTGTTTTTTCATTCACCATGAATTTCTTCCTGACAAACATATAGGGGCCTATTACGACCAATATAAGAGCTTTGATGACTCCTCATCCTATGAAGGAGCTCCGAGTAAAGGTATGCAATCTATTAGCAATGCAGCTTTACGTTATGATAATGATGTCATATTCTAGTGGGCATGCCATAGATTTTTTGACCTTTTTGGTAACTGAAAAAAACCCTTTTGCAGAGGAGAAGATTTTCAGCTTCACCAGCCTTATTTGTCATTTAAGACAATAATACTTCATGTTATTGCATATGCTCTTTAACCGAACAGATTAGAAAAGTAATATATGTTTAATTCTCCTTTAAAAGAGAAGAAAAATGTTTATTCTCTTTTACATTGGGTTTTGAAAGAAATGAAGGAAAAAAGTGATTGTGATTAATTGGGCATATATAACCTCTTAGGAAACGAACATGGAAATGAACCTCTATACCTCTATCAAAACAAGTGTAAGTGTAGAAAGCAATGAACAAACTTTGTATATCCTTCTTCATGTGACAAATACAAGAGGGAGTACAAATATACAGGAGAAGAGAGGGATAAAGAATCCTATACAATAGATGTGGGATTAAAGAAGAAAGAAGAAATGGGCTTATAAATGGGCCTTTTTACATCGTTTTCCCTTATATCCTCTAACACTCCCCCGCAAGCTGGAACATACAAATCGTAGGCACCAAGCTTGAACAAGAACTGATAATACAATTTGCGCGGTAATGCCTTGGTAAAAACGTCAACAACTTACCCAAAAGCAAGAACATGTTCAAGCTTTAGCACCTTTGATTGAACCTTTTCTCGAACGAAATGACAATCAACCTCAATATGTTTAGTTCGCTCATGGAACACATGATTCTTTGCAATATGAATTACAACTTGACTGTCACAAAACAAAGTTGAAGGTGATGACAATTTAACTCCCAAATCCATTAGAAGACTTTCAAGGCAGGTTAGTTCTGATACAACAACCGCCATTGCACAGTACTCAGCCTCAACAGACGAGCAAGCAACCACCGACTGCTTCTTATTCCGCAATGTGATAAGATTTCCTCCAAAGTATGGACAAAAACCAGTAGTAGATCGTCAATCATCCAACGAGCCCGCATAATCCGCATCAGAGTATGCAATAAGAGAGAGGGAGGAAGATGACTTATACACAAGTGCTTGTTTAGGGGCAGTCTTTAGATACCTAAGAATACGTTCCACTGCCTAAAGGTGAGAAACCCGTGGAATATGCATAAACCAGCTGATCACACCAACAGCAAATGATGTATCTGGTCTTGTAACTGTTAGGTATATCAGATTTTCGACAAGACGTTGATAGTATTCCGAATTTGAAAGTAGAGAGTCAGAATCAGATCCCTGAGCACACAACTTGTGTTTGACTTCCATCGGGGTCTCCACAGGTTTGCAACCTGAGAGGCCAACATTTTGCAGAAGGTCAATGCAATACTTACGCTGAGATAAAACAAGGCCATCATGTTGCCCTGCTACCTCTAGTCCAAAAAAATACCGAGGATTTCCCAGATCTTTGATTTGAAAGATAGAATTTAACTGTGTCATCCGCGACATGTTTGATTGCAAAGATCCACTTGCAGCTAATACAACTGTGGGCGGGAGGGAGAGACAAGATCCTAAGTGTGATTACCCCACAAAGCAGTCATTTCTTCATCCATGGCGGCACGTCACACCGGATGCTGAAGAGTTTCCTGCACAGAGTTAGGTATAGAGATAGAGTAGAGAGAGAGTAAAGGTAAGAAGAGGTGGAGAGAGCCGATGTAGAGAGACATAATTGGCCAAGGGATGAGCCGTCGAGGGGGATGCCAGATCAACAGGCCGCGAGATCACACCAGTAGAGGGAAGATGCTGCAGGGCATCTGGACGTGTAGAACGACGAGTGTAAATATGAACGATAGGAGGTTTGGAGGGGACTGGTGGTGTAGGAAGTGGAAGCAAAGGAGTAGGTAGAAGGGGTGAAAGCGGGGACGTAAGTGGAACTGTGGGCCGAGACAACGAAGGAGGAAGAAGGGGATCAGAAGAATTGATGTGATCTAGTTGTTTTTCATGAAAGGAGACATCAACAGGTACAACCACCTTACCAGTGGTAGGATAAAAACAGACATATCCCTTCTGAGTGCGGGAGTACCCAACAAACATAGCTTTGGTAGCACGAGAGGCTAACTTGCATTTTAAGGACCAAGGTGGTGGACATAACATGTGCATCCAAACACACGATGTGTGAGAGAGGAGAGAGTCGTGGATGAGTAAAAGAGAGTAATGGGAGATACAAAGTGGAGGACAGACGAAGACATCAGATTGTTGAGGCGGCAAGCAGTAGAAACCACAAAGTTCCAATAGAGGGGAAGCGATTTTTCCGTTCTGCTATGTCATTCTGTTAAGGGGTATAAGCAAACAAAGTTTGATGTATAATACCAAACTCGGCACACAGATTGGAGAAGTTGCGACCAGTAAACTCGCGAGCATTATCTGTACAGAGAGTTTTTAGACAAGTAGAAAACTGAGTGTGAGTTTTCGTAAGAAACGTACGGAACGTGGATGTGAGTTCAGTACGATCACGAAGTAAATACAAACAGGTAACCTGCGAGTAGTCATCTATAAGTGTAACAAAGTAGCGATACCCAAAAACACTAGGGACCTTATAGGACCCCAGATATCAGAATGCATTAAGGATAAATGAGCATCACTCTGAGTACAAGAAGAAGAAAAAGATACACGGTGGTGTTTGCCGAAAATACAGGATTCACAAAAAAAACTCTTGAAAAGAAACAGTGGGAAGAACTTTCTTGAGAACTGGAAGATGAGCATGCCCAAGACGACGATGTCATTCAGTGGTTGAGACAGTGGTGAGAGCAGCTGGAGGAACATCAAGAAGATACAACCCGTTGGACAGTCGTCCTTTACTAAGTATATTCTGCGTTAGTCGATCCTGCACAACAAAGGAAGAGCGTGAGAAAGTTATACAATAATCAAGATCTTGTGTAAGACGGATAACATAAAGTAGATTAAAAGGACAGCCCGGAGCATGAAGAATCGAGGATAAGGAGAGAGCAATAAGAGGCAGATGAGCAATGCCAGAAATTGGGATTGTGTCACCATTAGCCATAGTGATGTGCTTGAGATAAGCATTATCTAAGTATTGAGGCGGCCTCGGCGGATAGAGATGATGCGTAGCACCCGAGTCCACAATCCAGTGGGAGCTGTGTGAGAGGCAAGATATACCTTCATTGGAGATCGGGGCCACAGAGCCAGAGAACCGACTAACCTCCCCTTGAAGCTGATGGAGTTGAGCGCGTAAAGCAGCAATATCATCACTAGTGGCAGAGGGAGGTGTGGGAGCGACCGTTGCAGTAAGGTGAGGGGGCAGACCATGCTTGCGGTAGCGGTGGCCTCTAGATGACCATCCTTGCCACAACAAGAGCACTTGAAGAGAGTTCGACCATCACGACCGCGTCCCCAAGACTGGCGGCCACCACGAGCCGGAGGACCACGAGCAGAAGGAATGAGAGTAGCCACGGGCTGCTGAAGAAGAGTTGAAGAAGGAGACAGAGCATCCAGAGGAGGAGTAACTTTCAGAAGCATCGAGCACGCATTCGAGAGGGACGGAGTAACAACGGATGATAGGATATGAGTGCAGACACTATGAAGATGTGACAGAACACTTGCCATCATCATAGCAGTCTCCACTGCATCTTTCTGCTGTCGTTGAGTAACCAAGTCCCTGATGGGGGGCTAATACTGGATCCAAGCCTCAACAAGAGTTTTAGCCCGAGCAACAAAAGAAGTTATGTCTCCAGTAACACCAACGTCGAGGGACTGATGATCAGTAAAAATATCAAACAAGTGTTGAAGACTGCCCTTCCCAGAGTAGAGAGAATGGAGATCTGTCCACATAGTGTGAGTCGTCTCGTGATACATGGTCATACGATACGACTTGGTGTCCCAAGGATTGAGAAGCCAAGATTGGACGCGTCCATCGTCACAGATCCACTCATCAGTGGGTTCAGTGGGAGCAGACCTTGTTAGGTGATGAAGGAGACCTTTAGTTTGTAGCACACGCCAAACTGAGTGTATCCATTTCACAAAATTTTGTTTACCGCGGAGAGAAATGGTGGTAATGTGTAGTTCATCACGAAGATCAAGAGTAGTAGCACGAGGATAGCCTAGAAGAGTAGACGAATCAGAAGCAGCTATGGAATCAGAAGCCATCTGACTGAACGAAGCCCAACAGCTAGGTAAATTAACCGAGCGGCAAGGGAAGCACGCGGCAAGCCGAGAACAACGTCTAAAGGAGATGTCCCAAGAGTAGCGACTAGAAGATGTCGCGCGAGCAACAATGACTAGAAGAGATCACATGAAATAGCGACTAGAAGGAACCACACACGAAGCAAAATTAGAAGAGATCGCGCGGAAAGCAACGACTAGAAGAGAAACCGGTAGGACCGCGGGCAGAAACCGAGGCCGCAACGGAGAGACGTAGACGCAATCTGCGATGGATAGACCGTGGCGACCAAACAGATAGAAGAAGCCGTTCGACAAGAAGAGGGAACAGTGGGGTAGAAGGCCACCAACTAGGCAAGAACAGACTGTGCTGTAAAACAAACCGCAACAAGGAGAAAAGGAACCGAGAGCCTCCAATGACTAGAAAGCGGCGCACGAGGAGACCGTGGCGACTAGAAAGAAAAAGGCCGACGACAAGATAGCAGCGGCAAGGCGAGCAAGCAACAAGAAGCAGAGAGAGCACGCAGGTAGAGCTCGACTAGCAAAAGATCTTGGCGGCAAGACCGAAGTAGAAAGAGATGGCTATAAGAGAGCCCAGAAGAGGAGGAAGTGGAAGCCACAAGAGAAGTTGGAGTGAGAGACACGAAAGCGGTTGGAGGAGAGGAAACCGCACAAGGGTTGCGGTTAAAAACAGGCAAGCCCGAAAAGAAACCGCACAAGAGTGCGGTAAGGCGTGAAGTCGGGAGAACCGAGCTATGAAGCATCGACACTTCAAAATGCTCAGCGTGTCGGTGTCGGAGACTCTGACACTCGTCCGACTATCCGACACTCTCTAACACTCGAGTCAGAAATCCGACAAGCTGGCTCACACGGGACTCGCCTGTCCCACTCAATCGGATACACGTGTCCCTAAGTTAGCTACTGATGGTGAGACGGGTGGCAATTTGTATTGGAAGTGTCTTTACCCCCTTCTAGCATTTCAAGTTGTGAAAGTGGATCTACTAGTGACGTAAATATTTTTTCTAGAAAAACGAAGATTGAAAGTGTGAAAAAAAGTTTGCATGAGAATTCATTATGTTTACAAATGATATATAATGGTAATGTGTTAATGTTCTATCATTTTTTGATCATTTGTTAAGTTTTGTATTTGAATATTTGCTGTGTAATATTTAAACATGACTTAATTTATTTAAATGTTTGTTAATTGTTAATTTTTTAAATTTTTGTTAAATGTTTTAGGATTTTCATAGTTATAAAAAATGAATATTTAATATACGTGTCCGAGCGTGTCGGAATATGGTATTTTTTTAGAACTGACGAGTCGCGTGTCGTGTTGTGTCGTATCGCGTGTCCCGTGTCGGTGTCGGTGCAACATAGGAACCGAGCATAGGCGGTAAAAAAAAGCTAACCGCAAATTCGGATCGATGCCTCTGATACCATGTAGAAAGCAATGGGCAAACTTTGTATTTCCTTTTTCATGTATCAAATACAAGAGTACAAATGTATAGGAGAAGAGAAGGATAAATAATCCTATACAATAGATGGGAGACTAAAGAAGAAAGAAGAAATGAGCCTATAAATGGGTCTTTACATCGTTTTCCCTTACATCCTCTAGCGGTAAGGTTAAGAGTTCTTCTGGTTTTTAATTGTCTCTGGATAGAAACAAAACCTTATATATAAAGAAAAGTATTTCTTTTTTCCATTATTTTCTTATTAATTTAAACTCCAAATTAAAAGGAAAAGGAGGTCGCCTTTTTTGTTTTTTTAGAAAGGTTTTGAGAATCAGACCGGAGATTGAACCGGAGAAAGGAGTGGTTCAAGGTTGAATCGGTCAAACTGGGGTCAAACCGCAATAACTTAATATTATAAAACATATTTTAGTATTATTACATTTTTTATCTTCACACATAAAATAAACACATTTTAATTGTAATATACAAAATGACTTCCTATTAAAATTTATCTAAATATTGAAATTAGACATCAATTAAAACATTATAAAATATTAAATATTCACAATTTCAAAAAAAAAAAAAAAGTTTGCTCAAGTGTATAAACAAATAAATATTAAATCTAATATTTTTATTTAGAATATACTAATTGGAAGAATCTACAATTTTAAAATGTAAATTATACCTATATATTAATGTCTATGTAATTATTTCTTAAATTAGTTGTATTTTATTTATATTTATATATTCTAAGTTCAAGCCGACCCCACTATAGTGGGATAAAGGCTTGAGTGTTGTTGTTGTTGTATATTCTAAGTTCACATATTTCTTGAGGCTTGGCGCCTCAGGTGGTTGAGTGCTTAGCTTTGGCGCCTGAGAATCTCCCTCTTGAAGATAAATTAAAAATTTTGACTGGGCGGTTCTTTGACACTGGGCCGGTCCCCGGTTCTACGGTCCGCCCGCCCGGTTCTCCGGGTTTTAGCCTGTCTGTGGTGGGATCGATTCTTTGGGATGAACCGGACCGGCCGGGGTTCCCGATCGGCGGTTTGACCGGCTGAACTGGCCGGTCTGGTTTTCAAAACCTGCCTTTTTAGTTTATTTCTTTCCTTTATAGATTATAACTCTCACACAGTTCTGGATAACTTTTTCTTTGATGTTGGATCTTATTCAAATAAAATTTAATGTTTTGACTAGATGTTAATAATATGATCACATTTTGACACCAGGGATCATACATCCATCACAAAGAGCTCAAAGCTGCACAAGGTGTGAAAATTTCTGCTCAGGTATTGTCATCAGCCATTATCCGGCCTTTAAGTAATAATTCTGGCAATGCAGCTTGTTCGAATTCATCTTCTCCATATTGTTTTTCTTTCAGGGACTTGAACACGCTATTGCCGGGACCGCCTTGTACGCAGTTAAACCGGGCGACAACATTGAAGCTATAAAGGAAGCCGTGATGCACGACATGAACAAAGTCATGAGCCGGATCGACAAAAGTGGGGAGGGCGTTTATGTCCAAGCCTCCACCTTAGGTTCTCTCGAAGCACTGACTGAGTTCTTAAAGAGCCCAGCTGTCAATATTCCCTTCAGCGACTTCAGTATAGGTCCAGTCCACAAAAAGGATGTCATGAAGGCTAGTGTCATGCTTGAAAGGAAGAAAGAATACGCGACCATCCTAGCCTTTGATGTCAAAGTAATGCCCGAGGCTCGTGAGCTCGCGGAAGAGGCGGGCGTGCGGATTTTCGTAGCGGATATAATTTATCACCTCTTTGATCAGTTCAAGGCTTACATTGACAACTTGAGGGAGGAGAAGAAGAAGGAGAGTGCGGAGGAGGCAGTCTTCCCATGTGTTTTGAAGATAATGCCAAACTGTGTTTTCAACAAGAAGGATCCAATAGTTTTGGGGGTGAATGTTCTTGAGGGCATTGCCAAGGTACCATTTTCTTTTTCCCATTTTTTTTGATTACTTTTAAAAACTTTGAAATGTGGCGGTTTTTCACTATAAGGTTTTTTATGGTGCTTGGATTTGTTGAAACACATTACTTTTGAGTTGAGTTCCATTTTAACACACCCTTATATTATTTTTTTTCACTACTTTGTTATTTTGATAAATATCCTTTTAAATAATCATTTTATTATTTTTCATGATACATTTCTTGTGGACCATCCCCTTCGACCTAGTGATCAGTGGCGACACTATGGCTGCGAGGCGGAGGCGTTGAGGCGGGGCGACGTCGATCGTGAAGCGGTATCGCGAATGGCGGCTAGGGCAAACTCTGTTGTGGTCCTTCCCCTTCAACCTAGTGATCGGCGGCGACACTATGGCTGCAAGGCGGAGGCGTTGCGGCGGGGCGACGTCGATCAGGAAGCGGTATCGCGAATGGAGGCTAGGGCAAACTCACGGGTTTTCTCCCGTGGGGTTTAGATCGAGAGGGAGAGGGGAGAGGGGAATTAAGAGAGAGAGAGAGAGAGACTAGACTTCTAATTTTCCTTCCTACCATTAAGGCTCAACCGGCCACTATTTAAGTTCACCAAACATGCCTCCCATTTGGGCTTACGACAATGGACACATAAATAAAAAGATAAATAATAAAAATGTGGAGATAACTAAAAATAACCCAACAAAATATGAAGATAAGTTCCGCCAATGTGCCACATAACATCGCCGCCCCCGTCCGAAGAAAGCTTGTCCTCAAGCTGGATCGAAGGGTATGGCAGTGGCTTCTCCTCTCGTCGCGTCATCATCGGGAGGATCATCCACTTCGAGCTAAAATAAGCGTTTGCAATGATGTACCAGTGTGAAATGGTCATCACAATTGTAGCACAATCCTTTCTCGCGACCCTCGACCATCTCGGTGCGGGACAAACGTCAGTGAACCGTAGGCCGCGGTGTATCGTCCCGGGATGGAGCCTTGTTAGGCAAGCTGGCTAGAGAGTAAGCTCCCTGATAGTCCTGATGGCCCAAAGGCGGACAATCTAGTATCAGTCGTCGTTCACAAGCCCTGGCGAGGCTCATAGCTGTGTTGAGATCACGTGACATAAAGAACTCCACATCCCCACGTAATCGCTCGTGGAGGTCGGCGGTGAAGAGGAGAACCTGCTGCTCCGGTAAGACGGATGTTGCCCTGGACAATAGCATTGGGAATTGTTCCAGGTATGGGTCGATGGAGCCGTCATGTTTGAGGTTCACCAGATCGCCGAGTGGGTTTCCCTGTAGAGCTGGTCCAAACCGCAGGGTGTAAGCCGCACTGAATTCCGCCCATGAAGGGTTGGGGTGTTCCCGCAGAAGTTGAGTGAACCACAATTGCGCTGGGCCAAGTAAGTGGAAGGAGTCAATGTCGACGCGTTCTTCATCTGGTGTGCGCTGGTTGGCGAAGAAAATATCACAACGGGTAAGCCAAGGAAGATGATCGTCACGATCCTCGTAGGTGTGAAAATCCATCAGTATAGTGCATACATAGGCGGGGTAGTCCACGCCTGGAGGAGCGACAGAGTCCGCGCAGCTTGACGGAAGGAGATCGGCCGTGTGCAAGGGCGGGCGAGGAGGCATCCCCTGTAGGGCATCCAATTATGCGTTGAGGGCGTCCATTTTGACGTTCTGAGTCGCGAACATGGTTTGGAAGAGTGCCGTAATTTTGTCAAGAGATGGGGGAGCATCTGCCATCTGGGATAGGGCTGGACGGATGATTGGTGGTGTTGGAATGAGGCTGGAGGAATAGAGGAGGCGCGAAGAAGCGGCTGCGGGGCGAGGAAACTGAGCGATAGCCGGCAAATCGCTCACAGAGAGGTCCCCAGAGCTGGACGATGGGCCGGCTATCGTGCCGTGCTGGTGGTGGGCTGCCACGAGGCTGGAAGGTGGCTCTGATGCGCAGGAGAAGAGGCCCGCGGAGTCTCCAGTCAGGCAGTGCGAACGCGGTTGTCGCGGGTTCGGTCGAGCGGAGGAAATGCCGGAGTGGGCGGCGTCGGGCTGTGATACCAAACTGTTGTGGACCTTATACTTCGACCTAGTGATCGGCGGCAGCGCTTTGGCTGCGAGGCGGAGGCGTTGCGGCGGGGCGACATCGATTGGGAAGCGGTATCGTGAATGGCGGCTAGGGCAACAAACTCTGTTGTGGACCTTCCCCTTCGACGTAATGATCGGCGGCAGTGCTATGACCGTGAGGCGGATGCGTTGCGGCGGGACGACGTCGATCGGGAAGCTGTATCGCGAATGGCGGCTAGGGCAAACTCAGGGGTTTCTCCCGCGGGGTTTAGAGAGAGGGAGAGGGGAGAGGGGAATTAAGAGAGTGAGAGACTTGACTTCTAATTTTCATTCCTACAATTAAGGCTCGACCAACCACTATTTAAGTTCACCAAACATGCCCCCCATTTGGTCTTACGACAATTGACACATAAATATATAGATACATAATAAAAATGCGGAGATAACTAAAAATAACTCAGCAAAATATGAAGATAACTGGCGCCGACGCGCCACATAACAACATTATTGTCATTAAGATGAAAAAATGTTAATTTGAATGTGATTTTCTAGCCTGCAACACTGTAACGCACTTCTCATATTTCAAAAAACCACTTTGAAAAATGAGAATTTAAGTACATTAACGAACACTTTGAGGATAAGAAAATGTCTTAATTTTGTATTATTAGCTGCATCGAAGTGAGCTGTGGATCTATTCGTCTTTTACAATTGACTGTTTCTGCAATCCAGTTCCTGGCATATTTGGGTTCCAGAGAGTTTAATTTTTACCCACCCTTAAAATATTCCATGAATTTATCATCATTTAAACTAAAAGTATTATTCTAACTCATCATATCAATATTATTCTATTGTCATTAAAAGTAGAAAGCCAAATGGAAGTTGATTGGCTTGCCCTCAACTTTGAAACCACCTCCAAACACAGATTAAAAAAATGAATCTTAGAGTCTGTGATACTTCAGTGTTGCATAAATTAATGGTGTCTTGGTGTAACCTTTAATTGACAAATAAAGGCTCCGTTTGGCATGACGGTAGTGGTCGTGAACGCGGTGGTTATGAACCATCCTTCGTGAACCTCCTATCTCACCTAAAGAACTTCGTTCACTTTTATGTTCAAAGTTAGTTTTCTTTTCTTCGTAGCAGTCATAACTCATAACTACTCTCATGTCAAACATATATTCATGATGATGGAACTGTTATGCCAAATGATTTTGGAGGCCTTGAACATATATCAATAAAATGTAGATAAGTGTTATTATTGATAATTTCTTTAACTAATATTAGTCATGAATTCAGATTGGAACCCCTATTTGCATTCCTTCAAAGGACTTCATTAATATAGGAAAGATTGCATCAATTGAGATAAACCACAAACAGGTTGATATTGCTACAAAAGATCAGAAAGTGGCTATAAAGGTAGGAGGAACAATCTCCCCCCTTGTTTTTTTTTTTTTTTACCATGGCATTGACTTTTTTTATTTGTATTTTTTACCATTACAGATAGTAAGCAACAGTGCTGAAGAGCAGCAAAAGATGTTTGGAAGGCACTTTGAAATTGATGATGAGCTTGTTAGTCACATCTCAAGAAGATCCATAGATGTACTTAAGACAAATTATCGGGTAATTATCACTTTAAATATGAGCTAATTACTTTATCCAGCCATTTACCGAGATCTCCTCTCTAAGGTTTCGTTTGGGGAGACTTATTTTCACCGGTCAAGGGAAGGTCCGATTCATGCGGTCGTAACCGCTTGACCGGTGATAATAAGTCCCTCCCAAACGAAGCCTAAGTTTGCTAAAATACCTGCCGCACTCCTCTTACTTTTGAATTACCAAAACCTCCATGTAAGTTTATGTTTCATAACATCCATGCACAGAAAGAACTCCCTGAAAATTTATTCCAAGAGGGTATTTTTGTGCGTGGATGCTATGCAATGTAAACTCACAGAGGAGGTTTTGTAATTTCAAAACCGAGCCGGGTTGCCCCCGTAATTACGCTAATTTCCAGGCAAAACGCAAAATTTTGGTCCTTCATGTGATATTTTGCCTCTAAAAATTAATATTTTTTTAGGATGATTTGTCCAATGAAGAATGGAGGTTGGTAGTTAAATTAAAGAATGTCTTCAAGATACCTTGATTCACAGGACCTGGAGATTTCAAGCCATGCTGAATCTGCCTTGGGTTGGAATTGGGTTGGGTCGGGTCAGGTGGGTTAGGCTTGAATAAATTGAGTCATTTGACTCGACAAGGTAACTGGAAATGGTTCTTTCAAGTGGTCACTGTCCTTCAAGCACAAGTCAACCCAGTTTGCTGCATATTTACAAAAATATATAAAATTTTAATTTTTTGGTTCATGGTCTTCTTTGGTTCACATGCTTTCTTTTGTCCAAGAGGTATGTTTTTTTTAAAGCTTGTATGATAATCTTTTGTTGCATAGTGTTAATTTAACAATTCAATTTTATCTCTTGAGCTATATATATATATATATCTTTCACTATTATAAGAGAAAAGTTGTCTTTGGTGAAATATTCAAAAATACCAATTATGCCCTTATTTTTATATTTTAATGACTTGGCATATATTATAATCTATTTTAAAGAAATTAAAATACAATGTCCATTCAAATAATTACACTATCAAAAAATTAAAAGTAATGATGAAAATTCATTTAAATTCAAAAATTTTTGTAGTAGAGCTCCTACACTTATTATGATAGGTTGTCATTAGACATGTCAGCAGTCTATTCAAGGAAGGTTTTCAAAATGTGATATTAAATCAATCAACTTTATTAAAGTCAAAATTAATATTTTTTGGTCAAAACGTATATTATTTTACAAAATAAAATTGTAATATTTATGTATATTTTTTACGGTCATTTTGAGTACTCATATGTATATGTTATGCGCGGGCAAAATTTGTCTTGTTGGAGAGGGCGAAATCCGTCGTCGTCGGTCGGGTTTCACCCTCATCCATATCCTGGATGCGGCCGAAGGACGCCCGAGAGCATCGAGCCGGGGAGGGCGAAGCTCGCCGTCGCCGGTCGGGTACTGTCGCGTCTGGCCATAGGAGCGGAGCCCTGTGGTGGGCACTCGTATATATATATATATATATATATATATATATATATATATATATATATATATATATATATATATATATATATATATATATATATATATATATATATATATATATATATATATATATATACTAGCATCTTCGAACGGGCTCTGCCCGTTCTCGATGTGTCGCTGCGGGCTTCGCCCGCTTGGCAACGACATGGGTCGCGGACGGCAACATGTGTCGTGAACGGCGATATTGGTCGTGAGTGCGACATTTGTCGTGAGCGACGACATTGGTCGTGTGCGGCGATATTGTTCGTAGGCGGCGACATTATTCAAGGGCGATGACAATGATCGGGGGTGGCGACAATGGTCGGGGGTGGCGACAATGGTCGGGAGTGGCGACATTGTTCGGGGGCGGCGACATTGTGCAGGAGCGGTGACATTTTTCGTGGGGCGGCGACACTGTTCGGGGGAGGTGACGTTTTTTTCTATACGCAACACTTCAACCTCACAATCATAGGCCCTTGATAGAGAACATTACTTTGAAGATAAATAATATCTTATAAATGATATTCCAACACATGAGATAAAAGTATAATCAGAAACAATTAGGTGCAAAAGAGATCCTCGTGTTCAAAAAAATGACATGTAAGCATATGTTCTGAATTTAAGAGAACATGTTCATTTTAAGAAGTATGTCATGCTGTTGATGGTAGGGAGTGGTAGCTTTCTTAAATTATTGATTATATTTAAGATCGGCTCGAATTTAAGAGTTCCCAACATAGGGGAAATTGAATTTGATCTGAAGATATTGAAGTTCAAGAGCAATGATAATGAACAATTAGTAAAAAAAATAGGGCATTGTAGGAGAGGAGTTTGAGGGGTCTGTTGAGCAGTCCTGGACTTTCTGCAGATATAACATCTAAATGAAAATTTGAGATGATGAGTTGCAGAGTATAAGAGAAATCATGTGATGTGTCAAAAAATTTCTTTTCTATTCAAATCATGCACCTGTGAAATGAAAAATTGCGCATGTCGAGTTATTGAGAACAATCTTGTCTATGATCCAACTCAAATCTTGCGATGTATGAAAAAGATTGAGTAAATCTGATTTCACTAACGAAAAATACAATCAGTTTGGGAATAAGAGAAATCAATATAGCAGTAAAAAAATATGTCAGATAACCATCTCATGAAATCCTTCAAGCTTCAAAAAATTTCTTGCGATGTACGACTCAAGAAATGTCTTTCGTGAAATCAATTCTCTGTTCAAGTCATGTGATGTATCAAAAGATTTTTTTTTCTACTCAAATCATGCAACTGTGAAATGAAAAATTGTGCATCACAAAAATCTCCTCAGCTAGCTTATCGATGAGGATAATTATTTCAAGACATCTCCTCAGCGAACTGTGAAATCATGCAACTATGAAATGAAATCCTTCAAGATAATCATCTCAGACATCACATGATTTCACAGCTGGAATTCTTCAAGCTTTCTCCTCATGAAATCCTTCAAGATAACCATCTCAGACATCACATGATTTCACAGTTGCAATTCTTCAAGCTTTCTTTTCAGCAAGTTTACATTTTTTACATGATTGAGGTAGTAGATTTAGCATCGAGTTTGGTTTCCCCACTCATTCACGAAGGCGCAAACACCAATATTCAAAAAGTTACTAAAAATGTTTTGGTTTTTAACATTTATGGAACTTGATTTTTTGATTTTTAAAATTTAGTATGTTACACCCTAAACTATGAGCAGAGTATTAAAAAAAAATTATTCAATAAGTGGGGCTAAGCAACCGGTTGAATGCAATAGATTAACCAAATGCAATATTTATTAGGACCATGTTATTAACCAAATGTATAGAGATTAATCAAATGCAAAAGATTAACCAAATGCAAGAGATCAACACAAAAAATTGTCAACATCTGGTTTCTCACGGTTTCCTCACGGTTTGCAGTAGGTCTCCTTAATTTGCGACCAAATGCATCTTGCTTTCATGGAGGCCTATTGTCAAACACCATAGGAGCATCATGTCGTAGATGGGTTGCCGTCTGTCGCCACCATGAGGAAAACCATAGGAGCATCTCTTCCTATTTGACAAAAAATGCAAAGAAAAAATATAGCAAAAAAGAAAGCCAAACTTACATATCCAGATGACAAATTGAATGGTCAAAAATTTACTAAACATTTGTGAGAATAGAAACTCTAGTATTATACAAAGTACACAGTATCTTTTTTAGTAAATTAACAAACAATAAACAAAATTATAAGTCTAGTTGAAATCTCACCTTTTGTAGGAGAAAGCCGGCTACGGAGGGCTTCAAGAATTTAGTAACTCCTTCAGTTGATGTATGTGCTCTGTGCGCTGTTCCAAATGCATCAGTCACATACAGATCCGCTAAGGATGCAAACTTCTTTGCAAATTCGGGATCATTCTTTTCTTCCTCCTTACAGGACCTTACATTTTCAAGCAACACTACACTGCCTTCTGGAAGAGAAGCAATCAACTTGTCAACCTTAGGGCCAATGCAGTCATCAGCCTTCACAATCTGGCCAATTAATGATGATAAAAGAATACATTATCTTGATTTTTTCCTACACTGCCTTCTGGAGTAAAATATTGGAAAGAGACAGAAAGATGAACTCACAATGATGATAAAAGAATACATTATCTTGATTTTTTCCTACACTGCCTTCTGGAGTAAAATATTGGAAAGAGACAGAAAGATGAACTCACAATGAGATTTGTTCTTCAATCTAGCTATTGTACAGCCTCTGTAACCTCCAAACATGTACTCAGATTCATGCACAGTCGGGAGATATCGTTGCACAGACGGGAGATCTACAACTTTAGCAAAATAATCGTGAGGAGAGGGAACCTTGCGCCCTTCTTCTTCTCCGGAGATCTACAACTTTAGCCCGACTTCTTCTCCGTCGAAGGCGCCGTGAGCAGAGCGAAAATCATTCCCGGGAGGTATCGTTGCACAGGCGGGAGATCTACAACTTTAGCAAAATAATCATGAGGAGAGGGAACCTTGAGCCCGTCTTCTTCTCCAGAGATCTTCAAATTTAGCCCGTCTTCTTCTCCAGAGATCTACAAATTTAGCCCGTCTTCTTCTCCGTCGAAGGCGCCGTGAGCAGAGCAAAAATCATTTCATTGAGGAAAAAAGGAAGCCGAAAATCTCCACTGCCGCTGCTGTCGTGCGGGAATAGGTCTAAGGAAGCCGAAAATACCCGTTGTCGCTGCTGCCGTGCGGGAATAGGTCTGCGGCTTTCGGCAGAATTAGACATGGCGGGATTAGACATGACGAAGGAGGTATCCGCGGGTTTTTCGTGGCTCTTCCCAAAGACAATCCGTGGCGGGATTAGATGTGGGTACGGTCAAGACCTTTGGCTTTTCTCAAAGACAATCTGTGGCTCCCGCCTAAATTGATTTGTGGCTTTTGATTAAAGAATGATCGTGCGACTAATATTGAAAATGCGGTGTGCTTTGAGATATGTATATCGCTTTATAATATACTAGCATCTTCGAACGGGCTTCGCCCGTTCTCGATGCGTCGCTGCGGGCTTCGCCCGCAATCAAGCGGGCTTTGCCCGCTTGACCCCCCGGTGGGCTTCGCTCGCCCCCCGACGGGGTTCGCCCGTTCTCGATGCGTTGCTGCGGGCTTCACCCGCAATCAAGCGGGCTTCGCCCGCTTGACCCCCCGACGGGCTTCGCCCGCCCCCCGTCGGGGTTCACCCGTTCTCGATGCGTTGCTGCGGGCTTCGCATGCAATCAAACGGGCTTCGCCCGCTTGACCCCCAGGCGGGTTTCGCCCGCCCCCTGGCGGGGTTCGCCCATTAATTTAGCTATGCCAAATAAATGTATCAAAGCATGCATAATAATGTTGTCTATAAATATTGTGTTGTAAGAATGTGGAAGTGAAAGAAATATATTTGCAGAACACCTAGGCTTTGTCTGGAAAATTTAATATGAGAAGCTTTATCATGCTTTACTATTGGTTAAGAGGATAAACAATCCAGGTTATTGTGCTAGGTGCAACCCTGTGCAGGAGTTTGAACAAAATGAAAGAAAGAGAGAATCTTAATACGAAAAGAAGCAGATGAGAGCAGAGTTGATGAAAAAAACTCATTGTTGATGAATGTGTTTCCATGTGTAGATTACGTTCTAAAAAAACATGCTGCTATTGAATGTATTTAAAAACACATTACCTATTCAAAATAGGTATGGGCTTCCTCCGGGTTGAGGCTCTGTCGAGGAGCAGCTTCAGAATCACGATGGAGGAGGAGACTCAAGCCTCACCTGTCAAGGAGGAGACTTTAAGAACTGCAGCCTAAACATGAAAATGACAACACATGTAGAAGTCGAGAAACCAAAGGCGAACATCAACCATTTCCTTGTTATTTCCATCGCCCTTTATGATTAAAAAAAGCAATGGCCTCCCTCGCCTATTTAGCACCAATCTATGGTTTAATGCACTAATAGCATTAAAATTCAATTAGAAGAGGAATAACATCAAATCAAAATCATTTCCGTCACAGCCCTATTACCCATCTTGGTTTCTTTGAAGCATCCCAAAATTATGTCCAAGCTTTACACTCATACGTAATTTCTCCATTATGTTTCTTAAAATAAATCAAGATAAAATTGAGAAATACTATGGAAAAAGTAAACTTTACCTATGAAAAGTCTAAAAAATTTAATATGAGAAGATTTATCATGTTTTACTATTGGTTAAGAGGATAAACAATTCAGGTTATTGTGTTAGGTGCAACCCTGTGCAAGAGTTTGAACAAACAGAGGAATACTTGGAAGTGAGCATACTATCTGACACCAACAAAAATAAAGGAACAAAACATTTTTTAATAACTTTAAACAGAGAAATATATTTTCACGATCTCACTGGAAATCAAACCCTCCCTTCGATTTAAGAAAGGAATGAAAATCGTGAAAATGGAAGCCCCAAAAACAGAGAAGAAATGTAAACCAGGGATGCATGCCAATAATAAATCTATATGAAATTGTAAGAAAGGAGTTAGAAACTTGTTAAATCTGTTAAAATCGAAGATTCAATACCAATGGTTTCTTCTTGCAAGAGCTAATTTCCATGAGTTGTAGCTGGCAGAGATGGAGCGAAGAATGTTCATCTGTGGGTCATGCAAGGGTTACACTACAATGAATGGGGAGTGAAATAAAACTGAGCAAGAAATGGTTACAGGGAGGGTGTCGAATCAGTAAAGGTGAAGATCGGGAAGGAAAAATACCTAACCGAGAGAGCTTCGGTCGCGGCCTTCAGCGAGAAGTTTGCTTTTGTAATGGCATGAATGGTTGCGTGTAGGGAGCAGAGATCTAACAAAAAAGGAAAATAATGAAGAAAACAGAGAAATGAAGAAGACAGAGGGTGGATTAGGGCTGAGCATATTATTCGAAACTCGAAGTCGCTCGAAAATCATTCGAAAAATTGAGTCAAATCGGAATCGGTTAAAATTGATTCGACTCAATTTGAGTCGATTCAATTTGACTCGAATCTGATTTCGAGTCGATTTCGAGCCAGCCCTGAATCGCTCGAAATATGATTCGAATCAACTCGAATTTATTTAAAAAATTATGTATTTATTAATATATTCCTATTTTATGATTAAAAATAAAAAAATTAAAATCTAAATAAAAAAAAGGTTTTAATTGTTTCATTTTGCTAAATTTATACGTTTCCCAATTTAATTTTGAGCTAATTAGGAATAAAATGAAAATTGCTAAATTTCGAGCCGATTTGATTCGGTTTCTAGCCGATCTGATTCGATTTCGAGCTGACTCGATTCGATTTCGAGCCGACTCGGAATCGAGTCATTTTGAGTCGAGCCGACTCGACTTGAAATCAATTTCGATTTCGAGTCGATTTCGAGCCGAGTTCGAGTCGAAAATTTCGATTTCGAGCCAAGCCAAAATCGCTCGAACTCGACTCGATATCAGCCCTAGGGTGGATGAAGATAACATCGAGAAGAAATCGAGAAGATGAAGCCACTGAAGGGGGCAACGGCTTCTGGCGAAGGCGACGACTGCGGATTCTGGCGAAGGCGACGACTGCGGCTTCTGGCGATGGTGATGGCTGCGGCTTCTGGCGACGACATCGGTTCTGGCGAAGGCGGCGGCAGCGGTTTCTGGCGAAGGTGACAGTTTCTGGCGAAGGCGAAGGCTTCTGGCGAGAGCGGGCTTGAGGGAAGAAAGGGGCAGGCAATGCCCAATCCTATCAGAGAGATTTTATCGGGGTGAAGAAAGGGCTACGACTTCTAGTGATGGCGACGGCTGCGGCTTCTGTAGAAGGCAACGACGACGGTTTCTGGCGAAGGCGGTGACAGCGGTTTCTGGCGAAGGTGGCTGCAGCGGTTTCTCGCGAAGGCGGCGGCGGCGGTTTCGGGCAAAGCCGACTGATTCTAGCGAAGGCGAAGGCTCCTGGAGAGAGCGGGCTTGAGGGAAGAAAGGGGCAGGCGATGCCCTATCCTATCGAAAGTGATTTTATCGGGGTGGAGGAAGGGGTGTGGCTTCTATCGAGGATTGAGAGAGGGGACACTGCTGCTTTCGGGATTTAATAAGGTTGAAGCACGGATATATTGGAGAGGATGAGATCCAACGGCTTAAAATTACTATTTTAGAGATCCAACGGCTGAGTGAAAGATTGGTGTGCTTTGAAGAAAGCTATATTGATTTATATAATAAAGACTAGCATCTTCGAACGGGCTCCGCCCGTTCTCGATGCGTCGCTGCGGGCTTCGCTCGAAATCAAGCGGGCTTCGCCCGCTTGACTACCCGGCGGGCTTCGCCCGCCCCCTGGCGCGCGAGGCCCGTCCCCCCCTGCGGGCTTTGCCCGCCCCGGGCAAAATTTAAATAATCAAATAATTTAATAAATAATTATAATTTTTAAATCAAATTATGAACAATAACTGCTTTGGGTATTTTTTTTAATTGCAGGCCGCCCTTGATGAATCCAACGGTCAGATTTGATTGCTCTGCCTCCTCTCTCGCTGCGGTCTCTCTTTATTCGCGTGGCCAGTTTCTATTCGTGCGGTTTCTTCTTTGTTCGCATGACCTGTTTGACTTTCTCGCGAACTCCTCCCAGTTCGTGCGGTCTTCTCTCTCTCCTGTTCGCGCGGTTTTATCTCTAGCCGTGCGACTTCTTTCCCTTTGCTTTGCTCTCTTCTTGCTGCGGCCATCCTAGCCGCACGCCCTGCTTGCTGATCGCCCGGCTTGGTCTTTCTGCCCTTGTCGCCGCGCCTTCTTTCTCTTCGCTTCCTGCTGTTCTCGCGCGGTCTCCTGGTTGCTCGTGCGGTCTCTCTTCTATGGCCTCCACCTCCTCCACACAATCCGCCTCGGTGCTCTCATCTTCTAGTAGTGCCCACGTTGTTACTCACGGCAGATGGTTGATCGACTATGGTGCTACAAATCATATGATAGACAATCCTCAGTGTTTTTCTCTTCTAGAAACACATGATCGGTTGCCCCCAGTCTTTGTTGCAGACAACTCTTCCTCTCCGGTCAATGAGACGGAAGTGGTTCAAGTCACTCCATCTCTTCGCCTGGCAGATACCCTCTATGTGCCCAAGTTCACTTGCAATTTATTATCGGTTACTTCTCTATGCAAGCAACTACGGTGTTCCGTCACATTCACTCCTACTTCTTGTTCTTTTCAGGATTCGGACTCCCAACGGACGATTGCTACTGAGACTGAGAGCGGCGGCTTCTACTTCCTCGACAACGTTTCTGCTCTATCCGCCTTCTCCTCCTCCTCTACAGATCTTCTCCAATGACATCTTCGCCTTGGTCATGCTCCTCCCCGGCTTCTTCGCCAGCTTCTACCCCACCTCCCTCCACATCATCCACCTCTCAACTGTGATGCATGCCAGCTTGGCAAGCATCACCGCTCCTCCTTCCCACCAACGCAAAGCCGCGGCTCTTCCCGTCCATTCAATCTCGTTCACTCTGACGTATGGGGTCCTGCTCCTACCCTCACCATCGGTCGGGGTAGTTCATATTTTGTCACATTTATTGATGACTTCTCTAGGTGTACGTGAGTGTATCTTTTAAAAGATCGCTCCGAACTATTCTCTGTCTGGACATTGTTTTATTATATGATTAAGACTCAGTTTGATACCTCTCTTAAACTCCTTCGTTCTGACAATGCTAAGGAATATCTTAGGCATGATTTTTCCTCTTTCTGTATGCAACATGGTGTTATTCATCAAACTAGCTGTGTCTACACCTCCCAGCAAGATGGGGTGGCGGAACGCAAAAACCGTCACCTCCTCGATGTCGCTCGCACTCTAATGACCCACATGCACGTTCCTCGCTCCTATTGGGGCTATGCTGTCCTCCTCTCCTGCTATCTCATCAATCACATTCCCTCCACAGTTCTCAATGGTGTCACCCCATTCTCCATTCTTTATCCGAACCAGAATCTGTTTCCTCTTACTCAGCGCATCTTTGGGTGCACCGCCTTTGTGCACTCTCCCGCCGCCACCCGTGATAAACTTTCACCACGGGCCACTAAATATGTCTTTCTGGGATACTCTATCACTCAGAAAGGTTATTGTTGCTTTGACTCTGTTACCCGCAAGCAGTTCGTCTCTGCGGATGTCACCTTCTTTGAAAATGCATCTTACTTCTCTCTCGTTTCCTCCTCTGCTCCTGATGATCCTACTTCTCATATTAACCCATCAGTTCCCTCTACACCTACTGACGTTCCGCCACCTCCACCATCTCCTCCTCCATGTCCACCTCCCGCGATATATCCCACCTCTCCGTTGCCGTCTCTCTCTACTCCTGGGTCAGCTCGCTCCACCACGGATGCTCCTGAAACTGAGGAACCCGCTGACCTGGATCTCCCCATTGCTCTTCGTAAAGGGGTTCGGGAATGTACCCAACACCCGCTTGCAGCTGTTGTTTCCTATGATCGTCTTACCCCTTCTTGCAGAGCTTTTGCACTGGCTATCTCGGCCACTGCCACCCCTCGTTCCTACCAGGTGGCCCTTACTATTCCTCATTGGAAGGCTTCCATGGATGAGGAGATTTCTACTCTCACTGAACGGGGTACATGAACCCTCTGTCCTCCTCCCTTCGGCACAGATGTCGTTGGCTGCCGCTGGGTCTTTGTTTTCAAATTCCATCCCGATGGCAGCGTGGATCGCTATAAGGCCCGCCTGGTGGCCAAAGGCTTCACTTAAACCTATGGTGTTGATTACTTCGACACGTTCTCTCCCGTTGCTCGTCTCAGCACCATTCAGGTCCTTCTCTCTATCGATGTCAACAGGGATTGGCCCATTTCGCAGTTGGATGTTAAGAATGTTTTTCTCTACGGTGATCTACATGAAGATGATTATATGGAGCAACCTTCTGGGTATGTTGCTCAGGGGAGACACGAGTATGTCGGCTAAAGAAGGCTATCTATGGCCTCAAGTAGAGCCCTCGTGCCTGGTTTGACAAGTTTAATGGCATTGTTGCGGCCATTGGTTTTGCAAGAAGTTCAGTCGATCACTCCTTGTTCGTTCGGAAAACCGCCTCTGGTCTGGTAGTTCTTGCGGTTTATGTTGATGACATTCTTCTTACTAGCGATGACCATGATGGGTAACTCTGACAAAGAAACACCTCCGTCAACACCTGGTCACAAAGGATATGAGCTCCTCAAAATACTTTCTGGGGATTGAAATCTCTAGGAAACCCAACTCCATGGTCTTTTCCCAACGGAAGTATGCTCTTGATCTTCTAAAGGAGGCAGAATTGACAGGTGCTAAACCTATCTGTTGTCCCATGGCTGCTGGAGAAGAAAAAACTTCAACAGATGACTCTCCTCTTCTATCCGATCTTACGAGGTACCGACGTCTGGTTGACAAACTCATTTATCTCACGGTAACCAGATCTGACATCTCTTATGCTGTTGGCAAGGTGAGCCAGTTCATGCAAGCTCCTAGGGAGTGTCATCTACAATCTGCCCTGAGGATATTGGAGTATATTAAAGCAACACCAGGGAAATGACTTCTTTTTCAGAAGAATGGTCACTTAAGGGTTGAAGCGTACTCAGATTCGAGCTATGCTGATGACAAAGGTGACCGCAAGTCATCATCAGGTTTCTGCACGTTTGTTGGAGGCAATCTTGTGAGTTGGAAGAGCAAGAAACAGACTGTGGTCTCCAGGTATAGTGTAGAAGCGGAATATCGCAGTATGACGTCGACCACGTGTGAGTTGAAATGGTTATAGGCTCTCATGCTTGACTTAGGAGAGGTCTACAACTATCCTCTTCCTATGTTCTGTGACAACAAGGCCGCGATATACATCTCCAAAAATCTAGTCTTTCATGAGAGAACAAAACACATAGAAGTCGACTGTCATTTTATTCGGGAAGAGATCTTGAATAAACAGATTTGTACTCCGTTCGTCACTTCCGACAACGAGTTAGCGGACGTCTTCACCAAGCCGGTGTCCGCTTCCTTTTTCCACATTTGCGACAAGCTGAGCATGATTGAAATCTATGCTCCAGCTTGAGGGGGAGTGTTGAAGTATGGAGGCCAGACAGTCTGTTGCTGTTCAGAGACCGGGCAGTCTGGCGGTTTATCTAGCCGGCCTGTCTGCCAGACTGTTGCTGTTTGGTGTTCCAGTGGTCTGACAGCTTGTCTCAGACAACTTGGAGACTGGGCGGTCTAGCGGTCTCCTGTGGCGGCTTGCTCTCTGTGGCGCTTATTCTCTCCTCTTGTTGTTGTCGGGCGTTTAGCCGTCTTGTCTAACCGCACGACCTGTCCGATTTGTCTTTTTGTAAAGCCGCATATACTTGTAAATTTTTAGTCTCACATTGCTTAATTGTAATCTCTCTCATCTCCTCCATTCTATAAAAGGGAGGCTATACCATTGTAATTGATACCTTTTTGGATAATAAAAATTTTGTTACTCCAAATTTCCGGTCTACTTGTTTCTGTTCGCACAACACAAGATGTAGATATACATGCATAAACTGTACATAGCATATGTAACAACATCGGATATATCCTATTGCCTAATATATATACCTTTCACTACATCAGGGGATGGTATGTGCTGCAAGTCTAGTGCGTAGGTCTCCAAGGGCGCTGCTCGGCCCAGTTGACCTCTCCTGCCGGCTCTACCTCTGCGACCCCTCTGGCCTTGTCCCTGTGCTGGCCGCCTACCCTGTACTGCTCCTAGTCGTGACCTTCCTGTTGCCTGTGGGCAGAAGGCCCTCATATGCCCTGACTACTGATACAAGAAATAGTTCCCTGCAAAGGGAACATCACGTCGGGTTATTGGTGCGGGCTGTGGTGCCGGAGCTGGTCTGATGCCCTGCTGCGGGGCTGGGGGTGCTAGGGGTGTTGGTAGATGCCTATAAGGCTGTCTGCGGTGCCTCTGCCTACGCCCTCTATCCTGTCGGTGGGAAGAAGCTCACCTGTCTCGTCTCAGGCCTCTAGGGACATCAACCTGTCCTCTGTGCTGCTGGGCTACCATCCGCTGGTCCAACTCAAGCGTCGCTGCGTGAGTGGCTATGGTGTGGAAGGTAGACTGAGAAATCATAATCAGAGCCTGCCTCAGGTCATCACGTAGTCCTCGGTAGAATCGAGAGGCTCTATCCCTATTAGAGGCTGCCAAATTCCTGACAAAACGTGCCAGATATATGAACTCTCTCTCGTACTCAGGCACAGTCCGATCTCCCTGTCGGATGTGCAGGAACCTTTCCTGCAGAACAACTCTGTCTGCGTCTGTAATAAATAACTCTAGCAGGGCCTCTGAGAACTCTCCCCATAGTATGTTGCTCATCAGTCGTCCTCTAAAGGTCGAGCGGCTGTCAACTCTCCTCTAATCTCTAGCGTATCCTTCTAATAAGGTCACTACCAGTGAGACTACAACTACTGCTGGGCACATCATGCCTACCAGCATCTCCTCCACACACTCCTCTGCCTAGATGGCAGTCTCCGTGCCTCTGAAAGTGGGAGCCCTCAATCCTCGGAAGGTTGTCAGCAAATCGGTAGGCGCCATCATCTCTCGTGGTAGCTGTGCCAAGGCTGTCCGGAAGGTGGCCAGGATGACCATCAGTGTCTGCCAAGTCGGTCTCAGCAAATGGTACAGCCGCGGGGGCGACTGGGTCTGGAGGTGGGGTGGCGGGAACATATCCTCTGCAAGAGGTTCCCCCATTATTATACTCTGGTATCTGGAGAAGTATCAGTACTTTGCAAAAGTAGAGTAAATTTGCAAGAACTACTGACGAAGCAGAAACAACGGTATACGGGCATACTGTCGTACAGTCTAGAATCTCTAAGATTCTACACTGGGGTCCACCAGGCTTCCGTTGCGGGGTTCGTCCCGAACCAAAGAACGAAGCGAGGGACCGAGGGATCCTAAGACTGCTCCACAAGGATGAATCGTGATGGCTCTGATCCGTTGGTTCTTGTACTGGTCCAGCTCTTTTATTCCCGCAGGCAAACACAGCCGCGCACACAACCCTATGTCGACATAGTATGGACCGCTTATTTTCAAGCAGGGTAGCGAGCCCTGCGGGCCTCACTGATGCGGTCGTCGGTGACAGTGACCAGTCCTGCCACTTCTGTGTATGGTCGTACCGCACAGCCCAGGCCTTAACATACAACCCTGTGTACTCTTGGATGTGAGCGACATCCGGTGATTCGATATTTTGGCCGACCAACAGAGGAAAACCCAACGGGGACAACATAATGGTTGGTCACCCGTGGTATCCTTCTCACTGTCGCCTTGAGTCGTCGACCTTCCCGCACCAGTACGAACGGTCTGCGAAAGGGACTGACCCGCCATAATTTACCGCAAGCAGTTCACAAGCAATCAATCAAATAATCATGCTAATATGCTCTGGGTCTGCAGCGGCCTGCCCTACTATATGTTAACGTTTAGGCAGCGACACTCAGCTCAACTTTCGACAAGGAGCTTGAGTGCGTTTTATTTGAGGCTAAACTCGGAGGAACACCTCAACTCTGGTTATCCTCAATTAAGGCTCATCCTTAAAAGACAACTGCTCATGAGCAGGACGCGGGTTTATAATAGAGAAATGCAGAAATGAAGTGCGATAAATAAAGCTGCTAAACAAAAGCTGCATAATTTAAGCACAGAAAAGAAATGTGACCAGTACGAAACTATAGTAGTACTGAAACGAAAGTACTTAATTGAACTGAACTTGACCGATACGAGACTGGAGTAGTACTGAATTGAAAGTACTGAACTGAAATGAACTTGACCAGTACGAGGCTGGAGTAGTACTGAATTGAAAGTACTGAACTGAAATGAACTTGACCAGTAGGAGACTGGAGTAGTACTGAATTGAAAGTACTGAACTGAAATGAACTTGACCAGTACAAGACTGGAGTAGTACTGAATTGAAAGTACTGAACTGAAATGAACTTGACCAGTACGAGACTAGAGTAGAACTGAATTGAAAGTACAGAACGAATAAAATAGCTGGACCAGTGCAAGCTGGAATAATCACAAGAAAGATGGTTAGTAGTCCAATCACTCCACCCAGGAGGCCTCAGTTCCATTTCCATTCTCAGTAGGCACATTCAATTCTATCTCCGTTCACAGGAGGCACATTCAGTTATATGTCATTTTTAGTAAGGTTTCCTTGGGTTACACCCATTATTAAGATCCGATTATGATTTGGTTGTGCCTTATTAACCACGACTTAAACGGATCGGGGCTTATCAGGAGTTACACCCTCGTTATTTATCGAGATCAATTTGCAACTCACTAGTCGTACTCTCACTTTCCGAGCGTGCCCCGATCATCCGAGAGTCGAGGCGCTGGACGGTTTCACGAAGTCTCGGAACACACAGAGCTTGGTCACTTGCCTCAGCCACTCTCATCGATACGTCAATTTGAATTTATTATTTAAATTAGAGAAGATAGTCGCACGCTCCAATTTTCATTTTCGAAGAAAATGAGCATAATAAATATCAAGCGCGATCCCAGGCTTCCATAATTTGAGAAAAATATCAAATCTTGTCACCATGATCCCAATTTTTTGCCACAACTTCTAAGAGGGATCAAAGTGAGCCTAGAAAAATTTCATAATTTTTCAAAGAATTTTGCGACTTTAATTTGGCCAAACAAATTTTATTTAGGTTTTTTAAAATACTAAATTAATTCTAAAAATTCTCAAAATTTTTGTGGGGGAAGCCCTCAGTAAGGGAAACATTTTTCATGTTCAACACTTTTTCCCTAGAAGCATATTTTAGTCTCTGAAAAAAAATCAACTCATAATTAATTATAATATTATAATATTATAAATATTATAATAATAATTTATATATTTTATAAAAAAATTTCACTATTCATCCCCCCCCCCCGCTGTACCGTTTACCGCAGCGAATGGGTGATCCGTCCTTGTGGAGCAGTCTCAGGATCCCTCCGTCCCTCGCTTCGTTCTTTGGTTCAGGACGAACCATGTAGCGGAAGCCTGGTAGACCGTAGTGTAGAGTCTTAGGGATTCTAGACTGTGTGATAGCATGCACGCACACCTTGTTTCCACTTAATTAGTCTTTTGCAAATATTCCCTACGCTTGCAAAATACTGACACTAGTTTTCCTGTTACTTCTCGAGACATACCAGAGTCTAATAACAAGAGATCCTACTCTGATACATTTTTAAGATCCTACTTATATATATATATATATATATATATATATATATATATATAAGTTTGGTGGTTGTTTGTAAGACCCCTTTCCCCACCAAACTTTTACCCGAGTCGGGCTGGAGGGAATCTTACTGCACAAGACGTCCACCCAGTGCTCTTTAGGGGCAACGCCCCACCTTATATAAGCATTTGGTGGTTGTCTTGCTTGGATGGAACCACAACACTCACAACACATCAGAGATTTGTAGAAGCATCAACAGGAAACCAGCATATAATATATATATCATCATATATATTTACACGAGTATAAGGTCTTAGCATATATATATATATATATATATATATATATATATATATATATATATATATAAGCCCGGAGGCTGTACAAATACTGTATATAACTCCTCACTCTCTCTCCCTAGTCAGCTCGTCGTCACTCACATCACGAAACTCTGAAGGCGGGGGTGCTTCTGCTCGAGTAGTTCTATCTGCTGGCGCAATCTCTTGCGGTTGTGGGTCACTACGGTGCTATATTTCCTGTGAATGGTTATTTAAATAACCGTTAGTCACAAAGCTAAGCAGAAAAAAATCTCCTCCCTGAATCCATATCCTGGGGGCGAGCACACACCCACCCAGCAAAAGTAGATAGACGAAGTAAGGGAGAGTTAGTACAACATTTGATACATATAGGCTAGAAGCAATTATAAGAAGCGCATCATAGTATAACTGGAAAAGCAGCAACAATGCATTAAAGCTCCACTAGCATAACTGTACATTAGGTTTTATCAACCTGTATCCTATCGTAGGCATTCACAGTCGCGCACATGCCGCAGACAAACACAGCCGCACACACAACCCTATGTCGACATAGTATGGACCGCTTCTTTTCAAGCAGGGTAGCAATCCCAGCGAACCTCACCGATGTGACCGTCGGTGATAGTGGCCAGTCCTGCCACTTCTGGGGGTGGTCGTACCGCACAGCCCAGTCCTTAACGTACAACCCCGTGTACTCTTGGATGTGAGCGACATCCGGCGATTCAATATTTTGGCCGACCAACGGAGGAAAACACAACGAGGATAACATAACGGTCGGTCACCCGTGGTATCCTTCTCCCCGTCGTCTTGAGTCCTCGACCTTCCCGTACCGGTACGAACGGTCTGCGAAAGGGACTGACCCGTCACAATTTACCGCAAGCAGTTCACATGCAATCAATCAAATAATCATGCTAATATGCACCGGGTCTGCGGCAGCCTGCCCTACTATATGTTAACCTTCAGGCAGCGACGCTCAGCTCAACTTTTGACAAGGAGCTTGAGAGCGCTTTATTTGAGGTTAAACTCGGAGGAACACCTCAACTACGGTTATCCTCAATTAAGGCTCGTCCTTAAAAGAGAACTGCTCGTGAGTAGGACCCTGGTTTATAATAGAGAAATACAGAAATGAAGTGCGATAAATAAAGCTGCTAAACAAAAGCTGCATAATTTAAGCACTGAAAAGAAACGTGACCAGTACGAAACTGGAGTGGTACTGAAACGAAAGTACTTAATTGAACTGAACTTGACCAGTTCTAGACTGGAGTAGTACTGAATTGAAAGTACTGAACTGAAATGAACTTGACCAGTACGAGACTGTAGTAGTACTGAATTGAAAGTACTGAACTGAAATGAACTTGACCAGTACGAGACTGGAGTAGTACTGAATTGAAATTACTGAATTTAAATGAACATGACCAGTACGAGACTGGAGTAGTACTGAATTGAAAGTACTGAACGAATAAAAGAGCTGGACCAGTGCAAGACTGGAATAATCACAAGGAAAATGGTTAGTAGTCCAATCACTCCACCCAGGAGGCCTCAGTTCTATTTCCGTTCTCAGGAGGCACATTTAATTCTATCTCCATTCACAGGAGGCACATTCAGTTCTATCTCAGTTTTTAATAAGGTTTCCTTAGGTTACACTCATTATTAAGATCCGATTATGATTTGGTTGCGCCTTATTAATCACGACTTAAATAAATCTTGGCTTATTAGGAGTTACACCCTCATTATTTATCGAGAACAATTTGCAACTCACTAGTCGTACTCTCACTTTCCGAGCATGCTCAGATCACCCGAGAGTCGTGGCGCTCGACGGTTTCACGAAGTCTCGAAACACACGAAGCTTGGTCACTTGCCTCGGCCACTCTCATCGATACGTAAATTTGAATTTATTATTCAAATTAGAGAAGATAGTCGCGTGCTCCAATTTTTATTTTCGAAGAAAATGAGCGTAATAAATATCGAGCGCGATCCTAGGATTGCATTATTTGGGAAAAATATCAAATCATATCACTATGATTCCAAATTTTTGGCACAACTTCTAAGAGGGATCAAAGTGAGCCTAGAAAAATTTCATAATTTTTCAAAGAATTTTGGGACTTTAAATTGGCCAAATAAATTTTATTTGGGCTTTTAAAAATACTAACTTAATTCTAAAAATTCTCAAAAATTTTGTGGGGGAAGCCCTCAATAAGGGGAACATTTTTCATATTCGACACTTTTTCCCTCGGAGCCTATTTTAGTTTCTGAAAAAGAATCAACTTATAATTAATTATAATATTATAAATATTATAATAATAATTTATATAATTTATAATAAATTTTCACTATTCATCTCCCCCCCGCCTGGTCGTGACTCCATATGGGGTGAGCCATGGGCCAAGATAGGCCCACCTTCCTCAAGAAGTCCTATCGGCTGGCGTACCATCCTGCAGCAACTGGTCGCTACGGTGCACCATGTCCTGTGAATGGTTATTTAAATAACGGTTAGTCATAGAGCTAAGTGGAAACAAATCTTCTCCCCGGATCCATATCTTAGGGACGAGCTCACGCACCCAACAAAAGTAGATGAGCCATATATACATATCATACAACAAAACATGCATCTGATGTAGACATACATATGCATAGGTATCAGTATCTGCCGTAACTCTAGCGTCTAAGATATATACCTATCACCACATTGGGGGCCGGTCTATGCTGAAGGTCCAACGCATAAGTTTCCAAGGACGCTGCTCGGCCCTGCTGACCTTTCCTGCCAGCTCTACCCCTTCGGCCTCCCTGGCTGTGTCCATGCGCTGCCTGCCCTTTTTAATCACAGCTTAATCAGATCAGGGGAGTCATATTATGAGTTACATTTATATTATTCATCCGAGAATAAATATCAATTTGATTGCTTGCGTCGGATCGAATCTGAGAATCTCGTTAGATGACACATTTTTCCTTGAATTTCAACCTCGAAAATCGTTTCCAAAACATGAGGGAAATTCTTAACTCCGAACGATGTTGTGGATTATTTTTTTTTCGAAGCACGTACTTTCATCTTTCGAGTCTTCCCAAATGCCCGAGAGTTATTTTAAGAACGAGACGCTCAGTGGTTTTGGCAAGAACCTCGAAATACTTAGTGCTGGAAATCTTGCCTCGATAACCCTCGTCGTTAACTTAATATTCAATATGCAAGGTGGTCGCGTGTTTCGATTTTCATTCTTGGAGAATTTGAGCTCTAATTTCCGAGCGCGACCCCAGTCTCCAAGAAATTCGAAAAACCTCAATTTTTATCCAAAAGTTCTCAAATTTTAATACAACTTTTAAGAGTGCCTAAAAAGAGCCTAACAAATTTTCCAAAATTTTTCGAGCAATTTTGGGCCTCTAAATTGGCCAAATAATTCTTATTTAGGCTTTTAAAAATACTAAATTAACTCCAAAAATTCCCAAAAATTTTGAGTAGACTACTCTCATTAATATGAACAATTTTCATATTCAAAATATTTTTCCTAAGAACCTAGAATAGTCTCCATAAAATAAAATACTAATTATATATTATAATATTCATAAATATTATAATAATTATTTATATATATATATATATATATATATATATATATATATATATATATATATATATATATATATATATATATATATATATATATATATTGGTGGTCCCTTATGTATCAGAGCCGAGAAGGGGTCTTACCCGGGTGACGGCGGCGGCGCTCCGGCCACCGGAGCTCGCATGCAAAACGTCCAAAAGATAGGGAGGAGGGAGAGGGAAAGTTTCTATTTGAGGTTGGGGGGTTTGGCGGCCTCCGGCGAGTTCCGCCATTAATGGCGGTGGGAGGTGGTGGAGCTCGGGCTTTGCCTTTTCCGGTGATATGAGCTCCGACAGAGCTTGGAGGGGGGGTGGGGGAGTTGCTTACTGAGCTGGGTGAGAGGAGAGGGGATGGGCATGGCCTTACATAGGCTTGGAGGGGAGGGGATCTCCTCCCCTACCCAATGTGGGATTAATCCCTCCTTAGGGAAGGATTAATCTCCACCCTCCAGCTGTCCAAGGGTAGCTGGAGGCTCAAGATAATCCCCTCATGTGGGAAATGAGGTTGGGCCCTTATGGGCTTGGACTTTTACAAGTGGTAGGGAAGAAAAAGAGAGGGGGAGGAGGAAGGTGGGCCTATCTTGGCCCATGGCTCACCTTTCCTTCTTCCTTGCTGGTTGGTGGCTCAAGGGTGAGGGATAAGACCTTTTCATTAGTGAAGGGGGGGGGGGGGGGGGGTAAGGCGAAAGCATATCCCTTATGGAGAAAAAATCCAAAATTTTGGATTTTTAGGGGGGGGGGGTGACCAAAGTCAACCCAAGAATGGGTCCCTCATGTTGGTCAAGGCCAAAGTGTGTCCAAGACATTGGGGTTGGGTCAAAGTTGGGGTTTTGGGTCACATTTGGTGCGCACACGCTTTTCGGTGCACAGTTGGGCTTGATTTGATCACAGTTTGACCACCAATTGTAGAAACTGATCGGAATCAATTCCGTTGAATTTGTATTGATCATACAAATCCAACGCCACTGACCAGAGTCGAATTAGAGTTCGTTTGGTAAAAGTCCAAAATCTGCGCGTCGCGGCGCGCTAAATGGTCAGAATGTCTCTATTCGTCGTTAGATCTTGAATCGTGACGCGACGAGTTCCGATGCGCTCGTATCGACTGTACGAGACCACATAAACTAACAGAACTCAAATCGGAGTTCTCTAGGCCGATATCCAAAGTCTGGCTCTCGTGGTATTTTACGAGGAAATGATTACATCCACCACATGAAATCGGGGTCTAACAGAACGAGTTCTGATACATTCGTACCGGCTATACGATGTTACCAGAACTGACAGAACTCAAATCTGGGTTCTCTAGCTCTATCTCCCGCATATAATTACCTTCTACCGAGTCACGGGTAGCGGTTTGGGTCACTTTTATTTCTCGTTTTATCAGAGACAGGATCAGAGCCATCACGATTCATCTTGTGGAGCAGTCTCAGGATCCCTCGGTCCCTCGCTTCATTCTTTGGTTCGGGACGAACCTCGCAACGGAAGCCTGGTGGACCCTAGTGTAGAAGCTTAGGGATTCTAGACTATATGATAGTATGCCCGTACACCGTTGTTTCCGCTTCGTCAGTAGATCTTGCAAATTTACCCTACTTTTGCAAAGTACTGACACTTTTCCTGTTACTTCTCCAGATACCGGAGTACAGTAATGGGGGAACCTCTTCCAGAGGATATGTTCCTTGTGCGAATAGGAAAAAGTAGACCAAAAATTTGGAGTAATGAAAACTTTATTATCCAAAAAAGATGTCAATTACAATGGTATAATCTCCCTTTTATAGAATGAAGGAGATGAGAGAGATTACAATTAAGCAATGTGAGACTAAAAATTTACAAGTATATGCGGCTTTACAAATAAACAAACCACACAGGTCATGCGGTTAGATAAGCCGACTAACCGCCTGACAACCAATAGTAGGAGAGAACAAGCGTCATAGAGAGCAAGCCGCCACAGGAGACCGCTAGACCGCCCGATCTCCAAGTAGTCTGAGACAAACCGCCAGACCGCTGGGATACCAAATAGCAACAGCCCGTCAGACAGGCCGGCTAGGATAAACTGCCAGACCGCCCGGCCTCCAAACAGCAACAGACTGCCCGACCTCCATACTACAACACTCCCCCTAAAGCTGGAGCATAGATATCAATTATGCCCAGCTTGTCGCAAATGTGGAAAAAGAAAGCGGACACCGGCTTAGTGAAGATGTCTGCCAACTCGTTGTCGGAAGCGACGAACGGAGTACAAATCTTTTTCTTCAAGATCTCTTCCCAAATAAAATGACAGCCGACTTCTATGCATTTTGTTCTCTCATAAAAGACCGGATTTTTGGAGATGTATATCACGGCCTTGTTGTCACATAACATAAGAAGAGGATAGTTGTAGACCTCTCTTAAGTCAAGCTTGAGAGCTCGTAACCATTTCAAATCACATGTGGTCGACGCCATACTGCGATATTCCACTTCTGCACTAGATCTGGAGACCACAAACTGTTTCTTGCTCTTCCAACTCATAAGATTTCCTCCAACAAACGTGCAGAAATCTGATGTTGACTTGCGATCACCTTTGTCATCAGCATAGCTCGAATCTGAGTACGCTTCAACCCTTAAGTGACCATTCTTCTGAAAAAGAAGTTCTTTCCCTGGTGCTGCTTTAATATACTCAAATATCCTTAGGGCAGATTGTAGATGACACTCCCTAGGAGCTTATATGAACTGGTTCACCTTGCCCACAACATAAGAGATGTCGGGTCTGGTTACCGTGAGATAAATGAGTTTGCCAACTAGATGTCGGTACCTCGTAAGATCTGATAGAAGGGGCGAGTCATCTGTACAAGTTTTGTCTTCTCCAACAGCCATGAGACATCGGGCAAGTTTAGCACCAGTCAATTCTGCCTCCTTTAGAAGATCAAGAGCATACTTTCGTTGGGAAAGGACCATGGAGTTGGGCTTCCTAGTGATTTCAATCCCCAGAATGTATTTCAGAGAACTCATATCCTTTGTGACCAGGTGTTGACGGAGGTGTTTCTTTATCAAAGTTATCCCATCCTGGTCATCGCCAATAAGAAGAATGTCATCAACAAATACCGCAAGAACTATCAGGCCCGAGGCGGTTTTCCGAACGAACAAGGAGTGATCGGCTGAACTTCTTGCAAAACCAATGGCCGCAACAATGCCGCTAAACTTGTCAAACCAGGCACGAGGGATATGCTTTAGGCCGTAGATAACATTCTTTAGCCGACATACGCGTGGCTCCCCCGGAGCAACATACCCAGGAGGTTGCTCCATGTAAACATCTTCTTGCAGATCACCCTAGAGAAAAACATTATTAACATCTAGCTGCGAAATGTGCCAATCTCTGTTGACAGTGACAGAGAGAAGGAGCCGAATGGTGCTGAGACGAGCAACAAGAGAGAAGGTGTCGAAGTAATCAATACCATAGGTCTGAGTGAAGCCTTTGGCCACCAGGAGGGCCTTGTAGCGATCCACGCTGCCATCTGGATGGAATTTTACAACAAAGACCCAGCGACAGCCAACCACATCAGTGACCAAAGGTGGGGGAACTAGGGTCCAGGTACCCCGTTCAGTGAGGGTAGCAATTTCCTCATCCATGACGGCCTTCCAATGAGGAACAATAAGAACTTCCTGGTAGGTGCGGAGAGTGGCAGTCGCAGAGATAATCAATGCAAACGCCCTGCGAGAAGGAGTGAGATGATCATATGAAACAACACTAGCCAGCGGCTATTGGGTACATGTCCACACCCCTTTGCGAAGAGCAATGGCAAGATCCAGGTCGGCATGTTCCTCAGTAACCAGAGCATTCGTGGCGGAGAGAGCTGGCCCGGGAGAGGAGAGAGATGACCGCGTAGAAGATGGAGAGAGCGGTGGTGATGAGGAAGAGAGGGAAGGAGGAGACAGTGGAGGTTATGGTGGGAAAATCTCGAGGGGATTAGACGGGGTGGAGGGGACAGTGGGTGAAGGAAAAAGAGCTGGAGGTTGGTCAGAGGATAAATAGGACACATTCTCGAAGAAGCTCACATCCACAGATACATATTGTTTCGAAGAACGGGATCAAAACAACAGTAGCCGTTTTGAGTAGTTGAGTGACCCAAAAAGATATATTTTGTAGCACGTGAGTCAAGTTTGTCATGTGTGGTAGAAGGATTGTGCACAAAGGCCGTGCACCCAAAGATACATCGAGGAAGAGGAAACACATCCTTACTTGGATATAAAAGAGAGAATGGAGTTTGTCCGTGGAGAACCATGGACGGAATGCGATTAATGAGGTAACAGAAGATGAGGATAGCATAGCCACAATAGGAGCGAGGAACGTGTATCTGTGTCATCAGAATGTGGGCGACATCGAGAAGGTGACGGTTCTTGCGTTCCGCCACCCCACATCCAGACCCGCTCGCCCCCGCGGCTGTACCATTTACTGAGACCGACTTGGGGCAGACACTGATGGCCATCCTGGCCACCTTCCGGACAGCCTTGACACAGCCACCACGAGAGATGATGGTGCCTACCTATTTGCTGACAACCTTCCGAGGATTGAGGCCTCCCACTTTCAGAGGCACGAAGACTCCCATCCAAGCAGAGGAGTGGGTGGAGCATGTGAAGGAACTGCTGGTAGGCATGATGTGCCCAACAGTAGCTGCAGTCTCACTGGTAGTGACCTTATTAGAAGGATACGCTAGAGATTGGTGGAGAGGTGCCAACCGCTCGACCTTTAGAGGATGACCGATGAGCGACATACTATGGGGAGAGTTCTCAGAGGCCCTGCTAGAGTTCTTTATTACAGACGCAAACAGGGCTGTTCTGTAGGAAAGGTTCCTGCACATCCGACAGGGAGATCAGACTGTGCCTGAGTACGAGAGGGAGTTCATACACCTGGCACGTTTTGCCGGGAATTTGGCAGCCTCTGACAGGGATATAGCCTCTCGATTCTACCGAAGCCTACGTGATGACCTGAGGCAGGCTCTGAATATGATCTCTCAGTCTTCCTTCCACACCATAGCCACTCACGCAGCGGCGCTTGAGTTGGACCAGCGGATGGTAGCCCAGCAGCATAGAGGACAGGTTGATGTCCCTAGAGGCCTGAGACGAGACAGGGGAGCTTCTCCCCACCGATAGGATAGAGGGCGCAGGCAGAGACACCGCAGACAGCCTTATAGGCGCCCACCAACACCCCCAGCCCCGCATCAGGGCATCAGACCAGCTCCGACACCACAGCCCGCGCTAGTAGCCCGACGTGATGTTCCCTTTGCAGGGAACTGTTTCTTATGTCAGCATCCAGGGCATATGAGGGCCTTCTGCCCACAAGCAACAGGAAGGCCAGGACTAGGATCAGTACAGGGTGGGAAGCCAGCACAGGGACAAGGCCAGAGGGGTCGCAAAGGTAGAGCCGACAGGAGAGGTCAACAGGGCCGAGCAGCACCCTTGGAGACCTACGCACTAGACTTGCAGCACAGACCAGCCCTTGACGTAGTGATAGGTATATATATTAGGCAATAAGATATATCAGATGTTGTTACATATGTTATGTACAGTTTATGCATGTATGTTTACATCTTGTATATTAATTATATGATGTATATGCTTCTATATCGTCAGGAATTCTTTTGGTAGGAGGACATCCTCCCAAGACCCTCTTCGATACGGGAGCAACACACTCCTTTGTGTCCCACGAATTTATCGCAACAAAAGAGAATGTTATCTGCAAAACCAGACTAGCTATACGAATTCGTTTGCTGGATGGATCAGATATGACGTCTAGGGAAAAGTGCTTGTTCCATGCCAAGCTAGGAGAAGTAGAATTTGATGTCTACGCAACCATCCTGGCAATTTCTGGATTCAATATTATTCTGGGAATGGACTGGCTAGCCGAGCACAAGGCAAAAAGAAATTGTTCAATGCGAGAGGTCTGCCTGCAGAACACAAACGGCCAGGTCATTACGTTGACAAGTGTACCTTCAGTCTCGCGTATTATTTTAACTTATGCACAAATTGTAAGGTCAGTCCGACAGAAGGATGAGGTGTACCTTATCTACTTCGAGATGGAAGACAAAACTAAAGTACTGTGGAAACCACCCGTCACCACACATCTTACCAAAACCCCGAGGTGATGGTAAGGGGGGACGGGGGTACATAAACACCAAGGACCACCCGCTGTAGGCAATGTGGGACTAATCCATCCACGGGATGGCGGGGATATTCCGCCACACGGGGGGCCCACCGGGGTCAACACCCAGACCTGGAACGCGATGGGGAAGCCCAAATATGCGGTCCCACACACACCCAATCCCGCTGGACCTTGGTTCTCAACACACCCCCATAGCGGGATGGCTCTGATACCATGTGGAAACCACCCGTCACCACACATCTTACCAAAACCCCGAGGTGATGGTAAGGGGGGACGGGGGTACATAAACACCAAGGACCACCCGCTGTAGGCAATGTGGGACTAATCCATCCACGGGATGGCGGGGATATTCCGCCACACGGGGGGCCCACCGGGGTCAACACCCAGACCTGGAACGCGATGGGGAAGCCCAAATATGCGGTCCCACACACACCCAATCCCGCTGGACCTTGGTTCTCAACACACAAGTTGAAGTATTAGACCGGGCGGCTTGGCGGTCTGATCCAGCGGTTTGTTGACCGAGCGGCTTAGCGGTCTGATCCAGCGGTTTGTAGACCGGGCGGTCTGTCGGTCTACCTCTGCGGCCTGTTCTATCCTGCTGGAGTTGCCGAGCGGTTAGCCCATCTGTCTAACCGCGCGGCCTATGCGGTCTCCATTATTCTAGCCGCTCAGTACTGTAAATGTTTAGTCCCACATTGTTTGTATACTCTCTTTCTTATCTCCTCCATTCTATATAAGGGAGGCCATACCTTTGTAAATGATATCTTTTTTGGATAATAAAATTTCAATTATTCAAAAGTTTATTCGCTTGTTCTCTACTTTTCGCTTCTTGTCTCTACTTTCTAACATGGTATCAGAGCACACGGTCATTTCCTCTTGATTCTGTGCGCCCTCTGTTGTTCGCGACTTCTTTTCCGCGCTCTGCGACTTGATTCGCGGCTTGCCCTCTCTTCTATCCGCGCGGCCTGTTTCTATCCGCCGGCTTGTTTTTGTCTGCCAACCTGTTCGCGCGGCTTGCTCCTTCTTGGTTCTCTTCTCCTTCTCCTTGTTGTCGCAGCGACCTGTTTCGTTGTCGCCGCGCTCCTTGTTCTTTCTTGCCTCTCCGACTTCCTAGTCGTTGCGGTCTGTCCCTGTCCGCGTGTGTATTGTCTCTCTACTCGCGGTTTGCTGCTGTGATCTGCCTGACCGTGTGGGTTGTTCCTTTCTCACCCGCATCTTGGTCGCGGTCGCCAGCTCTTCTCCTCTTTTCTGTTCGCTCGGGCTTCTCAGTTCGTGCGACTTCTTCCCCGCCGAGCCTTTGACCGCCTTCTAGCCGCTGCTGTGATCTGCCTGACCGTGCGGGTTGTCTCTTTCTTACCCGCATCTTGGTCGCGGTCACCTGCTCTTCTCCTCTCTTCTGTTCGCTCGGCCTTTTCAGTCCGCGCGACCTCTTCCCCGCAGTGCCTCTTTCTAGCCGCTACTGTTCGCGCGGCTTCCTCTGTTTTCTAACCGCCCCTGTTCGTGCGGCTTCTTCTGCTTCCGGGTTCTATGACTACCTCCGGTCTCACCACTACTCCTGCAGCTCCTTCGGCCTCCGCCTCTTCTAGGCCGTCTGCCTCTGTGGCCACGACGTCAGGTAGTGCCCACGTCGTTACCCAAGGTAAATGGCTGATTGACTCCGGTGCCACCAATCATATGACGGGCAACCCTCATTGCTTCTCCCGTCTTGAGACCCATGACCGCTTACCCCCAGTTCGTGTGGCGGATGGTTCCCCGTCTCCGGTTCATGGGACAGGCATGGTTCAACTCACTCCATCGCTTTGCTTGGAGGATACCCTCTATGTCCCGAAGTTCCCGTGCAATTTGTTATCTGTTACTACTTTATGCCGGCAACTTCAGTGCTCCGTTTTATTCACTCCCACTACTTGTTCTTTTCAGGACCCGAGGACCCAGCGGACGATTGCTACTGGGACTGAGAGCGGCGGCCTCTACTTCCTCGACGATGTTTCCGCTCTTTCTGCCTACTCCTCCTCCACCGATCTCCTTCAGTGGCATCTTCGTCTTGGACATCCTCCTCCTCGGCTTATTCGTCAGCTTCTGCCCCACTTACCTCCCACCAGTTCTTCGCTCAACTGTGATGCGTGTCAGCTTGGCAAACATCATCGCTCCTCCTTTCCACCGAAGCAAGGCCGTGGCTCCTCTCGCATTTTTGATCTTATTCATTCTGATGTATGGGGTCCTGCTCCTACCCTCACAGTTGGTCGGGGCAGTTCCTATTTTGTCACTTTTATCGATGATTTTACTCGATGTACCTGGGTGTATCTCTTAAAGGATCGCTCTGAACTATTTTCTGTTTGGCAATCTTTTTACTTTATGATTAAGACTCAATTTGCTATTTCTATTAAAGTCTTACGTTCTGATAATGCCAAGGAATATCTGTCTCATGAGTTCTCCGCGTTCTTTCACCAACACGGCCTCATTCATCAAACGACTTGTGTTTACACCTCCCAACAGAATGGGGTGGCGGAGCGTAAAAACCGTCACCTGCTTGATGTTGCGCGTACTCTCATGGCGCAGATGCACGTCCCTCGCTCCTACTGGGGCTACGCTGTGCTCCTCGCTTGCTATCTTATCAATCGCATTCCCTCCACGGTCCTCCACGGCCGGACTCCCTTCTCCCTTCTCTACCCCCACCAGGAACCTTTTCCTCTTCCTCTCCGTGTCTTTGGCTGTACGGCCTTTGTTCACGCTCCCTCCGCTACCCGCGACAAGCTTTCCCCCCGTTCCACCAAATGTGTCGTTTTGGGGTACTCTACAACTCAAAAAGGCTATTGCTGCTTTGACCCCCTTCTCCGCAAGCAGTTTGTCTCCGCAGATGTGACTTTTTTCGAAAATGCTTCCTATTTCTCTCCTTCCTCTTCTCTTCCTTCTCTTCCTTCTGATATCTCCGTTCCTTCCACACCTCTCGACGTTTTCCCACCTTCGTCTCTTCCTCCACCGACTCCTTCTCAGTCCGTCTCCCCACCCACCCCTCCACCCTCCTCTCCGCTGCCGTCTCTCTCTAGTCCCGGGCAAGCCTTCTCCGCCACGGACGCTCCGGTCGCTGACGCTCCCATCGCCGACGCTCCCGATGATCTGGATGTTCCCATTGCCCTTCGCAAAGGGGTGCGGGCGTGTACTCAACACCCGCTCACGGCTGTTGTTTCTTATGATCAGCTTTCTCCTTCTCGCAGGTGTTTTGCTTTGGCTATCTCTGCTACTTCTACTCCTCGTACCTACCAGGAGGCTCTCGCTCTCCCTCATTGGAAGTCTGCCATGGATGAGGAGATGGCTACTCTTACTGAACGGGGTACCTGGACCCTGGTTCCTCCTCCCGTGGGCACTGATGTGGTTGGCTGTCGCTGGGTCTTTGTTGTGAAGTTTCGCCCCGACGGCACTGTGGATCGCTACAAAGCCCGGCTGGTGGCCAAGGGCTTTACTCAGACTTATGGCGTTGATTACTTTGATACCTTCTCTCCGGTTGCTCGCCTCAGCACCATCCGGGTTCTCTTTTTTGTGGCTGTTAACCGGGCTTGGGCTATTTCCCAGCTTGATGTGAAGAATGCCTTTCTCTATGGCGATCTTCAGGAGGACGTCTATATGGAGCAACCTCCTGGGTATGTTGCTCAGGGGGAGACACGTGTCTGTCATTTGAAGAAGGCCATTTATGGCCTAAAGCAGAGCCCTCGGGCATGGTTCGAAAAATTCAGTGGTATTGTGGCAACCATCGGCTTTCAAAGGAGTTCGGCCGATCACTCCTTATTCATTCGCAAAACGGCCTCGGGACTGGTGGTTTTGACCGTATATGTGGATGATATTCTCCTTACTGGTGATGACCGAGATGGGGTGGACTTGACGAAGAAGCACCTCCGTCAGCACTTGGTCACGAAGGATATGGGCTCCCCAAAATACTTTTTGGGGATAGAAATCTCTCGGAAACCTGACTCCTTGGTTCTCTCTCAACGGAAGTATGCCCTTGATCTTCTTCGAGAAGCAGGCTTGACAGGTGCCAAACAAGCTCATCTTCCCATGGCTGTTGGAGAAGACAAAACGTGGACGGATGAATCGCCTCCTCTATCTGATGTCACACGGTACAGACGTTTGGTAGGGAAACTCATCTATCTCACGGTGACTAGACCCGACATCGCCTACGCTGTAGGAAAGGTCAGTCAGTTTATGCAAGCTCCCAGGGAGTGTCATCTTCAGTCCGCCCTGAAGATTTTAGAGTATATCAAAGCAGCACCGGGCAGAGGGTTACTCTTCCAGAAAAATGGCCATCTGAGGGTTGAGGCCTACTCAGACTCAAGTTACGCGGATGACAAAGGCGATCGTAAATCCACGTCAGGTTTTTGTACCTTTGTTGGAGGTAATCTCGTGAGTTGGAAGAGCAAGAAACAGTCTGTTGTTTCCAGATCCAGTGCCGAAGCAGAATACCGGAGTATGGCGTCAACTACGTGTGAGTTAAAGTGGTTGCGGGCTCTCATGCTTGACCTGGGCGAGGTATATGATTGTCCTCTCCCTATGTTCTGTGACAACAAGGCCGCTATACACATATCCAGAAATCCGGTCTTCCATGAGAGAACGAAGCATATAGAGGTTGACTGTCACTTCATTCGGGAGGAGATTTTGAAGAATCAGATTTGTACTCCTTTTGTCACCTCTGACAAGGAGTTGGCAGATATCTTCACCAAGCCGGTTTCTACTTCATTCTTCCGCATTTGTGACAAGCTGGACATGATTGATATCTATGCTCCAGCTTGAGGGGGAGTGTTGAAGTATTAGACCGGGCGGCTTGGCGGTCTGATCCAGCGGTTTGTTGACCGAGCGGCTTAGCGGTCTGATCCAGCGGTTTGTAGACCGGGCGGTCTGTCGGTCTACCTCTGCGGCCTGTTCTATCCTGCTGGAGTTGCCGAGCGGTTAGCCCATCTGTCTAACCGCGCGGCCTATGCAGTCTCCATTATTCTAGCCGCTCAGTACTGTAAATGTTTAGTCCCACATTGTTTGTATACTCTCTTTCTTATCTCCTCCATTCTATATAAGGGAGGCCATACCTTTGTAAATGATATCTTTTTTGGATAATAAAATTTCAATTATTCAAAAGTTTATTCGCTTGTTCTCTACTTTTCGCTTCTTGTCTCTACTTTCTAACAAGTACTCGCCAAAGTTCCGGTGGTATGCGATTTCCCGGACATTTTTCCAGAGTCCCTCCCAGGAATGCCACCACAGCGAGAGGTCGATTTCCAGATCGAACTCATGACCGGAGCACGACCAGTGTCACGAGCCCCCCTATCGGATGGCCCCAAAAGAATTGGCTGAATTAAATATTCAATTGTAGGAGCTAATAGATGCTGGATTCGTCCGTCCCAGTTCCTCACCCTGGGGAGCTCTGGTGATATTCGTAAAGAAGAAGGACGAAACATTACGTTTGTGCATTGACTACAAAGAGTTAAATAAGCTTACTATACAAAACACATATCCCCACCCTAGGATCGACGAGCTGTTCGATCAGTTGTAGGGTGCATCCGTGTTTTCCAAGATGGACCTAAGATCAGGCTACTATCAGCTTCGAATCCGGGAGGAAGATATTCTCAAGATTGCCTTCAGCTCCTGATATGGTCTCTCTGAGTTTCTGGTGATGCCTTTTGGGCTCACCAATGCACCCTCCACCTTCATAACCTTGATGAATAGAGTCTTTGAGCCCTTCCTAGATCACTTCGTGATCGTCTTCAATGATGATATTTTGATCTACTCAAAGATCAAGACAGACCAAGCTAGGAACCTGCAGATGGTGCTACCAAAACTCCAATAACACTCCCTCTTCGCCAAATTCAGTAAATGTGAGTTTTGGTTAGAAGAAGTTGGATTCTTGGGCCACACTATAAACAAGAAAGGGGTAACAGTGGATCAAGCCAAGATCCAGGCAATGCAAAATTGGCCGCCGCTCAGAACAGCGGCAGATATCCGAAGTTTTCTTGGTCTTGCCGGATATTATAGGAATTTCGTAGAAGGCTTCTCCAAGATTGCTTTACCCCTAACTGCCCTAACCAGAAAGGATGTTACGTTTCGATGGACACCAGAATACGAGACCGCGTTCGTCGAATTGAAGAAGTGGTTGACTTCTGCACCAATCCTAACGATGCCCATAGGAACCGAGGGGTTCCAGATCTATACTGATGCCTCCCTGAAGGGGTTGGGAGCTGTCCTGATGCAGCATGGCAAGGTGGTGGTCTACGCATCTCGCCAATTGAAGCCGCACGAATTATATTACGCAGCTCACGATCTAAAATTGGGCGTTGTCGTCTTCGCTCTTAAAATCTGGAGGCATTACTTGTACAGAGTAATATATGAGATCTTCTCCGACCACAAGAGCCTCAAATAGATCTTCACTCAGAAAGAGCTAAATTTTCGGCAGCGCCGATGGTTAGAATTCTTGTGCGACTATGATTTTGATCTTCAATATCACCCTGGAAAAGCTAATAGAGTCGCTGACGCTTTGAGCCACCAGCCTTCGATAGTCGGGAGTTGGATGGAACAAATCCCTAAGGAGCTGTTCCAATCTTTAACAGACTTGGAAATTACCATGGTTGCCCAAAGAGATCCGAAGGAATACAATGCTCAACTGTACTGGATGGAGATCCAGTGCAACATCCGAGATCAGATACGAGAGGCTCAGAAGATCGACCCAGAGGTGGTTCCGATCATTCGATCTCTGCAAGATGGAGCACAGGAGGATTATAATCTGCACGATGGGATTCTACAATTCAAGCATTGTATATTTATTCCCTCTACCGGAGGAATTCGCAAGGAAATTCTGCAAGAAGCCCACCAGACAAGATACTCTATTCATCCTGGTGTGGTCATGATGTATGTTGACTTATGCAGGACCATTTATTGGCCTGGGATGAAATGAGATGTCACTAACTTCGTGGCCAGTGTTAGACATGTCAGAAGGTTAAAGCTGAATGTCGCAGCCCGGGAGGCCTGTTACAGCCCCTTTCAATAGCAGAATGGAAATTTGAAGACGTCTTCATGGACTTTGTCCACGGCCTACCACGATCCCGTGCCGGAAACGACTCTATTTGGGTTGTCGTAGACCGACTTACCAAGGTAGCGTGATTCATTCCAAATCGACAGAGTGACGGAGTTGACATCTTGACCAGAATGTTCCTAGAACAGGTAGTTCGGTTTCACGGAGTGCCAAAGTCTATCGTGTCAGATCATGACGGACGTTTCACATCTAAGGAGTGGAGGAGGGTACAAGCATACTTGGAGACCAAGTTGGCCTTTAGCACCGCCTTCCACCCGCAGACAGATGGACATGTAGAAAGGATAAACCGGACGATGGAGGATCTACTTCGGCTATGCATAGTAGAACACAGTGAGCCATGGGAACAATTGTTACCTATGGTTGAGTTTTCTTACAATAACATCTACCAGTCCAACATCAAGACGACCCCATACGAGGCGTTGTTTGGGCGACGTTGCCGAACCCCATTGACTTGGGATCAGGAAGAGGACCCAGAAGCCCTGGGAGTGACATACATTGATGACACTACAACAGCGATACAGCTAGTCCAGGAACGGATGCGAGAGGCGCAGAGCCGGCAGGACAAATATTATGACGCACGACATCGACCGGTGGAGTTAAGCGTGGGGAAATGGTGTTTTTAAAAATCAAACCCATGCATGGTATCTCCCGGTTGAGGAAGCAGAAAAAGCTAGATCCCCGCTACCTGGGCCCATATCAGGTGATAGAACGTGTTGGCCCTGTTACCTATCGATTAGCCCTGCCCCCAGAACTAGGAAATCTCCATGATGTGTTTCATATCTCCTCCTTGAGACGAGTTCTTTGGCAACCAGAGCAGTATCTACCCGGGTCGGGCTCAACCTCATTTCCCACATGGGGGAATTAACTTGAGCCTCCAGCTGCCCTTGGATAGCTGGAGGGTGGAGATTAATCCCTCCCTAAGGAGGGATTAATCCTACATTGGGTAGGGGAGGAGATCCCCTCCCCTCCAAGCCTATATAAGGCCATGCCCATCCCCTCTCCTCTCACCCAGCTTAGTGAGCAACTCCCCCACCCCTCCCCAAGCTCTGTCGGAGCTCATGTCGTCGGAAAAGGCAAAGCCCGAGCACCACCACCTTCCACCGCCATTAATGGTGGAACTCGCCGGAGGCCGCCAAACCCCACAACCTCAGGTAGAAACTTTCCCTCTCCCTCCTCCTTATCTTTTGGACGTTTTGTATGCGAGCTCTGGTGGCTGGAGCGCCGCCGCCATCACCCCCTCCCTCCCGTTTCAAAAACAAAAGCTCCGGGGGTGGCCGGCGGCGGCAGGCCGCCGGACCACCGCCGGAGGGAGCGCCCACCCCCGAGCAGTCGGCCGGGGGTGGAGTCACGGCCGGCCGGCGGCAGGAAAAGCCCGTAATGCCTGCGGGAAACGGTATAGCGGGGGGGGGGGGGAGATGAATAGTGAATTTTTTTTATAAATTATATAAATTATTATTATAATATTATAATATTATAATTAATTATGAGTTGATTCTTTTTCAGAGTCTAAAATATGCTCCCAGGGAAAAAGTGTTGAACATGAAAAATGTTTCCCTTGTTGAACATGAAAAATGTTCCCCTTATGGAAAAAAATCCAAAATTTCGAATTTTTTTTTTTGGGGGGGGGGAGGGGGGCTTGACCAAAGTCAACCCTAGAATGGGTCCCTCATGTTGGTCAAGGCCAAAGTGGGTCCAAGACATTGAGGTTGGGTCAAAGTTGGGGTTTTGGGTCACATTTGGTGTGCACACGCTTTTCGGTGCACAATTGGGCTTGATTTGACCACAGTTTGACGACCCATTGTAGAAACTGACCGGAATCAATTCCGTTGACTTTGTATTGATCATATGAATCCAACGCCACTGACCGGGATCGAATTGAAGTTCGTTTGGTAAAAGTCCAAAATCTGCGCGTCACGACGCGCTAAAATGGTCAGAATGTCTATATCCATCGTTAGATCTTGAATCGTGATGCGGCGAGTTCTGATGCGCTCGTATCGACTATACGAGACCACAAAAACTGACAGAACTCAAATCAGAGTTCTATAGGCCGATATCCAAAGTTTGGCTCTCGTGACATTTTACGAGGAAATGGTTACATCCACCACATGACATCGGGGTGTTACAGAACGAGTTCCGATGCGCTCGTACCGACTATACGGTGTCACCGGAACTGACGGAACTCAAATCGGGGTTCTTTAGCTCTATTTCCCGCAAACTACCTTCTACCGAGTCACGGGTAGGGGTTCAGGTTACTTTTGTTGGTCCCACTTGGGTTCTGGTGGCCCAATAAAAGTTATGATGTTACACCCACCCTCAGGGAGTGAAACCATGTGTCGACCTACCCCTTGAGAGTGGATGGAAACACTTAGCAGAGTAACTGATCAAGTGCGTTGTAGATCCTCATAATGGTAGTGAAGTGGTTGATATGTTCCAACGGATCGTCTGTTCCATCGAATGTCTCGATATTCAACAACTTGAAACCATGAGGAATTAGATGAGCCAGGATTTGTGGTGTGAGGGGGGAACCTTGGCAGAGTGGTTGGTGCATGTGAATATCCCGTCGGCCGGCTTGCCGATATTCTTCTGCGATCACCTCCCGAATTTCTTCCCGGGTTAACCTCTCGAGGGGGGAAGTTGGGCTTCGTCTCACAAGTTGTGGCGGTATCGCCCAGTTTCAGTTCCTTCATGAGCCAGGTTAGTGGAGCTGGCGGCGTCAGAGTTTTCTTCGGGCACCTGTTGTCTTGGAGCTTTTTACGCCCTACCATGATTTGGCTGTGGCGGATTAACTAGTGCTAGAGGAGCCGGAGGCGCTCCCAGATTCCTGAGCAGAGCAAGTCTTTTAGTTTGTTGCTCTTCCATTTGTCGAACTCGCCCCTCGAGGGCGGTGACAGGCGCGAAAGCGGCCTCTGCGGTCAATGACACATCCGCAAGAGAGTGGGAGCGTGCTGTTTAGTGTGTCCTTCTGGGATGGATCCTTCAGCAGTGTGGGCGCTTCTTTTCGCCATTTGAGCGGAGCTTGGATGTTGAAAGGAGGAGGGTCTTGGCTTCTAAAGGATGCTGGGAATCGTGGTTCCCACAGACGGCGCCAAACTATTGCGGACTAACTCGACATCCCAGTCGGACCGGAATAAACTGGACTGTCTTAGCTCTCGAGACAGTTGAGCGCGCACACAGTCAATGAGAAGAGTGAGTTGACACAAAAGATTTTAATGTGGAAAAATCCCTCAACTGGATAAAAAATCACGTGACCGGATCTGTGCTAGTCAAAGTCCACTATCAGCTTGCGGTTACAATATGTTTGGAGATTCGAGGGCGATAGACCGCTGCTCGTTACAACTTGGAGGTGAGAGAGAATTTCTGACTTGCAACGGGCAATAGGCTGCGCCGAGGGAGTGCTAGATGCTAACTTGGTGGCTGGTGCGATTGAGCGCTGGTGATGGTCGTCTTCTTCCTTTCTTTGCGCACTTAGGGACTTGGACGTTCCTCTGGCACGTAGGCGGCTTGAAGATGACCCAAGGAGTTCAGCAGAGCTCTGGCCTGAGGAATAAGAAGACTCCAGGAGTGAAGAAGTGAGAAATGAGGAGGCCCGATGCTCCTTTTATAGCCTTCAGGAGGTGGTTATGGTGGACTCCCCACTAACTTGGTGGTTAGTGGGTGGTTACATGTAGATCAGACGATGATGAATGTTTTGTAGTGCTTGGATGGTGGTCATACTGCAAGTGACGATGACGTGCGGCGGGAGGCCGACGGCGGGCGGCGGGTGGCGGCGGGCGGTGGCGGCGGGCGACGAGCGGCGATAGTTGTTGAATGGGAGACCCCCATGATTTCTCCTATTGTGGTGGAGATCATTGGGAGTGGGTTGACCTGTCAAATCCATGATCTCCATAATTGGAGAAATTATGGGGGAGTGGTTAAATGCACCCCAAAACTTTAAATGGGGCTTCATCCCCATCAAGATTGACATTTTTGTCTAACCTCATCAGAGCAAATAAGTCGCGAGAAGCAGCGCCAAAGGCAACCTAAGACTGTGTTTGGAGTGGCTTATCACAGCTTATTTGTTCCAGTGAGGTTGGATAAAACGTCATTGTCATAGAATGTATGTTTGATATCACAAATGTTACAAAAAAGAAACTAGTTTGAGACACAAAATTTTGGTATGACAATGACACTTTTGTCCAACATCACCTGTTGAAACCGAGAATTCGGTCTCTGTTGAGTTCATCCTTGGGGAAGGGTGATCGCACACTTACTTCTCTCTCGCGAGCCAAACGACTAAGGAAATGGAATAGGGAATAAATCCAAGGGCTCGACGTGGAGGACCCACCACACACCCAGAAGATCTTAGAGCGCTTCCCCTCCTTAGTCAAATGTCGAGCTAAGGATACCTCAGAAAGCGCAAAAAAGACCGAGACACGAGAAAAGCATGCCTTCTGAGGTACCCCCTTGGGTCTATTTATAGATTTCTGAAAATGGTCTGTCAATAGTCAATCTCCGCTGTTCTAAACGGCTATATGCAGTCCAACTTGGGGGCATCCAGGTAATTTTGCCTTTGGACCCTACTGTACAAATACTCTATGAGAGCACCACTAGGCTGAAGGGGCGAATGCCGGGAGCACAACACATTCGCTGCCTTGAAGCTCTCTGGGAGCCGAGTGCTTGGCTGGGCGGCCATTCGCCCAGCTTGGCGAGAACTGCTGAGTGCCCCTCTTTAGGCCTTAGGTGAGTGTAGGCCTTGGGCGAGTGTAGGCCTTAGGCTATGCAAATGCCCCTCTTTAAGCCTTGGGCGAGTGTAGGCCAAACTGCCTTACTCACACATCTGATGGAGTCCACTCATCGAATATGGGGTTGTATATAATCTCCGCTCTTTGCGAGCTTTAATAAAGCTCGGAAAGAATCATCCAACCCCACATATTGGATGAGTGGATGCTGACCTGAAACATAATCTTTTGTGGGACCCTTCGTGGCTATATAAATATCCAAGTAGTGGCAAATGATCCCTGCTTTAATCCTTCGTCATCGTTCTCGCCCCTACTCGCGATGTCGCTTTCGAAGGAAGCTCTAGACCGCCTCCGCACCGTCCAAGATAAGAACAAAACCTTCATGGACTCACTCGCCCCTGGCTCTCTCGAAGAGCACCCGGGTCATCCCTGAAGATGAAAAAAGCTAAAGTGGTCCGGCGCGACTTAGCCAAGGATGAGTTGGCCTCTCAAAATTCTTCTCCACCCAAGACATCTTTGGTATTTGCACTCGCTTAGCACTGCTCATCCCTTTTCGTTGGCGAGATAAAATGTTGATTCATCGTATCTATTTGCGGATCCCGCCGGTGGAGAAGGAAGTTAAGGAGGCGAGTGCTAAACCGGACTTGCTGGGGAATGGGCATGGCCAGGTGGCCCGCGAGATCGCCTCCCCCATCCGGCTCGATGTTCCTACGTAGGAGAAATATAAACCTTCTTCTAACTGTTAGCCTTTCATTCCCTGGCTTACCTGTCGTTTCTTTGCAGCTCCCGCTTTTGGTACTTCGGGGTTGAGAGTTCCAACACCGAGATCCTCTGCTCGCGAGACACCTATAGGTCTCGCCTCAACTCTACCCCCAGCAGATGTCACCCCCAACCTTCATGCTGAACAAACAATCTTCCCACTAGGCCTGGGAAAGAGAAACATATCCTTCGACACCACCTTTGAGGGGCGGCCTGACACTTCTTGCCATCCTTCTGATAAGGACACGGGTGTCAGATCAGGTAACGACTTTCACTATCTTTCAGGGGAGATGCGAGAGTTAAGCATATGTAACACCATTTATCGCAGGTTTTCGCGAGATCTATACTGACGTTGATATCGATGAGGAGGAGGTCTCGCCCCTTCCTTCTCCAGATTCAATTGCTGATTACCTAGGCATTCCAGAGGATGTTGTTGGGATGAAGCGGCAGGTGGCCGAGATATTACGGAAACAATCGTTGCTGCTGCGCGGGATCGCCAATCGAGTGCGAGAGAACCATGAATCTGCTGAGGAGCGGCTTCTCAGCCTGGAGAATAGCTATACATAAATAATTGCCAATTTGTCGGGAGAGGTCGGTGGCAGGATAGAATATCCTGGCCTTCACATCGCGCAGGTAAAAGATCAACTCTATCTCGCACAACGAGAACTCCAGACCATTCGCTTTATCCATTATGCACGCGCCACGCCAGGAGCGGGAAGGGGAGGTCAGGGATGGTGAAGACGACCCCTTGGTGGGCCTACCGGCACTCGCCTCCTGCTCCTATTTTATTTTATAAGCTCTGTAATAATAACTGTCGGCCTTTATGCTGAATGCTGACAATTCGTTATGGTTGTATATTGTTTGATCCCGCTTTCTTTCCCGTCTTTTGTTGTATATATATATATTTTTGCGGATGCTTTTACTTATGTTGTTCCCCCTGCTTGAAACCGCGGTGCGAGTGAGGCAGTGCGAGATCTCTCTTAGGGCCAAGGACGGACCTGAAGTGAGATCTAAAAATGTGCTATCCGCACTTTTTTTTTGCCTCGACCATTTCCCGCCCGAAATTTCCTATAAATAGATCGCCTACCTACCGCATTAATCATCGCGTTCGATAGTTTTTCATTTTTCCGTCACTTTTCTTCCTCTTGCACTCGCGTCTTCACTTCCCCTTTTGCTCTAGGCGAGATGTTGGGAGTGGGTGATGGCTGAAATAAGTGTGCCGCCGCATTCGCCGACTACCCATTCATGAATTATAAAATGTAAGAGGAAGAATACCATTCGCTCGTGAATCTTTATATCACCCCAGGCTTCAGTGCACAACATCCATCTGCTAACGAATCGATTAACCACTTCTCGCCTTATGAACTCGCCATCCCTGCTGAGCACATCGAGGTTGGGCTCTGCCTCCCTATATAACCCGAGGTCTGTCAAGCCCCGCGCTGCTTTGGCGTAGTTCCCGCTCAACTCAATCCAAATTTCATAGCTCTGCTAGTCGCATTCGCCTGTTATATGAGATTAGAGAGAATGAAGTTCAACCTCCCAGTCCTCCGCAAGCTATTCATTTTCCGCGCCAAGAGGGAATGGATCACGTTCTTCTCCGACAACCACCTTAAAGCGAAAAGGTCCCGCCAATAAGAACCACAACTGGGTCAGGCAGTTCATTTTTGTTTTCGGTGACTTCGACAACCTCCCGCTTTCGCCGATCCAGCAAGAGGAGTCTACCTATCGCCCACCTAGTCTCGACGGCCATGAATCCAATCTCCACCAATTCCTCCTTGGGAAGGATTTCAACGTCATCTTCCTGAGGAGGAACGTCGACACGCTCCTGCCAGTTCTCGCCGAAGAGGGTATTTCTCGCATTCGCTACTCTAAAGATTATTAGGTCTGGAAAGTTCTAATTTATGATACTTGTGCAAGGGTGCGAGATCTCCCCCTCAACCTCCCATCTCCCGGCAGCACGACATCTTCTGCCGAGATGGCCCTTCCCGAAGCCACGGCGATGGCTTGTAGAAGCTCGCTGAAGTCGCTGCCGAAATCAGGCGACAAAAAGCGGAGGCCTGACGCACCACCATCTCCGTCTCCTTCCAAGAAACCATCAACATCCGAGAAACCAGCAGGCACCGAGAAGTCAAAAACTGCCGAGTGGCCAAAAGTTGCTGAGAAGCCCACAAATGACGAGAAGCTAACCACCGTTAATCTCGGCAAGGGCAAGGAGATTATCATTGATTCTCCTAAAAGCTGCGCCGGCGGTGTGGTGAAGAGGGCGGGAGAGACTGACGAGACCTCGGCACAGGAGAAGCCGGAACCCAGGAGCCACAGGAACTTTGGCCTGGGTGAGGATGTGCTGAACGACAGCGAAGTGCCCCTGTTGGTGTGGGATCGAAATGCCAGCAGGGCCTCTATCTCTACCGTGTTCGCTTCTTGGCAGGAAGGCGATACCGTTTCGGGCCCGGCCAATGCATTGGCCTTCGACGTGTATGGGCGGGATAGCGTCGCCTACTATGATAGGGCGTTAACAAAGTCACTCGCCTATAAGAGCTCGCTGGCTCAATTCCGCGCCTCGAGCTCTTGCATATGTCAGCGCTCTGCATCATCCGCCTTGCGCGTCAACTGTCGGATGTTAGCGCCGCGCGATCCTCTCTCTGCTCGGAGGTGAAAAAGCTGAAGGAGGAGCTCGTGACCTCCAAGAATGATCTCGCCCTGCGAGAAGCGGGAGTGGTAAATTCTTACCCCTTGCTTGTATATTCGCCAAACTTTTTACTCCCCCCTGATCCTTGGTCATTTTGCAGGACGTCACGACCGTTGCTGCGAAGGACACGCATATTGCCCGTCTAGAGGACAAAAATAGGCGAATAAGGGCCCAAAATTAGCAGTGGATTGACTCGTTAATTCCTCCTCCCCCAGACAAGAAGAAGGAGGCCATGCTGCATACTCAACATGAGATCGACCTGATAATGCGGGAGCATGCCATTATGGGAGTTAGGTACGCGCTCCAGATTATGCAACAAGTCGACTTCCTTAACAACGACAGCGAGAAGGTGACAGCCGAGATCTTAATGTCAGAGCTCTTCCAGCCTGTTCCCGAGCCCATGCTGAGCGGGGATGAGGATTCTGGCGAGAGCGAGCACTCGACCTCGTCGCCTTGAGGCTCTCGCCCCCTCCCCCTTTTTATTTTTGCTTTTGCTTGTACTTTTTCTTTCGGACCTTCCCCCCTTTTGTCGATGTAACTATCTTGGACAAATGAAATACATTGTTATAAAAATTCTCACCTCTTCTTTTTATTCTTCGTGATGCCGAGTAACGCGGTACTTTAAAATGCATTCGACTCGCGTTCCCGCTTAAACCTAGGGCCGAAACATCTCGCGACCCCTGAGGCCGACCTTTTCTTAGGATTAGACTTCGCGCCGCTCTCGCCCGTTTTATCCCATGCGCGTACAAGTTCCTGGGCCAGCTAAAGCGAGCTCCAGGCACTCGCATTGGCTTACCCTCTTCAGACTGGCGAGATACTCTTACTTAGCCAGATCTTCCCGAGACCTTATCCTTTCTTTAAAGAAAACCTTAGCCTTTGGTCCTGTTTTATTGGTGAGATTAGTTGAGGACTTGTCTTGAAAACCTCGTCCACCGAGGACCCCTGTCCTACCAGCTGGGTGAAAGCCTGACAGCCGAAGCAATTCTGGATAGCCTTGGAAGAAGGGTCTTACTTTCATTTGATCAACCATCGGGCGGTACCACCAGTCCAATCATCTAGGTGAGAGCCTGACAACGGATGTGGAGCATCAACCAGACTCAGCTCCAGGGTCATAACGACGTCCAACAGGGATCCCGGCCCTGCCAGCTAGGTGGAAGCCTGACAGCGGGAGCGTCCTGGGACCTAGCCCCAGAGCGAGAAGATATTCCTTTGTCCAACCTCCGAGAGCTACCATCAGCCCGATCAGCTAGGTGAGAGCCTGATAGTAGATGTTGAGCATCAACCGGACTCAGCCCCAGGGTCATAACGACGTCCAACAGGGATCCCGACCCTGCCATCTAGGTGTAAGCCTGACAGCGGGAGCATCCTGGGACCTAACCCTAGAGTGAGAAGATGTTCCTTTGGCCAACCTCCGGGCGCTACCATCGTCCCGATCAACAGGTGAGAGCCTGACGACGGATGTTGAGCATCAATTGGACTCAGCTCCAGGGTCATAACAAAATCTGATCGGGATCCCGGCCCTGCCAGCAAGGTGGAAGCCTGACTGTGGGAGCATCCCGAGACTTAACCCAAGAGCGAGAAGATGTTCCTTTAGCCAACCTCCGGGCGCTACCATCAGCCCGATCAGCTCGGTGAGATCCTGAAGGCGGATGTTGAGCATCAACCAGACTCAGCCCTAGGGTCATAACGACGTCCAACAGGGATCCTGACCCTACCAGCTAGGTGGAAGTCTGACAGCGGGAGCATCCCGGGACATAACCCTAGAGCAAGAAGACGTTCCTTTGGCCAACCTCCAAGCGCTACCATCGGCCCGATCAGCTAGGCGAGAGCCTGACAGTAGATGTTGAACATCAACCGGACTCAACTCCAAGGTCATAACAATGTCCAACGGGGATCCCGGACCTGCTAGCTAGGTGGAAGCCTGACATCGGGAGCATCCCGGGACCTAAACCCAGAGCGAGAAGATGTTCCTTTGGCCAACCTCCGGGCACTACCATCGACCCGATCAGCTAGGTGAGAGCCTGACGGCTGATGTTGAGCATCAACCGGACTCAGCCCCAGGGTCATAACGGCGTCCAACGGGGATCCCGTCCCTGCCAGCTAGGTGGAAGCCTGACAACGGGAGCATCCCGGGACTTAACCCCAGAGCGAGAAAATATTCCTTTGGCCAACCTCCGGGTGCTACCATTGGCCCGATCAGCTAGGTGAGATCCTGACGGCGGATGTTGAGCATCAACCAGACTCAGTATGATAAATACTTGCCAGAAGCTTGACCTGCAAGAGGGGCGGGGCATCAAAGAATTTCATTCATTAAAGTAGAGTACATACACGTTTTCATGGATAGAAACATTTCAAGTCATCACTGCTCCAGGTGTGACTTAGGGTCTCGCCCTCTACATTCTAGAGGCGGTACCCTCCTGATTTTAGAGCCTCCCCAACAATGTACGGGCCTTTACAGTTGGGGTTGAGCTTTCCCACCACGGCTAACCTTCCTGTTGCATCTACCTTCTTTAGGACCAAATCCCCTCCGCAAACAGTTTGCCCCTGACGTGCTTGTCAAAGTACTTGGACATTCTTCTTTTCACTTCTTCCTGGCAGATGACGGAGAGGTCACGCAGCTCCTCCACCGTGTCAAGGGAGAGCCACAAATCTTTCTCGTTCTCAACCTGCCATTCCTCCTTGCCTACCTCTGCCTCAACCACCTGAGGCATTCAGACCTCGAACTCTATCGGAAGCACAACCTCACACCCATGGGAGAGCTTGAAAGGGGTATCCCTCATAGCCGTGTTAGGAGTAGTCCTCAGGGCCCAGAGAACCGAAGGAAGCTACTCCACCCAGCTACCCTTCAAGTTCTCCACTTTCTTCTTATAGAGGTTCACGATGATCTTGTTCGCCGCCTCCACCTGCCCTTTGCTCTTGTGGTGATGGACCGATGCGAACCTGAGATCAATCCCAAGCTGCCCACAGAAACTAATGAACTCGGTGCTGGCGAATTGAGGCTCGTTGTCCCTGACTATGGCTTGCGGCAACCCGTGCCGGTAGATTATCTCCCCCCAAACAAAATTCCTTATCACCTGGGAGGTCACCTTAGCCAGCGCCTTCACCTCCAAACACTTAGAAAAATAATCTATCATTACCAACAGGAACCTCCTCTGCCCGATGGCCTAGGGGAAGGGTCCAACCAAATCCATTCCCCAGATGACAAAGGACCAGGACACTGTGATGCTTTTGAGGCGCTGGGCTGGTTGCAGTTGGAGGGGGGCAAACAACTACACTTGTGGCACTTCTTTGTGAATTATGCAACGTCGTGACCCAGGGTAGGCCAGAAGTACTCTTGCATGACAATCCTTCCTTCTAGGGTTCGACTCCCGGAGTGACTCCTACACTCCCCGGAGTTAACCTCTTCCAAGATCCTCTAGAGTTCCCTTTTGGCCACACAACGGGCCAACAATCCCGAGAGAGTCTTCCGATATAATTGCCCGCCACGGATGTGATAGTTTGCTTACTTGTACTTAAGCTTATTTTTGTCCATCCTCTCCGTATACTCCCCCGTGGAAAGGAACGTTGTGAAAGGGTCCATCCACGAGGGGTGTTGATCCACCTCCATCAATTATCCCTCTTCGATGGAAGGGTGGAATAGATCAGTGATGGTACCCCCCACCCGGGGACCATGCTTTGCCAGCTGATCAACCTGTTCGTTTTCCTCCCTGGGCATGTGTTGGAAGGAGAAGGTCTGGAACACGTCGATGATCCCCTTCACCTTCGCTAAGTATAACTGAAGGGTGGGTTCCCTCGCCTCAAACTCCCCGTTGATCTAGGAAGCCACCACCATGGAGTCAGTGAGGACCTCCACATCAAGCACTCCCAATTCCCCGTCCAGACGCAGTCCTGCGATCACCACCTCGTACTCAGCCTGGTTGTTAGTAATGGAAAAATGGACAGCTATTGTTTGCTCTATCCTTGTTCCTTGGGGGCTTTCCAAGATCACCCTCACCCCAAAGTAATGCTTACCTGAGGCACCATCCATCATTACCTTCCAAGGAACTGGGCGGGTGAGTTCTGCCTCCGCCACCTCGACCACGTAGTCATCTAGAAAGTCGGTCATCGCTTGGGCCTTGATCGAGAGGCGGGGGGGGGGGGGGGGGGGGTAAAATAAATATCGAACTCACTCAACTCCACCGACCACTTCGCCAACTTGCATGAATGCTCTACCTCATCGAAGATGTTGCGGAGGGGATGGTCAGTCACCACTTGGATTGAGTGTGCCTGGAAATAGGGTCAGAACCTCCGAGCCGAGATAACCAGAGCGAAGGCCAGCTTCTCCAGGATAGGATACCGAAGCTCCGTCTTCCTCAGGACCCAGCTCACATAATAGATGTGCAACTGCTTCTTCCCCTCTTCTCGCACCAGGACGGAGCTCGTCTCGGCCACCACTCAAAGGTATAAGGACAAGTCTTCCCCTCCTTTTGTCCCTTGGAGGAGCGTAGCCTGGGTCAACTGCCCTTTCAAGGCTCGGAACGCCTCCTCGTATTCTTCGGTCCACTCGAACTTCTGACCCCCCTCAATGTTTTGAAGAAGTGGAGCACTTCTCTCCGGCCCGGGAGAGAAACCTACTTAGCCCTGCCAGCTCCCCGTCAACCGCTGTACCTCTTTAGCATTCTGAGGCGACCCCAACTCCATGATTGCTTTGACCTTGTCAGGATTTGGTTCCACCCCTGCTTGGGTGAGGAGATGGCCCAAGAACTTCCCCCTGCTAGCCCCGAAAACAGACTTCAGGGGGTTCAACCACATCTTGTACTTGCGCAAGGTGGTGAAGGTTTCCTCCAGGTCCTGGAGGTGAGAGTTCACATCTAGACTCTTGATCATAAGGTCATCTACATACACCTCTAGGTTCCTTCCCTTCTATTCTCAGAAGACCCTGCCCATCATTTTTTCTCTTCGCCCTTGTATTCTTCAGCCCAAAGGACATTATTTTGTAGCAGTAGCACTCGTCCCCTTTGATGAATGAGACATCTTTTACGTCGGCGGGTGGGGGTGGGGGGAGGGGTGCATTCTGATTTGGTGGTAACCTAAAAATGCATATATAAAGCTCATTACAAAAAAACTGACGGCTGAGTAAACTAACAAGTCGATTCGAGGCAAGGGGCGACAATCCTTATGACATGATTTATTAAGCAAACAAAAATCAACACACATGCGCCACCGACCATCTCCTCTTTTTACCATTACTACATTGGATACCCAACCAGGGTATTGTATTTCAGATACAAAATCATCCTTCTGGAGCTTGGACACCTCCTCCATGATGGGATCGACCAGCTTATCCGCGATGGACCTCTTCTTCTACTGGACGGGGCGAGCTTCCGGGTCCAGGTTGAGGCGATGGCAGGCTACGTCCGCATCAATCCCTGGCAAATCTGCTGCGCTCTAGGCGAAGATGTCCACGTTCTTCTGGATGCATGTCAACATCCTTTCCTGGACTTCCGGGGTCATCCCCGCGCTGATGCAAACTTTCTCCACCCTACCTCCAAGGGTGAGAACCTCAATCTCCACTACCTCCTCCACAACCTCCAAGCGGGACGGCTCCCCCATTCTCCAACGTCCCCTCCCCCTGGGACAAGAACCTCCTCATGTTCCACTGATTCCTCCACGACCATCACCTCAGCCAGCTCTTCTTGAACTCCTCCTGCCACCTCCTCCTAGGTGCAGCTCTCCTCCACCTCCATCTCTTCTTCACCTACTTCCTGCTCCTACTCCTTCCTCTGCTCCATCTCCTTTACCCCCTCCTACCAGGAGATAGAGTTTACCGCCATAACGTAGCATTCCCTAGCCACCTTGGGGTCGCCCCGGACCCAGACCTAGATCCCCTCAGGGTTGAACTTCAAGCATTGGTGGAAGGATGAGGGGACACAGCGGAAGGCGCTGATGAGGGGTCGTCCGTAGATGACGTTGTAGCTGTTGGGGGAATCCACGATGACGAACCTGCAAGTACGGGACTGCCCCCCCAGAGTAACATGGAGGCCCACGCCTCCTACCACCTCCTTCCTCTCCCCGAAAAATCCGAACAGAGGTCCGTCCGAGGCCAGCACCCTCTTTGCCTCCACCTTCATCGCGTCAAACGCCTTCTTGAAAATGATGTTTGTTGGATCCCTAGTTGGATTTGAGCTAGGTTCACTAAACCAGGATGTTTGAACCAACATGTATAACCAGAGTCATGTCTGTGTCCTAGAGTATAAGCCATGTCCTTAGAATCAACATTGCATGGACCGCCATCAACAGACTGCAAAAGACTCAAGACTTAGAGAAATTTCAAAGACTCAGGAAAATGAGTTCGAAGTCCGTTGAACTCAGCTCGACAAAAGTCGTGCTCAGCTCGACGAACTCAGAGACAATTCTCTGAGTTGAGCTCGACGAATTTAGTTCTCAGGTCGACGATTTCTGGATGCTCTACTTCAACATTACAAGTCAAGAATCATTTCTCTGAACTCCAGTCGACGAAAATTCATGTTCTCAGCTCGACGAACTTAGACCATAGTCTTGACAAGTTCTATCAAGTAGCAGTTAGCAGATCTCAGGTCGACGAACAACAATTATCTGGTCGAGGAACATAGCTTCTCAGCTCGACGAACTTTGAACCAGGTCGACGAATTATGTTCTTTGCTCGACGATTTCTGTGCAGTTCCAGACATGGACTTTTCCTTCCGTCTGTCCTTATTTTCTTGCAGTAATTCCTGAATAATCAATGCTCAATATTCTCTGAATATTACTGTTAGAAGCAGCATTGATTATGACATTCATCAGGATTATTACTTGCCGCTTTTCAATGAGACAGTTGGGGAAATCAATTAATGCAGACATTCTCAAGACCGTCAGTAATCAATGCAGGAAGGAATTCAAAAATTCAAAGGAGAATTTCATAGAAAATATAAAAGGGATTTCTTCCTTCTTCATGACTGAGAACAGGATAGACAGAGAACTGTAAGACAAGCAATCATACAGTAATACAGTCAAGAAATGAGAAGCTCAGACCAGAGAAATAACACAAGATATAGAAGAAGGAGAAGAACAAACATTCAAATCAAGAGTTTTCTTCATTCTTCTCTCCAGGATTCTTCAAGGATAGCAAAACTTTATCAGTCAAGAAGTTCCTGGAGCTCTTCTGGTCAAAGCTAAAGATTGAAGACCTACTCACCTTGAAGCAAAGCTCAATCTTCCTGAACAACTCTATAACTCAGGGGGAGCTTTGTTAACATCAAAGATCCACTAAGTCTTCTCAGTTATATTTGAGAAAGAGAAGACACCATCGCTCTCTCACCCCCTCACTGTACAAAGGGTTCTTTAACTCCCTTCAAAAGTTATTCCTGGTTGCAAGTCACCTGATCAAAAGACTTGGGATTGGTTTTTGAGCACCTGATCAAAAGCTCATTGGTGACAGTCACCCGATCAAAACCTGTTAGTGGATTACTACCAGGGTGGTAGAAGAGTGGATGTACCCAGGTTGGGGAACCACTATAAAATTCTTGTGTTGTCTGGTTGCCCTCTTTCTTTTGTTCTTGTTGTGCCTGTGCTAGTTATCTTTGCTGCGCTAGTTTTAGTTAGTTTAATTTTTGCTGTGTCTGTGGTAGATTAATTTATCTTAGGATAGCTCTCTTACTTACAACATATTTTGGTATCAAATAGCTTCCTTACTTTGTAGTTTTTATTAATTAGCAAAATGCTGTAAAGTTTAAAGATACTCTATTCACCCCCCCTCTAGAGTATATCAGGTCGAACCCTCACTTTCAACGTTGACGGAGCTCCCGTTGTCGATGAGGACTCGAGAGATAGTGAAATTTTCGATGGCTGTCTGGATGACCAGCGCATCGCAAAAAGGATCCTCATGATCTGACATGTCCTTCCTCAAGAAGATAATCTTCTCCTCCGGGGGTGGGGTCTGGGATGTAGAGCCAACGCTCCGGTGGTACATGGTGTGGAGACTTGCCTTCCGGGAAGCCTCAACCCCCACCCCCATGGATCACTCTGATCCCTCCTCGGGCCCCAACATCGACCCGTTCTTCGCATCTGTCGTCCTCTGCCCGAGGCGGGACTTCTTCAATCCTTACCTCCCGGCGGTCTTGTTGTTTCTTCTGCTCCCTGTTTCCTCTCATCTCGAGGAACTCCGGGAACATGGTTGTAGCGTGGACCTCCTCCTGGTGGAAGTCACAATAGGATAGCTCCACCCTGAATTCCCTCCTCCTTCTCTGCTGCCCCTCCTCATTTGCATGACTATTATCATAGCCTGGTGTTGATCGGGGAGGGGAGGTCTCTGACCCCTTTGGCGGAAGTCTCCTCTATGGAAACCCCACCGCTGGCCTTGGTCTTGCCACTCCGGCTGCCTCCAGCCAAGCCGGTTGTTCTGCTCCTGACCCCCCCACCTGGACTGATGCTGCTGCAACTGCTGCTATTCCCGCTGTCGGGGTTCAGCTCTCCTCACCTCCTGCCCCGACCACCTCCTAGTCTTTTTTCCTCCTCCGTGGCCCACCTGGCCAACTTCTTCACGAACTCGGGGTTCGACGCTTACCCCTCAACTTCCCTTGCCGCCCTCTCTAGCAACTCCTCGTAGATAGAGGTGGCACCCTCTTCAGTTCCATCATAAAGAAACCTTGCTGTAGCCTCAAGGTAAAGGCCATCATCAGGGTGTGCCCTGACATCTCTTTGACCTGGGTGACCTCCTCCTGGAACCAGTCCACATAACTCCCCAAGGTCTCGTTCACCCCCTGCTTGTTGTGGAACAGGGACTCCGACACCTTCTTCCTCTTCTTGGAGGTGCTGAACCTCAACATGAACCCCCGACACAGGTCCTCGAAGTAGTAGATAGAGTTGGCCGGCAGCTGGTGGAACCACTCCCTCGCCTTCTCCTGAGGGTGATAGCGAAGTGTCTGTATTTAAAGGCATCTAACATCTGCCTTATCGACACCACATCCTCGAACCACTGGATATGCTGGACCGGGTCATCCCTCCTGGTGTAGTAAGACATCTTCGTCTCCCTGAACCCTTCTGGAACTGTGGTAGAAGAAACCAACTCGCTGAAGGGGCTGCCTCCCCTGCTGGGCGAGCCGAAGGATCCCGCATTCCCATCTTGCCGAACCGACCTCCACTCGCCGAACCGGGGAACAACACTCGCCCGGGAAGGTCCCGCTCCCTCGCTTCCGCTACAACCTCCTTCCCAGCTCGCCTGCCGGGAGCATCCTCGCCAAGGGCCGGGACCGCGAATACAGGGGCTGCTGGTGTCGAGCACTCGACACGCGCGCCGAGTGCGAACCTGACGAGGCCGAGTACCTCCTGCATAAACTCCTCAAACATCCCCACCGTGGCGAGAGGGGGGGGGGGTGGCGAGTTGGTCTTGTACGAACCTTGCGCTTCTCCTCCAGTCATCGAGCCTACTGAAGATTTTCTGTGCCGACCACGTTCCACGCTCACCACACCAAAAATATTGAAACCGAGAATTCGGTCTCTGTGGAGTTCACCCATGGGGAAGGGGTGATTGCACACTTACTTCTCTCCCACGAGCCAAACAACTAAGGAAATGGAATAGGGAACAGACCCAAGGGCTCGACGTAGAGGACCCACCACACACCCGGAAGATCTTAGAGCGCTTTCCCTCCTTAGTCAAATGCTGAGCTAAGGATACCTCAGAAAGCGCAAGAAGACCGAGGCACAAGAAAGGCATGCCTTCTGAGGCACCCTCTTGGGTCTATTTATAGATTTCTGAAAATGGTTTGCCAACAACCAATCTTCGCTGTTCTAAACGGCTATATGCAGTCCAACTTGGGGGCATCCAAGCAATTTTGCCTCTAAACCCTGCTGGACGAATGTTCTGTAAGAGCACCACTCGGCTGAAGTGGCAAATGCCGGGAGCACAACATATTCGCCGCCTTGAAGCTCTCTGGGGAGGTGAGTGCTTGGCTGGGCAGCCATTCGCCCAGCTTGGCTAGAACTGCCGAGTGCCCCTCTTTAGGCCTTAGGCGAGTGTAGGTCTTGGGCGAGTGTAGGCCTTGGGCTATGCGAATGCCCCTCTTTAGTCCTTGGGCGAGTGTAGGCCAAACTGCCTTACTCGTGCATCTGATGAGGTCCACTCATCGAGTATGAGGTTGTACATCACCAGAGCAATTAAGTCGCGATATGCCGCTCCAAATGCAACCTTTAATCTCAGATTTATACATTTTGGAGGAGTACATCATCCGTCCAAAGGTTTAAGGATCAACACCAGTACTGTTTTAGGGTTACTGCAACATTTCAAGTGGTGATCAAAGATTTAGGATCCAAAAAACAAAACCCTAAAACATTAGATTTATACATTTTGGATCCTCATTGTTAAGGTTTTGTAGCATTCAAAGAGGCCAAATGCCGGATTACACCTTCGCCGCACTTCCTCCTTCCTTAACGTTAGGTTAGGGCAACATTCAAAGATGAGTAAATGTGAGATCCTCTATGTTTAGAATTTTAAAAAAAGATATTATAATTATTAAAATCACTTTAAAATTATTTTTGAATGATTTTCATAATTTAAGGACCTATTAGAATCATTTGTATGTTAATGGACTGATTATAGAAAGAATCTAAAATTTAAGGACTGATTTGTCAATTTTGCCTAAAATAATCAATAAACCCTTATTAAAAAGTTTCAGGATCCTCTCTATTTTAATTGAAATGAGTCTACATCTTTTTAAGATTAATTTGACAGGCTCACTAATGCCATCATTTTATATTTCTGTTTATTCAAAAAATTCTACATCATTAAATCAAGTAAAATGCATTTAGACCATGAAATGAAACTCCATTTAAGTTCCCAACTGGTCCTATACTCCTATCAAGACTCCGTTGGGCACGGTGATGGCGGTCGTGAACATGAAAGTTAAACTATCATTCGTTAACGTCCACCTAAAGAATTTCTTCCAATTTTATGTTCAAACAAATGAAAATTTTTAGGCGATGGTTAACGAATGACGATTTAACCCATGCAGTTACAACCGCCACCACTGTGCCTCAGCCAATCTCCGTTTGGGATAACTTATTATTATGATCTGATTCATACGATTCCAATTGGTGTGAAAATAAGTCCACACAAACAGAGCCTAATAAAAAGGTCATTGTTATATATAGATCAAGTATGGCTATATACAAACCCAAAATTTATGTTTTTTTCTTTTTTTTTCCTACTATATACAAACCAAAAAAATACCTCTCCCCCCCAAAAAAAATCACTTTCTCATTTCGCCGCTCCCGTATGTTGCCCTAGCTGAGAAACTCCTTGGACGACGAGACACTTCCGAGCTCATCATCCAAGCCGTTGCGAGAGGAACTGATGTGCCGACCAGATTTCGAGCGACGCCCGATGGTCGCCGTCTGTTTTCCTGTAGCGGCGTTCGGCGGAAGGATCCACGCCGACCAACTGGTTCTCAGAGCGTTTTTCGAAACCATCGACGCGAAAGAGAATGGAAGTGAAAAAGCTAGCCACACAACAACAGAACAAAGTTTGAGTGGACGGTGGTCGGGAAAACAAAGATCGGACACTCTAGAATGGATCTGACGAAAGAGATTGCAATGGAGAGGAGTGATGAAACACCTCCCGTGAGCGCTAACTGACGACTGAAGATTTCGAAGGGGAGGGTAAATCCAACTTCTCTGCAAAGGACTGTAAACGTATGATATTTTTGATTTGGTATTTATATGGGCCGATGTAATTTTGATTGCCGATCTTTTGATGTCCTGTTTTGATTCTTGGGAGGGACATTTGAGTTCTTCGCTGGATGTAATTTTAGGTTAGTACTTGTTCCTTGAAATTAATCGAGATTATTGGAAACAGATTAATTAGGGTAAAACACAACTACACTGATGAATTACATTCACCAAGTCATAATCTCTTGTATGCCTGATTATTTAAGACACTAGAATGTTTCAAATGACCAAAACTGTACATACAAAAATAAAATGCCGCATCGTCCAAGGATCTGTTATGTTGTATCATTTATTAAGTTTGATTTTTTTTTTATTTTTTATTGATCTGTATATAACAACTTGATTTACATATAGCCGATTTTGAATTAATATGATTTGTATATAATCATGATTTGTATATAGCCAATCATAATCTATATATAACAATTACCAATAAAAATGGTAAACAAAAAAAAAAAAGTGAGTGCTACTCGTACGGTTCTATTGTTTTGCTTGCAAATGGCTCTCATCAAATCTCGTTCTTCATACTGTCCGGCACGGCGGCAATTGGCTTCTCCTGTCGACAGCGACTCAGAAGAAGAATTGAGCGAGCTGGACGAGGGGAAAGGGATGAAATGCCATTCAACGGAGGCTTCGTCGTCCCGGCTCCTCTGGTTATTATATATATACATATATGTAACCACCAGACCCATTTGCTTCATCGTTGCAGCTTGCGCAGAGCTCGATCCACTTCCAAATGACGCGAGCTATCGAGGGGATGTGGCTTCTTGTGCTGTTGGGCTTGCTCGGATTGGCGGCCTCGACGTCGGCCGGACCTCATCGGATTCTTGTCGACACCGATGTTGCCGCCGACGATCTGCTCGCCCTTCTGTATTTACTGAAGCATAATCGGTCGGAATTCGATCTCAAGGTTTGTTTCTGCGCGTATCCGTGCTTACGCGTATTCTACTTATAATGTCTCATTCGTTTTGCTGGTTTTAGAAATTTGGCTCTTATATAAGCATTTGGGTATTCACTGATGATAGAATGGTTTTGGTTTCATGATTGATTAATTGTCAAATGCCTTGTGATCTTTTCAACAAGGTGTTTTCATGAATGGTTGTTGTTTTCCCTTTTATTATTCTATCATTTCTTCAAATCCTTGGGGAAAAATTGTTTTGAAAGTGTTCATAACAATTCATTTTGAATAGGTGTTTGCTGTGGCTGCTTGAATGAAGTTGTAATTTCAAGAACTTCTGTCATCTTTGTGTTTCAATTTTTTTGATTCCATAGTTCTTTCACGCGTTTTGTTAGAAGTTGTCAGAAGTTATTTTAGGGTCTGTTCCATTGGTCATTACATAGTTGGGGCTCTGAAATTAGAATTGGATGTCCAATTTAAATTATGTCGTTCAACTATATGCTTGATGGGCGGAATTAGAATTCAAATTGAGTTCCATCCGTGGTCCATGTTGGACATTTCAAAATATTCACAATAAAAATGATAATTTTCAGAATTTAAAATTTATGATAATAGTTACCAAATTGAGAGCCTATTGAAAAAATGCATGGTAATGTTTGCCTACATTTCATCATTGTGGTGGGATCCTTCCCCGGACCCTCGCTGCGCGGGGATGCCCACCGGCCTCCCCTTTAGTTAACAAATTGAGAGAAAAAAAGATTGGTTAGAAATCAAGTATATGTAAGACGTGTGATCACTGCCTAAATAAGTTGCAACACCCCATGAGGCCATGATTGAGCTTTCAATCGATGCTCCCATTCTCCAAGGTATATCACCCGACTAGATCTCATAAATTTCGATGTGCATGAACACGGAAGAAACATAGAACACTCGAATTTCCGTTTGATGAAACAACACATTGAATAGTGATAGAAAAAAATTATAGGTAAGGAGAAGACAAAACTCAGAGCATGTATCGAATTAAGGAAAATTTTTCCTTTAAAATGGAGTCTAGTAAAACTGCAAATATTAATCACACAATTATTTTTTAATGGTTATATTAAGAAATAACATCATATAAAGAAACTGATATTTCTTGTGCTAAAATATTAATGAGAGATCGTCATACAATATAATCCTAACAAATATAAATTTAATGCTCTTCTTGTATGCGGATAACAATTTGGACTTGAACATAAGTAATGTTAGCTTGATCATGCTAAATCTAGTGTTGAAGCCAAACTCGAATCTTAGCTAAGGTCTCATGAAGTTGGTGGAGTTGGGAGTTTATAGGCTTAGATGCATTTGTTTTGAATTTGTGGAGGCCGGAGACATTTTATTGTTATATACCCACTTTATCGAGGTTATAGTCCGGTTCAAGTACGCACCATAAATTCTTAGTCATATGATATTGAAGGAACATATCATATAGATTGTCATATAAGACACTAAGGATTCAATTCCTATGATGATTAAGAATAATTAAATATTCATACATGAATAATAAAAAAAACTATTTTCCATATATCTAATAGTTCCCTCAAGTTGAAGCATTTGTGCCAATCATGTCTAGGCTGTCTAGCTTATCACTCAAGATTTGAGTTCTTCTATTGAGTGCTTTGGTGAAGATGTATGATAAATAACATCTTAGTCACATTTTTTTGGTTTTTTCATAAATTGACTGATCACTCTAATAACAAAGATATGAGACCTAGTGATGGTAAAGTAGACAAACTTCTCATCCAATCTTGTCTATGTATGAAATAAATTTTTTTTTTAAATTATCTATATCTGCAAAAGTCCTTACATAGACGTCCGAGGAAAGTATGTCGTAGGAATTGTGATCGACTTTAGTTTGGAAGTTGGAATATTGGTACGCTAACGGGGACAACGATGAAAATAGTGGATACGATGTTTAGGAGAAAGATAAATATTTTATGTCTGCAAAAGAATAGATAGGTGGGTCAAAAAGCTAAAATTTTAAATAATTCAGGTTTTAAATTATGATACACAAGAAAAAAAGAAAACAGGCAGTGAAGTGGGTATTATTGTGGTTACTATATGAAAAATGAAGTTATTAGGGTAAGTAAAAAAGGTAATAAAATCTTTGTTCCTAAATTAGTCATAGGAAATGAAATTATTACTGTGATCAGTGCCTACACGTCACAAGTAAAATGAAGTGAAGTTATTAAAGTTCAATTTTGGGAAAACTTAGATGATCTAGTATGAGAAATTCTACAAAGAGAGAAGATTTTTATAGGAAGGGACTTAAATGAACATATAGGGAAGCAAAATGTAGATTACACAGCCGTTCATGAGAGATATGAATATGAAGAAATGAATGAACAAGGACGAACCTAGACTTTGCCGTAGCACATGAGCTAATTGTGTCAAATACACTTTTCATAAAAAGGGAAGGACATTTAATTACGTTAAAAAATGAATTAAATAAGTCACAAATTGATTATTTTATGACAACACAACATAGGTTAGTGATGTTAGTTGCACAAATTAAATATAATAAATTTAAAACAAGAACAAAAATATTGCAAAAAATTCGGTGGTGGAACTTGAAGATGAAAAAACAGGTTACTTTCAAGACAACAGTTATGAAACAACTAGTTGATGACCCTTATGTTGATCCTAATGTCTCATGCGAAGTTATGTCTTCACATTTAAGGATAAGTGAAAAGAACGTACTTGGAGTATTAAAAGATCGTGCGCACTCAAATAAAGAATCTTGGTGATGAAAAGAACAAGTACAAGGCAAAGTGAGGGCAAAGAGGGCCAACTATAAATCATTTTACGTTTGTAGGAATGATGAAAACTTTGTCAGGTATAAAGTTGTCAAAAATGGAGCTAAACAGACAGTATGTAAAACAAGAAGTCAAGCTTATGAATAATTTAAAAGCGACTAGATACTAAAGATGTAGAGCGCGACATATATAAAATTGCTCGAACTAGAGAAATGATGACAAGAAATTAATTCAAGTAAAATGCATAAAGGATGAAACATATACAGTTTTGACAAATGATTTAGATATTAAAGAGTGATGAAAAAGATACTTTTATCAACTCTATAATGAAACAAAAGACAATGGATTGAACTTGAAAAAGTTAAGTAAATTAGAGGAGTATAAGAACATAACTTTTATCGTAAAATTAAGACATCAGAGGTAAAATATGCTGTAAATAAGATGAAAAATGGAAAGACGGTTGGGCCAGATGATATGCCCATCGAAGTATGAAAATGTCTTGAAAATGAAAAATTTTTTTGGCTTACATGTTTTTTCAATAATATATTGAAGTTAAAGAGGATGCCCAACCAATGAAGAGAAAGTATCTTGGTACCTTTGTTTTAAAATAAAAGAGATATACAAAATTATGTTAATTACAGAGGAAGTATCTTTTCAACAAGACGTTTTCATGAATGATTGTTATTTTCCCTTTTAATATTCTATCATTTCTTCAAATCTTTAATTCAATTCTTGGAGAAAAATTGTTTTGAAAGTGTTCATAACAATTCATTTTGAATAGGTGTTTGCTGTGGCTGCTTGAATAAAGTTGTATTTTCAAGAACTTCTGTCATCTTTGTGTTTCAATTTGTTTTATTCTATAGTTCTTTCACGCGTTTTGTTAGAAGTTGTTTGAAGTTATTTTAGGCTTTGTTCCATTGGTCATTACATAGTTTGGGCTCTGAAATTAGAATTGGATGTCTAATTTAAATTATGTTATTCAGTTATATGCTTGAAGGGCGGAATTAGAATTCAAATCGAGTTCCATCCGTGGTCCATTTTGGACATTTCAAAATATTCACAATAAAAATGATAATTTTCAGAATTTAAAATTTATGATAATAGTTACCAAATTGAGAGCCTCTTGCAAAAATGCATGGTAAGGTTTGCCTACATTTCATCATTGTGATGAGATCCTTCCCCGGACCCTCGCTGCGCGGGGATGCCTCTGTGCACAGACCCGCCCTTTAGTTACCAAATTGAGAAAAAATAAAAGATTGGTTAGAAATCAAGTGTAGGTAAGATATGTGATCACTGCCTAAATAAGTTGCAACACCCCATGATTGAGCTTTCAATCGATGCTCACATTCTCAAAGGTACAACACCCGACTAGATCTCATAAATTTTGATGTGCACGAACACGAAAGATGCATAGAACACTCGAATTTCCATTTGATGAAACAACACAATGAATAGTGATAGAGAAAATTTATAGGTAAGGAGAAGACAAAACTTAGAGCATGTATGGAATCAATAAATTTTTTTTCTTATAAAATGGAGTCTAGTAAAACTACAAATATTAATCACACAATTATTTTTTAATGGTTATATTAAGGAATATTATCACATAAAGAAATTGTTATTTCTAATGCCAAAATATTAATGAGAGATTGTCATACAGTATAATCCTCACAAATATAAATTTAATGCTCTTCTTTATGTGGATAACAATTTGGACTTGAACATAAGTAATGTTAGCTTGATCATGCTAAATCTAGTGTTGAAGCCAGACTCGAATCTTAGCTAAGGTCTCATGAAGTTGGTGGAGTTGGGAGTTTATAGGATTAGATGCAGTTGTTTTGAATTTGTGGAGGCCGGAGACATTTTATCGTTTTATACAACTTTATCAAGGTTATAGTCCGGTTCAAGTTCGTACCATAAATTCTTAGTCATATGATATGGAAGGAACACATCATATAGATTGTCATATAAAACATTAAGGATTCAGTTCCTATAATGATTAAGAATAATTGAATATTCATACACAAATAAAAAAAAATTTATTTTCTATATATCCAATAGTTCCCCTCAAGCTGAAGCTTTCGTGCCAATCATGTCTAGGCTGTCTAGCTTATCACACAAGATTTGAGTTCTTCTATTGAGTGCTTTGGTGAAGATGTATGATAAATAACATCTTAATCATATTTTTTGGTTTGTCATAAAGTGACTGACCACTCTAATAACAAAGGGAGATATGAGGCATAGTGACAGGTAAGTAGACCAACTTCTTATCCAATCTTGTATACGTATCCGTTATTTTTTTAAAAAATTATCTATATCTGCAAAAATCCTCACATAGACGTCCTGGGGAAGTATGTCATAGGAATTGTGATCGTCTTAGGTTTGGAAGTTAGAATATATGTACGCTAACAGAGAAAGCGATGAAAGTAGTGGATACGATGTTTAGGAGAAAAATAAATATTTTATGTCTGCAAAAAAATAGATGGGTGGGTGAGAAAGCTAAAATTTTAGATAATTCAGGTTTTAAATTATGGTATACAAGAAAAAATAAACTGACAGTGAAGTAGGTATTATTGTGGATATTACTTGGAAAGATGAAGTTGTTAGGGTAAGTAGAAAATGTAATAAAATCTTAGCTCTTAAATTGGTCATAGGAAAAAAAACTATTATGTGATCAGTGCCTACGCAGCATAAGTAGGATTAAGTGAAGCTATTAAAGTTCAATTTTGGGAAGACTTAGATGATTTAGTATGAGAAATTCTACAAAGAGAGAAGATTTTCATAGGATGAGACTTAAATGGACATATATGGAAGGAAAATGTAGATTACACAGCCGTTCATTGAGGATATGAATATTAAGAAAGGAATGCAGAAGGACGAACCATTTCAGACTTTGCCGTAACAGATGAGTTAATTGTGTCAAATACGCTTTTCATAAAAAGGGAAGAACATTTAATTACATTTAAAAACGAATCAAATAAGTCACAAATTGATTATTTTATGACTCATAAAATGAATAAAACGATTTGTAATGATTGCAAAGTCATATCGGGAGAAAGTTTGACAACACAACATAGCTTTGTGATGTTAGATGCACAAATTAAATATAATAAATTTAAGACAAGAACGAAAATATTATAAAAAATTCGGTGGTGAAACTTGAAGATGAAATAACGAGTTACTTTCAAGACAGCAGTTACAGAACAAATAGTTGATGACCCTTATGTTGATTCTAATGTCTCCTGGGAAGTTGTTTTCATATTTAAGAATAAGTGAAAATAACGTACTTAAAGTATCAAAAGATCGTGCGCCCTCAAAAAAAGAATCTTGGTGGTGGAAAGAGCAAGTGCAAGACAAAGTGAGGGCAAATATGACCAATTATAAATTACTCCACGCTTATAGGAATGATGAAAACTTAGCCAAGAATAAAGTCGTCAAAAAATAAATTAAACAAAAAGTATGTAAAACAAGAAGCTAAGTTTATGAAGAATTTAGAAGCGACTAAATACCAAAGATGAAAAACACGACATATATAAAATTGCTCGAACTAGAGAAAGAAAGACAAGAGATTAAATAAAGTAAAATGCATAAAAGATGAGACAAATACATTTTTGACGGATGAAGTGAATATTAAAGAGTGGTGAAAAAGATACTTTTATCAACTTTATAATGAAACAAAAAATAATGAATTGAACTTGAAAGAGTTAAGTAAATCAGAGAAGTATAAGAACATAATGTTTTATCGTAAAATTCAAGCACCAGAGGTAAAAAATGCTTTAAATAAGATGAAAAATGGAAAGACAGTTGGACTAGACGATATACCCATCAAAGTATGGAAATGTTTAGGAAATGAAAGAATTTTATGCCTTACATGTTTTTTTATTAAAATACTGAGGTCAAAGAGTATGTCAGACCAATGGAGAGAAACTATTTTGGTATCTTTGTGTAAGAATAAAAGAGATATACAAAATTGTGTTAATTACAGAAAATTAAATTGATGGGTTATACCATGAAACTATGTGAACGAGTAATAAAAGAAGAGTAAGACGGGAGACTAACATCTCGGAGAATCAATTTGGATTCATGCCAGGGCGGTCGACCATGGAAGCTATACATCTCTTGTGCAGACTCATTGACAACTATCGAGAAAGGAAACAAGATTTGCATATGCAGTTTATTGATCTTGAAATGGCTTATGATAGAGTTCCAAGAGAGATCTTATGGAGAGTCTTAGAAAATAAAGGTATAAATGTATCATATATTGACATAATCAAAGATATGCATACAAATTCAGTGACAAAGGTAAGAACATCTGGAGGATTAACACACAAATTCCCTATCACTGTTGACTTACATTAAGGTTCAGCTTTAAGCCCTTATATCTTTACCCTTATCTTAGATGAGCTCACCAGACATATCCAACAAACAATACCTTGTTGTTTATTGTTTGCGGATGATATCGTTTTAGTAGATGAGACTCGCGAGTGTGTAAATGAAAAACTTAAATCTTGGCGAGATACTTTAGAAAGAAGAGTTTTAGGTTGAGCAGGATAAAGACGGAGTACATTGAGCTTAAATTTAACAGTACAAGAAGGACAGATGACTTGGTTATTAAGTTGGGTGATCAAAATATTTCCAATCGTGAGTGTTTTAAATATCTTGGATCGATAGTTCAAAAAGACGGAGGTATTGATAAAGATGTGACACATAGAATCCAAACGAATTGGTTGAAGTGGAGAGGCGCATTAGGGATCTTATGTGATCGTAAAGTACCTCTAAAACTTAAGGGCAAGTTTTACGGTACTGCAATTAGACCCGCGATGCTCTTTGGTTCTGAGTGTTGGGCAGTGAATTGTGTACCTGAGCAAAAAATGGGAGTTGCAGAGATGAGAATGCTTAGATGGATGTGTGGTCACACGAGTCTTGATAAAATTATGAATGAATGTATCAGTGATGTTAGAAAAGCCTACTTTAAGGCCCATCTAGGGGCCCATTCTTCCCTCTTTTTTCTCTCTCTCTCTCTATTTGTATTAGTCCCACATCTTGGATTGGGATTTCTCTCTTCCTTCTTCCCCTATATAAATGTATACATACTTGTAATTATTAATTCAAGAAGGATATACAAGGTTTGGAGTTTTCTCTACATGGTATCAGAGCGGGCGATTCCGACCTTGCGGTTTCCCCTTTTCTAACCGCCCGACTTTGCTTCTCAGCCTATCCGCTCTTCCTCTACGGCCTGATCCTCTACTCGCACTGGGTAGCGGCCTGTTTCTACCCGTCTCTACTCTCTGCGGCTTCTTTTGCCGCTCGCGGTTTGTCTCCTTCTAGCCGCTCGAGTTCCTACTCGCGGCCTCTCTCCCCCAGCCGCTCGAGTTCCTACTCGCGGCCTCTCCCCCTAGCCGCTCGAGTTCCTACTCGCGGCCTCTCTCCCCTAGCCGCTCGAATTCCTGCTCGCGGCCTCTCTCATCAAACCGCTGCGACCTCTCCTTCTTGCTGCGACCTCTGCAAGAAGGAGAGGCCTGTCTCAATCCACTTGCCTTTGCGGCTTGCCCCTCTTAGTCCGCTTCTTTTCCTCTACCTCCTGTTACTCTCCTTCTCCCGTGGATCCACCCCTGCCTTTTATAGCCTTTCCTCCTCCATAATCTATGGGGCCACCTTCTTCTCTGTCCGCTGCGGACCTCCTGCCTGTCCGCGGACTGCCTTGCGTGCGACCTACTCCCGCTCGTCGGCTTCTGTCTCTCCGCTTGTCTCTATACTCGCGGTTTGCTTCCTCAGTTCGCTGTTGTGATCTGCCTGACCGTGCAGGCTGCTCCTTTCTCACCCGCATCTTGGTCGCGGTCTCTGCTCTAGTCGCACCGACTATCCTCTCTTGCGGATTGCTCTTCTCCGCCGGTCTCTCCCTCTCTTCTTCCGGACTGCTCCTGTTCGCTGCGGTCTGCTTCCTGTGCTTTGACCGCTTCTGTGTTCACCTAGGCCGTGCGGACTGCTCCTTTCTTTCCGCATTTTGGGTCGCGATCTGCCTACTCGCTGGTGTAACCGCGCGGACTGTTCCTTCTCACTGTCGCCAGGTGTTTGCTTCTGTTGCGATCTTCTCCTATCCACTGCAACCTCTGGTTTTAGCCGCTGCGAACATTATTCTTCCTGCACTGGTCGTGGCCGGTTCTTGCCGTTGGGGCGTTGTCACCGTGTCTGCTGCGGATTACTCCTTGCAACATGATCGACTGTCCTCCGGGCTCTGTGGTGTGATGGTGTCTGTTTCCGATGATGGTACTTCCTGCCTTGCTCATAGCTCATCCTGGATTTTGGATTCCGGGGCCTCTCACCACATTACATCACGGAAACCACCGCAATATTTGCCCTCCGTGCATCCCCCGTTCATTACTGTTGCTAGTGGGGACACTCTTCCCGTCTCTGGTGCTACAGATATTCGCCTCACTCCCTCTATTTACTCTTCGCTCTGCTCTTCATGTTCCGGGCTCTCCGTTCAACCTTCTCTCTATTGACCGACTCACTGCTGACCTCGATTGTGCTGTTATTTTTTCTTCTAACTCATGTGTTGTGCAGGACCGCAAGACGCAAACCATCATTGGAAAATGGGCATCTATCAAATGGTCTCTATATTCTTAACCCGTCTCCTCCAACGGTGCTGACGTCTATCAGTTCCGTTGACTGGCACCGACGTCTGGGTCATGCTCCTCTTAATATCCTCAAAAAATCTCTCCCCGACGTGTCCTTCCACGAGTTCATGTGTGAGTCCTGTATCTATGGGAAACTTCATCGCTCTACGTTCTCACCACATCCTTCTAGGCGTCCTGCTCCCTTTGATCTTGTTCACTCCGATATTTGGGGTCCTTACAAAATTACAAGTGTTTTTGGATACCGCTACTTTGTCACCTTTGTCGATGACTACTCTAGGGTGACCTGGCTGTACCTCCTTCGTGACCGCTCTGAATTACCCTGTGTATTCCGTACCTTCTTTATTGAAACTCGCAACCAGTTCTCCACAACCATTAAAACCCTCCGCACCGATAATGCCCGCGAATACACCAGTCATACCTTCTCTCACCTCTGTGCGGAGTTTGGGGTCATCCATCAGACCTCCTGTGTCTATACCCCCCAACAAAATGGCGTTGCTGAACGCAAGAATCGACACCTGCTCGAGGTCACCCGCTCCCTTATGCTTCAGATGAATATTCCAAAACAATATTGGAATTTTGCGGTTTCAACCGCTTGCACTCTTATTAACCGCCTGCCCTCATCTATCCTCAAATTTGCGGTTCCCTACAATCTCCCGTTTCCCTCCCACCCTCCATTCTCCATCACCCCACGCGTGTTTAGTTGTGTGTGTTTTGTTCATCATCTTGGTCCATCCACTGACAAACTTGCTCCCCGTGCCACTAAATATATGTTTGTGGGCTATTCTCGCACTCAGAAGGGCTACATTTGTTTTTCTCCCACGGACCGCAAGGTGGTTACTTCTGCTGATGTCACCTTCCTCGAACATCAGCCCTACTACTCTCCATCTCCTGACCCTCCTCTTCCGCCACCTCTCCCGCGACCTGCTATCCCTGTTATTTCCACCATCCCACATCTACCTTCCCCACCCATCCCACCTAAACCACCTACCCCACCAGTCATTCGTGTGTACACTCGACGTCCTCCCTCGTCTACTACCCTACGAGAGCTGCCCCGCTCTACTGATGCTTTGCAACCTGCGGATCCGACAACTGCTTCCACTGCCCAACTCGATGGACAACTTTGTCTCTCTTCACCGCCTCTCTCTGGAACTCCGTCAGAGTGCTCTCTCTTTATCCTCTACCTCCACTCCTACTTCTGTACAGGAGGCTCTTCACCACCCCGGCTGGCGGGCGGCCATGGAAGATGAAATGCGGGATCTCTGGGCCAACCGCACTTGTGATCTGGTTCCTCTTCCTGCAGGTCACTCCTGTGTTAGCTGCAAGTGGCTCTTTGTTATTAAACATGCGGCGGATGACACCGTTGAGCGTCTCAAGGCCCGCCTTGTGGCCCGGGGTTTTACTCAGCAACAGAGCCTTGATTATGAGGAAACGTTCTCCCCAGTGGCCAAAATGAACACTGTCTGAGTTCTTCTATCCTTGGCTGTTCACTGTCATTGGTCTCTTTATCAGCTGGATGTTAAGAACGCCTTCCTCAATGCTGATCTTCAGGAGACTGTTTATATGCATCAACCTCCCGGGTTTGAGACCACGGGGGAGTCTCGGGTTTGTCATCTGCGGAAATCTATTTATGGTCTCAAACAATCCCCGCGCGCTTGGTTTGACAAATTCAGCACGGTAGTCCGCAATATTGGCTTCACTAGGAGCTCGACTGACTTCTCTCTCTTCACTCGACATCGGCCAACCGGAACAGTGATTCTACTTGTCTATGTTGACGATATCCTCATTACTGGCGACGATACTACAGGGATACAACATACCAAACAACAGTTGAACTCCGCCTTTCAGACCAAAGATCTTGGTAACCTACGGTATTTTCTCGGGCTTGAGGTTGCACGACGGCCTGATGGTCTTGTATTATCCCAAAGGAAGTATTGTATGGATCTTCTTCATGATGCTGGCTATTCAGGATGCAAACCTACAGATACTCCAATGGACGCGAATCACAGGCTATCGACCCATAACTCTGACTCCGATGAGCTGCTTACGAATCCGGAATACTACAGACGCTTGGTTGGGAAACTGATCTACCTTACAGTTACTCGACCAGACATCTCCTTTGTCGTTAGAGTCGTGAGTCGATTTATGCATGCCCCGAGGACATCTCATCTTCAAGCTGTCGAGCGCATTCTTCGGTATCTCAAGAACGCTCCAGGACAAGGGCTTGTGTACAAGCCATCCACTTCTTTATCCCTTGTCGCTTACTCTGACGCTGACTATGCCGGGTCCATTGATGATAGGCGTTCCACAACATGATTTTGTACCTACTTCGGTGGACATCTCATAACCTGGCGTAGCAAGAAACAGAATGTGGTTGCTGTAACACCCCTTCCCAGTATTACAGAAATCAGCCGTCCGGCCGGGTCAGCGATATAAAGAAAACTGGGAAGCAGTATTAAAACTAGTAACAGTAGGTAATAACAGTACAAACTAAACAGATTTACTACTTACAGCGGAAGTAAAAATTAAACTAAGGTTAACCACATACCTGATGTCTGGATTCACAGAGCCACTAAACAAGAATGAGATTGCAATAACTGAAAATCTGAACTATCAAAATAAGTCTGATACAAGATATATAAAATATTAATGAGTTACACTGTCCACAACTACAAGTATATGCTGAAATGGAGTAAACTGAAATGGTAAAAGTACTACAACTGACACCACCATGACGCTCATCCTAGACGTAGTTTCCCACCTGGGTCACCTGAAAAACATTGCCCACGAAGGGTCAGAGTAAAAAAAAACAATTCCCCTTATTGACACTAAAATAGATTTACATATGAATGCATGCATGTCTTTTAAAACTAGTCTCGTGCACTGAAAACATTTTATGCTATATGTTATGCATGTTTTTCCTATACTTCCTGGTGAACACACTAAAATTTCATATTCCTGACTTTTCGTTCAACTACCCAATTCCTGACGTTCACTAACTAGTATACTGTCTCACGTCAAGCCTGTACTTGAGTTCTAAGTGGCTTCTAGCCTACACGTTTACTGGGAAGGCTCTAGGCAGAGTAGCTCCTAACGCGCAAAATCTGAAACTGACGACCCGAGACCATCTGACGAACTCAATTGTTCTAGTGCCACGCGGACACGGTCTCGAATCTACTAACTGTCTCAAAGGGGAGTCAACTCCCAAGACTGTAACTCATAGGATACCATATGCCCTATGAGGAAGGTAGTGCGCCTCTACCAAGCACAAAAAGACTGGTGTGCTACTGACCTTTTTGGTCTGACGCTACTCTGCATGGGATATCTTTTCTGGTGTACTAATGGGCGACCCTTGACTTTCTCGTGGTCGACTTGAAGGGACCTTCGCACCCTTGGTCGGACAGTCTCCAAACTTACGTGTACATGTGAAGTTTCGTACTTAACTAACCGTTCACGATTTTACTAACGTGGTTATGGAATAAGGCGTTATCCTACGCGTTTCCACAATTATTTTCCTACTGTCACTCTTCTCTATGCATGCTTATGATGTTGTACGAAACCTACTCATGCGTATAAAATATAATTACTTGATATGTCTAACTAAAATGAATTATGATTTCTTTACTGTGGTGCTGCGACGTTCGTATACTCGGCGCGGCGACATTTTCTCTTTCAAAAGTAATCCTACTGCTGGGGACCTTCAAAACGCTGCCCCGACCCCGCCAAAATCCTGCAATTTACCGTATCCCTAATTTCAGAATTTTCCCCTCTACGATAATCTCATGGAAAATTATATATATAACTAGGGTTACAACATTCATGAGTTAAACTTCAGCTATTACCTTTAAGTATAGCGATTGAGGCTCCCAACGCGTTCCACACAAAATCCGTGGTGAACTACGAACACCAAAACCTAGGATAGGACAATCAAAACGAAAACCTAGGTTAAATTAGTTTCCAAATCAAAGGAAATCCAAGCAGAAAACGAGAAAAAGGAAGAGATCGAACTCACCGAAACCAAAACGTTCACTTCCACCGATTAGGGTTGAATCCGGCACTTACACGACTAAGGAAGAAAAAGGAATGCCCATCGGTGCTCGTAGAGGAGGGAGGAGTGGTCGGAGAGGCGCTCTGGAGGAGTATTGGCCGGCGGAGGGCACCGCGGGATGCGTCGGCTTCGTCCGTCGCAGCGTGCGGGATGCGGAACAGGGAAATGAAGTCGGCTGCGGTTTTTCCCGTGAGAATGAAAGTGCGGGATCTAATTCCTGCGGTTTTACTTATTAACTGCCGGAGAGGGGGGAAATTTTGCTATTGGCACTCATTTCTAATACTTTTGATGATTAACTCATCTTCACCCCACACGTCACTGAAACAAAATGCGTCACATCCTATAATTTACGCACTTGACTGACTAACAGACACTATCATAAGAAAAAGTAACATTATACCTTGCCAACGCGCCGCCTCGATCAAAATTCGTCGCGACTTTCCCCTACAATTTTAAATAAATTTCCCTGTCAATTAACGGATGTTACAAATCTCCCCTCCTACAAAATATTTGTCCTCGAAAATTGTAATCATACCTGAATCGAAGAGAAAAGAGTAGTCTGCATTGCTCTGAAGCTCATCCCCTCGCTCCCAAGTATACTCTGGTCTGCCACAGTTCATCCAAAGGACTTTGACCATTCGAATCTCTCTATTTCTGAGCTTCCGTATCCTTGAATCCACTATTCTGACTGGTCTAACCCCAATACTAAGATCTGTCTCAATTGGTGCTTGCTCGGTACTTATGATCTGACTGGAATCTCTGACTGCTCTCCTCAGATAAGAGATGTGGAATACATCATGTACACCACTCATTTCCTCAGGTAAGGCCAATCTGTAAGCAACCTCACCAATTCTTTCCAGCACCTCAAAAGGACCAACGAATCTGGGGCTCAGCTTTTTCATCCGCTTTATTCTAGAAACACCTCTGACTGGTCTGACCTTCAGATAAACGTAGTCTCCAACACTGAACTCTACTGATCTGTGCTTCTGATCATGATACTTGGCCTGACGATCCTGAGCTGTCTTCATACGCTCCTGAATAAGCTTGATCCTATCAGTGGTCTTATCAATCCATGACTCCCTGATTGTGGATCTCTCTTCACTTTCAGCCCAACATAACGGTGTCCGACAACGTCTGCCATAGAGGGCCTCAAACAGTGCCATCCCAATACTCGTCTGAAAGCTGTTGTTGTAGGAGAATTCCACAAGAGTAACATATTTCTCCCACTTTCCTCCAAAGTCCAAAATGCACATCCGAAGCAAATCCTCCAAAGTCCTATTAGTGCGCTCAGTCTGTCCATCTGTCTGGGGATGGAATGCGGTGCTGAAGTGTAACCTGGTACCCAACCGCTCCTGTACGTAATGCCACTCCCTGGAGGTGAATCTGCCGTCTCGGTCTGAAACTATAGTCCTGGGAACACCGTGAAGCCGAACTATCTCGTCCAAATATAACTGTGCCAGCTTCGGACCTTGATCCGTCTTCCTAAGAGGAATGAAATGGGCGACCTTAGAAAGTCGATCAATTATAACCCACAAGGAATCATTCCCACTCTGCGATCTCGGCAAACCATGAATGAAATCCATGAATATATCTTCGAATGTCCACTCTGGAATGGGAAGTGGCTGCAACTTGCCTCCAGGACTTTGGCACTCGGCCTTAACCAACTTGCACGTCTCACACTTCCCTACGTAATCTGCAACATCTCTCTTCAAGCCTGGCCACCAGACTAACTTCTTGAGATCTGCATACATCTTCGTGCTACCCGGATGTATAGAAGATCTGGAATTGTGTGCCTCAAATAAAATATCCTCGCGAAGGTGACTAACATCGGGGATACATACCCTGCCATCAAACAACAATAAATCATCCTGAATAATGAATCCCTCCTTCTGTCCTGACTGCACTGAGCTCCAAATCTCTGCCATCTTTGGATCCAACGGTAGAGCTGTCCTGATTCTGTCCTTGATATCACAGGTAATCTCCATCCAACTCAACCTTGCAGAACCAAAACTACTGCGTGGCACAGCGGTAATATCCAGTCTCTCCAGCTCTCGCACTAACTCCTCCTGCTGATTGAGAAGAAAGAAACATGAACCTCTACGGCTAAGGGCATCAGCTACAACGTTCGCCTTTCCTGGATGGTACTGAATGTCTACGTCGTAGTCTGATAGAAACTCTAACCATCTGCGCTGCCTCAAATTGAGCTCTCGCTGATCAAAGATATACTTGAGGCTCTTATGATCAGTGAAGATCTCACAACGAACACCATAAAGATAGTGCCTCCAAATCTTCAGAGCATGTATGACTGCTGCAAGCTCCAAGTCATGCACTGGGTAGTTCCTCTCATGAACCTTTAATTGTCTCGAGGCATAGGCTACGACCTTTCCATGCTGCATGAGAACACATCCCAAACCCTGACCTGAAGCATCGCTGTAGATCTGAAACCCGTCAGGCCCTGATGATAAACTCAAAATCGGTGTGGTCATCAACCTGCCCTTCAAGTCCGCAAAAGCCAACTCACACTCAACTGTCCAATCCAAGCCCTTACCCTTCCTGGTGAGGGAAGTCAGTGGTAATGCTATCTTCGAAAAATCTCTGATGAATCTCCTGTAGTAACCAGCAAGACCCAAAAAGCTACGAACCTCTGAAACTGTCGTCGACCTTGGCCAACTCTTAATGGCCTCTATCTTCTTCGGATCAACACTAACTCATTTCTGACTGATAATGTGGCCTAAGAATGCAATCTCTGAAAGCCAAAACTCGCACTTTGAAAACTTGGCAAACAACTGATTCTTTCTGAGTGTGCTCAAAACAATCCTGAGATGTGCTGCATGATATTCTGCACTCTTAGAGAACACCAAGATGTCATCTATAAAGACAATGACAAAACGATCCAAGTACTCCCGAAATACCCTGTTCATCAGGTCCATAAATACTGAAGGAGCATTGGTCAGCCCAAACGGCATGACCACGAACTCGAAGTGTCCATATCTGGTGCTGAAAGCCGTCTTCTGAATATCCGAGTCACGAATCTTTAACTGATGATAGCCTGACCTCAGATCTAACTTGGAGAAAGTGTTCGATCCCACCAACTGGTCAAACAAATCATCAATCCTGGGAATCGGGTACTTGTTCTTTACTGTCAGCTTGTTCAACTCACGGTAGTCTATGCACAGTCTCAGACTACCATCCTTCTTTTTCACAAAAAGCACTGCAGCACTCCATGGTGAAGTGCTGGGGCGTATAAAACCCAAATCAAGTAACTCCTGCAACTGACTCTTCAACTCTGCTAGTTCCCTTGGAGCCATCCGATAGGGAGATTTGGCTACCGGTGTAGCCCCAGGCTGCAAGTCTATCGGGAACTCAATCTCTCTATCTGGAGGGGCACCAGGGAGCTCTTCCGGGAAAACATCGGGGAACTCCTGCACCACTGGTACCTCTGACAACTCAGCCTTAGTCTCTGCCTTCATTAGTACTACGAAGGTTTCACAACCCTTACTGATGGACCTTCTCGCTTGGACTGCAGATATGATCATCTTCACTACTCCCTTCAAGCCCTGAAAAGAAAAAGAAGTTTGATTGGGACCATCAAACTGTATCTGCTTCGCCCTACAGTCAATCCTGGCGTTGACTGCCAAAAGCCAGTCCATTCCAAAAATCAGGTCGAATCCTGCAATAGGTAGCTGCAAAGCTTCCACGATAATCTCGGTGTCACCAAACTGCACCGGTACCCTGCACCTATCTCTGGTCTGCAGAAGGGATCCATTCGGCATCATAACATCCAGCGCTACAGTCTCTGAGAATACTTCTAAATTCAACTTACGCACTAGAGATTCTGCGATAAACGAGTGCGAGGCACCCGTATCAAACAGAATCTTAGAGGGTAAATTACGAATCATAAGGATGCCTACATGAATGATTTTCAAAAAGTAAAGAGTGTCACTACGGAGGATTAAAAAATAAACTTATCAGGCAAAGTAAACACTTACCTGTCACTACATCCTCCTGCTCCTTAGCCTCCTGCTGACCAAGCCCATAAGCTCTGGGCTGAACCAAATCTCGACCCTGCTGTGGTCTTCCATCAGTAATCATCAACGCTTTGCCCTTGTCTGCTCTGCTAGGGCCACCAATCTCATACTTCGACTGCAGGAACAAAATACATTTGTTATCTACCGAAAATTTATAAATGCACAAAATACAACAAGGTTGATTACCTGATTCGAACCACCTTCCTGACAGAAACGAGCTATGTGTCCAGGTTGACGACACTTGTAACACACGCCCGCGCTGGCCAAACACTCTCCTGGATGACGACGCTGACACTTGGGACAAAGGGGGTAGTCCCTGCTCCTGTCACCAGATTGACCATACTTCCTCGCATCAGGCTTCTGCTTCTTGTTCCAGTTCTTCCCCTGATCATTCCTGCTCTGCTGCGACTGATGCGAATCCTGAGATCGCTTTGCACGAAAATTACTTCGCTTTTGAACCTTCTGCTGGTCAACCTCTAGCCTGCGAGCCGTATCCACTAAGCTCCTGTAATCAGCATTGACCATTGTCATCAGCGGCTGTCTCAATGAGTCACGTAAGCCATCCACAAAGCGGCTGCACTTCTCAGTCTGGTCTCCCTGCATTACGCCCGCATATCGAGCCAGATGGGTAAGCTCTCGCTCGTACTCAGCAACAGTCCTGTCCCCCTGAAAAAGCCTAAGGTATCTCTCCTGTAGACTTCGTCGTGCGGAAGGAGGCACGAACCAACTCGCAAGGGCTCTAGAAAATTCGCCACACGTAAACATGTCTGGCGTACGACCTGACCAAAACATGGTCATACTATTTAAAAAGAGAACATATCACTTCCAAAATAATTAAAGGAATTTTTCATAACCATTTACCTGCGGGATCATCCGCCCGGTACTTGTCCCACCAGACCTTTGCCTCACCTCGGAGGAGGAAAACTGCCAGAGGAACTTTCTTATTCTCTGGGCACTCCAAAACATCCAGCTATGTCAGTGCCCTCTGAAGCTGCTGGAACTGGAGGTACCTGTGGCACTGCAGCATCTCCCATAGTGGCGTTAGGAACAGGGTCCTGACGTGAAGGTTCACCTGGTTCACTTACTCGAGTTGCCTGATAGAACATATAAAAGAAATCTGGTTATTTATCAAGCATCTGCTAAAACTGGCTTGACAACTATATTTGTACTCCTGCGAAAACTAAGCCTTAAACACAACTTAAAATACTCTACAAACATGAGTTTACTCTTACACAGTCCTATGGCTCTGTGAAAACCTTCTAGGGTCCAGGGATCCTAAACCTGGCTCTGATACCAATTTGTAACACCCCTTCCCAGTATTACAAAAATCAGCCGTCCGGCCGGGTCAGCGATATAAAGAAAACTAGGAAGCAGTATTAAAACTAGTAACAACAGGTAATAACAGTCCAAACTAAACAGATTACTACTTACAGCGGAAGTAAAAATTAAACTAAGGTTAACCACATACCTGATGTCTGGATTCACAGAGCCACTAAACAAGAATGAAATTGCAATAACTGAAAATCTGAACTATCAAAATAAGTCTGATACAAGATATATAAAATATTAATGAGTTACACTGTCCACAACTACAAGTATATGCTGAAATGAAGTAAACTGAAATGGTAAAAGTACTACAACTGACACCACCGTGACGCTCATCCTAGACGTAGTTTCCCACCTGGGTCACCTGAAAAACATTGCCCACGAAGGGTCAGAGTAAAGAAAAATAATTCCCCTTATTGACACTAAAATAGATTTACATATGAATGCATGCATGTCTTTTAAAACTAGTCTCGTGCACTGAAAACATTTTATGCTATATGTTATGCATGTTTTTCCTATACTTCCTGGTGAACACATTAAAATTTCATATTCCTGACTTTTCGTTCAACTACCCAATTCCTGACGTTCACTAACTAGTATACTGTCTCACGTCAAGCCTGTACTTGAGTTCTAAGTGGCTTCTAGCCTACACGTTTACTGGGAAGGCTCTAGGCAGAGTAGCTCCTAACGCGCAAAATCTGAAACTGACGACCCGAGACCATCTGACGAACTCAATTGTTCTAGTGCCACGCGGACACGGTCTCGAATCTACTAACTGTCTCAAAGGGGAGTCAACTCCCAAGACTGTAACTCATAGGATACCATATGCCCTATGAGGAAGGTAGTGCGCCTCTACCAAGCACAAAAAAACTGGTGTGCTACTGACCTTTTTGGTCTGATGCTACTCTGCATGGGATATCTTTTCTGGTGTACTACTGGACGACCCTTGACTTTCTCGTGGTCGACTTGAAGGGACCTTCGCACCCTTGGTCGGACAGTCTCCAAACTTACGTGTACATGTGAAGTTTCGTACTTAACTAACCGTTCACGATTTTACTAACGTGGTTATGGAATAAGACGTTATCCTACGCGTTTCCACAATTATTTTCCTACTGTCACTCTTCTCTATGCATGCTTATGATGTTGTACGAAACCTACTCATGCGTATAAAATATAATTACTTGATATGTCTAACTAAAATGAATTAGGATTTCTTTACTGTGGTGCTGCGACGTTCGTATACTCGGCGCGACGACATTTTCTCTTTCAAAAGTAATCCTACTGCTGGGGACCTTCAAAACGCTGCCCCGACCCCGCCAAAATCCTGCAATTTATCGTATCCCTAATTTCAGAATTTTCCCCTCTACGATAATCCCATGGAAAATTATATATATAACTAGGGTTACAACATTCATGAGTTAAACTTCAGCTATTACCTTTAAGTATAGCGATTGAGGCTCCCAACGCGTTCCACACAAAATCCGTGGTGAACTACGAACACCAAAACCTAGGATAGGACAATCAAAACAAAAACCTAGGTTAAATTAGTTTTCAAATCAAAGGAAATCCAAGCAGAAAACGAGAAAAAGGAAGAGATCGAACTCACCGAAACCAAAACGTTCACTTCCACCGGTTAGGGTTGAATCCGGCATTTCCACGGCTAAGGAAGGAAAAGGAATGCCCACCGGTGCTCGTAGAGGAGGGAGGAGTGGTCAGAGAGGCGCTCTGGAGGAGTATTGGCCGGCGGAGGGCACCGCGGGATGCGTCGGCTTCGTCCGTCGCAGCGTGCGGGATGCGGAACAGGGAAATGAAGTCGGCTGCGGTTTTTCCCGTGAGAATGAAAGTGTGGGATCTAATTCCTGCGGTTTTACTTATTAACCGCAGGAGAGGGGGGGGGGGAATTTTGCTATTGGCACTCATTTCTAATACTTTTGATGATTAACTCATCTTCACCCCACGCGTCACTGAAACAAAATGCGTCACATCCTATAATTTACGCACTTGACTGACTAACGGACACTATCATAAGAAAAAGTAACATTATATACCTTGCCAACGTGCCGCCTCGATCAAAATTCGTCGCGACTTTCCCCTACAATTTTAAATAAATTTCCCTGTCAATTAACAGATGTTACAGTTGCTCGCTCTTCTGCTGAAGCTGAGTACCACGCTATGGCTGTTGTTGTTTCCGAGTTGACTTGGCTTGAGAGCCTTCTGAGAGACTTGGGTGTTCGTCGCTCATCGCCAGCGACCCTATTTTGTGACAGTCAAGCGGCAATCCATATTGCCAAGAATCCTGTGTTTCACAAACGCACAATGCATATTGAAGTTGACTGTCACTTCATCCGAGAAAAGGTACATGCAAAGAAGATAAATTTAGAGCATGTTCCTGCTGCAAGCCAAGTTGCTGACATCCTGACTAAAGCTCTCTCCCGGCCTCTATACTACCAGTTTTTATCCAAGCTTGGTGCCTACGACTTGTACGCTCCAGCTTGCGGGGGAGTGTTAGAAAAGCCTACTTTAAGGCCCATTTAGGGGCCCATTCTTCCCTCTTCTCTCTCTCTCTCTATTTGTATTAGTCCCACATCTTGGATTGGGATTTCTCTCTTCCTTCTTCCCCTATATAAATGTATTCATACTTGTAATTATTAATTCAAGAAGGATATACAAGGTTTGGAGCTTTCTCTACAAGTGATAAGACAAGAGTAGCACCAATTGCAGAGAAGATGCGAGACACTCGACTAAGATGGTTTGGACACGTACAAAGGAGACCATTAGAGGCACCTGTTGGACGCTGTGAGAGTCTAGTCACTAGCCATGTTAAACGAGGTAGGGGTAGACCAATAAAGACTTGGAATGAAACTATAAGGAAAAACATGATGTACTTAGGCATTAGTGAGATTATGACAAAAGATAGGGCACAATGGCGACAAAGGATCCATATAGCCGACCCCACTATAGTGGGATAAATGCTTGAGTGTTGTGTTGCTGTATCTATATTTGCCTCGTTAACATATGCAAATAAATCTTTTCTATAAATTTGAGAGTTGTTGCCAAACAAATATATATACTTGTAATTCCATTCATGACTTGAACGCCTTATATTTGTAATTTCAGATATGAACTTCGTAATCAATTGTAGTATTTTTTAAATGCACGTCTTCATTACATGTACCCATTATTCATTTTCATCTATAATAATGTTATGCTATTGTCCAGGCAGTAACTATTAGTGCAAACGCATGGAGTAATGCGGGGCATGCTGTGAATCATGTTTATGACATTCTCTATATGATGGATCGTGATGACGTGTTGGTTGGAGTTGGAGGAGATGGTGGAATATCAAATGAGAGCGCCATACTTCCTAATGTGGGCGGGTATCTTCCTTTAATTGAACAGGTAAATGAAGTTTGCTAAATGCCTATAAAAACTGATTGCTCAAATTATTTTGATTTCTTTTGTAGCTTTTTACATAAATATTCTGTAGAGAACTTTAATTATACAATTTGTTTCGAAGGTTGACAAAGATACAAAGTGCTAACTTGTATTACTTTAGGGCATAACAACAGTAGGCTACTGCCGTTATCGACAAGCTATACTAAGAGGTGCTGGAGGGATATTATATTCTGACTCTAATTCTGGAATCCGCAGGGGTTTTCTCCCTCAGGTATGAACTTAGGATATGCATTTGCGAAGTCTTTTGATATCTATGTCGACATATTTTTTTTCATTCTATATTACAAGCAAAATATTGAGGCCATCATTAAATGTGGTTATAGACTACATTCATCTCAAACATCCTGCTCATACCCTTGCTTTTCTCAAGTCATTCATCATTTGTACTCTATGAATTTGTTTTAAATAATTATGCATCATCATCATTTTCTTTGCCTTATTGCAAATATTTAGTGTTGGTTTCATGTATCTCCCTTTTACATTCTTTCCTATTCCATTGGCCTGTTAAAGTGGGGACCCTAATCTTTTGAATTCTCCTCGTATTTCAATCGGACAAACTAAAGGCTTGGTTTGCAAGATGATTAGCTAGAGAAAGACACTTGAGGGAATTGAATCCTACAAGTGAGAGTGGCGTTTGCTAATCAAAGAAGATGACTTCCTTTCTTCTTCTTGCCTTGTCTCCATCTTGCTTTTCCTTGTTTCCTTGCATTGTCCTTCTTCTTTGCCTTGATTGACTCGTTGATGTTTTCTAATTTCTTGAATACGCACTGATTCTACTTCCTCTCTATTTAGGTTTGAGTAATTTAAGCTCTCATAGAGAAGTGGCTCTTCAGAGAGGGTCTATATACATGGGCATTGCAAGGCTATTGACCTAGTGCATCTATAATAAACTTGGATGGGAAATTGGTGAATATATAAATACAGCAAAAGACACAAAAAACAAAACGTCTCATGGAATCAGATGCTAACGTATGAGACTGAGAGAAGTAGAGGAAGCAAGAGCCTGTGACTGTGAAAAGGCATGACCCAAAATATAGAGTTCATCCTCATCCTACAAGAGCTGAGGGTTTCTATCTTACTCGGATTTTGAAACAAAACATATTAAGGTATTGCAGAAGAATTCAAATTATTGGTAATATTACTGTAGAAGAACATGGAAACAGGATGAAAATAATAATTGTATTCTCCAAAATTGTATATAAACTGCAAGTGTGAGTACATATATATAGGAAAGAAGAGAGAGAGAGAGAGATTCCCACTCAAAAGATGTGAGATTAAACAAGAAAGCTAAATGGGCTTATAAACGGACCACACTTATTTGGGTCTTTACATCATTTCCTCTAATATTCCCTAACACTCCCCCGCAAGCTGGAGCATACAAGTTGTAAGCACCAAGCTTGGACAAGAACCGATGATACATTTGTCATGGTAGCGCCTTGGTGAGAATGTCAGCAGCTTGCCCAGAAGCAGGAACATGCTCTAATTCTAACTTCTTTAATTGAACCTTTTCTCGAACGAAGTGATAGTCAACTTCAATGTGTTTGGTCCGCTCATGAAACACAAGATTCTTTGCAATATGTATCACAACCTGACTGTCGCACAACAGAGTTACTGGTGAGGATAGTTTGACTCCCAAATCACCAAAAAGACTCTCAACGCAAGTAAGATCTGATACAACGACCGCCATTACATGATATTTGACTTAAGCAGAAGTGCGAACAACAACAGATTACTTCTTGCTACGCCAGGTGATAAAATTTCCTCCAAAGTAGGTACAAACGCCATTAGTGAAACGTCGATCATCAAGGGGGTCTGCATAGTCCGCATCTGAATACGCAATAAGAGATAGAGAGGAGGATGACTTATATACAAGCTCTTGTCTATGAGCAATTTTCAAATATCTGAGGATGCGTTCGACTGCCTGGAGATGAGAGACCCGTGGAGGATGCATAAACCGACTTACCACTACAACTGCAAATGAAATATCAGGTCTTGTAACCGTCAGATTTTCCTACAAGGTGCTGATAGTACTCTGAATTCGTAAGAAGTGAATCAGAGTCAGATCCATGAGCACACAACTTGTGATTGACATCCATCAGGGTTTTTGTGGATTTGCACCCTGAGTAGCCGCATCTTGAAGGCCAAGACAGTACTTCCGTTGTGAAAGGACAAGACCATCAGGTCATATCACAACCTCAAGTCCAAAAAGTACCGGAGAGTTCCCAGATCTTTAGTTTGAATGACAGAGTTTAAGTGTTGCTTGATTTGTTGTATCCCCGTGGAGTCATCACCAGTAATCAAAATGTCATCCACATATACCAGGAGAATGACAGTCTCGATTGATTGATGACGAGTGAAAAGAGAGAAGTCAGCCGAGCTCTGCTTGAATCCAACTTCGCGAATGATCTTACTGAATTTGTCAAACCAAGCCCGGGGAGATTGTTTGAGATCATAAATAGATTTTCGGAGATGACACACACGAGACTCCCCCATAGTTTGAATAGAGTTTAACTTGGCGACGGGAGAGAAAGTTTCATCATAATTAAGACCATATTGTTGAGTGAATCCCAGGGCTACAACTCGGGCTTTGAGGCGTTCAATTGTCCTGTCCGGAGCATGTTTGATTGCAAAAACCCATTTACAGCTGACACAAGACTGTCCTGGAGGAAGGGGAACAGATCACAAGTCTGGTTTGCCCAAACGGCAGTCATTTCCTCATCTATAGCCGCACGCCACCCTGGGTGTTGAAGATCCTCCTGCACAAAGTTAGGTATAGAGATGGAGGATAGAGAGAGAGCAAACTTGAGGAGAGGTGGAGAGAGGCGATGCAAAGACACATAATTCGCCTGTGTATGAACCATAGACGTTGATGCTAGATCGACAGGCCGCGAGATAACACTGGTAGAGAGTAGCTGCTGGAGGGTTGCAGAGTTCAGAGTACGACGAGTGTAGACACGAAGAGGTGGTTTTGGTGGGATTGGTGCCGAGTGTGGGGTGGGAAGGAGAGACGGTAGAGAAGACGTGACAAGAACAGTAGGATGAGGTAAGGGAGGCTGGAGAGGAGCGGAAGGTTAGAGGTTAAACAGTTGGTGCTCAAGAAAGGTGACATCTGTCGAGACAACCACTTTGCTAGTAGTTGGAGAATAACACACGTATCCTTTTTGAGTCCGAGAGTATCCTACGAACATACATTTGCTGGCACGGGGGGTAAACTTATCCGTGGGTGGACCAAGATTATGGACGTAATATGTGCATTCAAACACACAAGACGTGTGGGTAAACAGAGATTTGGAAGGAAACATGAGACTAAACAGAGTGACAAAGTCGAGCATGAAGGTGGACAGACGATTGATGAGATGACATGCTGCAGACATAACGGAGTTCCAATATAGTGTGGGGACCTGCATTTGAATCATGAGTGATCGAGCGACATCAAGAAGATGACGATTCTTTCACCCGACCACTCCATTCTGTTGAGACGTATTCGCACACGATGTTTGATGGATAATGCCAAACTCAGTGCATAGATTATGGAATGTCCAAATAGTATATTCGCGAGCATTATCGGTGCGAATGATTTTCAAGGGAGAAGAGAACTGAGTACGAGTTTTCGTACGAAATGTAGAGGTTAGTTTAGCACGATCGCGAAGTAAGTATAACCAGGTGAGACGAGAGTAATCATCAATAAAAATGACAAAGTAACGATAACCAAACACATTAGGGGTTTTATAGGGTCCCGAAACATCATAGTGTACTAGAGATAGAAGAGTATCACCCTGAGTACAAGCAGGACTAAAGGAAGTACGATATTGTTTGCCAAAAATACAAGATTCACAAGTAAATTCATGCAGATAGACATCCAGAAGTGCTTTCTTGAGAATCTGGAGGGGAGCATGCCCAAGACGATGATGTCAATCGACAGAGGAGATGACGAAGAGAGTAGAAGGGGGAGCATACAGGTGGTAGAGCCCATTAGACAGCCACCCCTTACCAAAGATATTCTGCGTTTGTCGATCCTGCACAATAAAGGTAGAGGGTGAGAATGTAACACATCAATTAAGGTCCTGAGTAAGATGACTAACAAACAACAAGTTAAGTGGTGATCCTAGAACATGAAGGGCCAAAGACAGAGAGTGAGTGAGTGTGAGAGGTATATCAGCAGCACCAGAAACTAGGACGATATCACCATTGGCCACGGTGATGAACTTGGGATGGACAGTCAGCAAGTATTGAGGATGTCTCTGTAAAGTAATATGGTGTGTGACACCTGAATCCACAATCCAGTGAGAACTTTGGGAGAGTTAGGATATACCTTCATTGAGAATCGACGCAACGGATCCAGATGAGCGAGTAATCACCCCTTGGAGATGTTGGAGCTGGGTGCGTAGAGTATTAATGTCATCACGGGTGGAGGAGGCAGAGGCCGTTGCGGGAGAAGTGGGAGGAGGGTCAGCTGTAGCAAAGGCAACAAAATGTGGAGGCAAACCATGTTTGCGATAGTAGGCGGCTTCAAGGTGACCATCTCGACCGCAATAAGTACATTTAAAGGAAGATCTCCCAGCACGTCCTCATCCCCGAGACGTGTTGCGACCCCCACGGGCCAAGGAACCTAGAGCTGAAGGAACTAGTGTAGGTTGCTATAAAAGAGCCGGAGAAAGATTCACAGGAGCATCCGAGGGTGGGGTAACCTTTAGAAGCATAGAACAAACATCTGACAAAGAGGGAGTTGTAGAGGAAGAGAGAATCTGAGTCCGAACGTTGTGCAGGTGAGAAGGAACATGAGCCATCATCATAGCAATCCCGACCGCTTTTTTCTGGGCCTGTTGGGTAACCAAATCTGTGGTAGGGGGCTGATGCTGTATCCAGATCTCAATAAAGGTCTCGACCTTGGTAACAAAGGAGGTCATATCACCGGGTGCACCGGGATCAAAAGTTTGAAGATCAGAGATGATGTTGAACAAATGCTGAAGAATGTTCTGCGCAGAATATAGAGAGTGGAGCTCCTCCCACATGACCTTAGCCGTTTCATGATACATAACCATCCTGTATGGCTCGGTGTCCATCGAGTTGAGAAGTCATGACTGGACCCAACCGTCATCACGGAGCCACTCATCGGTGGTTGCAATAGGAGTAACACATGTCAGATGATGAAGAAGGATTTTTGTCTGCAACATACAACGAACAGAGTGCACCCATTCCACAAAGTTCCGCTTCCCGCTGAGGGAGATGGTGGTAATCCGGAGTTCATCACGAAGTTTAAGCACAAGAGCAACACGAGCTGGTAGAGTGGAAGCAGCATCGAGATCCATGGAGGAGCGGACTGCGCGGTTAAGACAGGCGGATAAAAGCCGCAGGCAGAGGAGCTAGACTGTGCGGTTAAGACAGGCAGACTGAAGAGATGAGCTGCGGCTAGAGGTGCTCGTAGCAAGCAGAGCTGCGGCTAGAGAAGTCCACAAAGGGCTAGAAGAGATCGCAACGAGAAGAAGTGATCGCAATGAGGAGCAGACAGAAAAGATCACAACGGATAGAGCAGACCTCTAAATCGCAGCGAATAAAAGAGCAGACTGCAGCGGATAGAAGAGCAGACCGCAACATATAGAAGAGATCCCATCAGATAGAGGAGATTGCCGCGAGATCACAACGAGAAGAGCAGATCGCTAGGGGTGTGGTGGCAGTGGGAAGAGCAGACTAGCGGCAGATAGAGCACAGTGATCAGGAACCAGTGACAGACCACAACGGAGAGGATAGCAGCAGACTGCTGAGGCCGCGACGACAAGCGAGTAAACCACTGAGGCCGCTGCGACAAACTGATCAGGAACTAGCGGTAGACCCCTGAGGCTGCTGCACAAGCGAGCAGTTCGAGCAGAATTCGGCGACTAATCTGTAGCGAGAGGTGAAACAAATAGATCGTGGCAGACAGTGATCAGATCGCTGTGAGAGCACAACATTGGCTAGCATAACAGACCGTAAGCAAGGAAAGCCAACTGTAAGAGCGATCATCAGCGAGAGGGGCCCACTTGGCAGGAGGGCAGAGAGTATAAAAGGCAGGGCAGGGTGGGAGGGGGGAAGTGAGGTGGAAGGCACATGATAGAGGAGGAAGAGGCGGTTAGAAAAAAACAAGCCACTGCCCTGTGCGGGTTGAGAAGGGAAGGCCAGGAAGGTGGTTAATAATAACCTAACCGCATGGAAAGATCTCCACCTCTGATACCACGTAGAAGAACATGGAAACATGATGCAAATAATAATTGTATTCTTCAAAATTGTATATAAACTATAAGTATGAGTACGTATATATAGGAAAGGAGAGAGAGAGATTCCCACTCAAAAGATGTGAGACTAAACAAGAAATCTAAGTGATCTTATAAATGGGCCACACTTATTTGGGCTTTTACACAATTTCCTCTAATATTCTCTAACAATTACTAATAGAATTTTTTTTTGTAAATCTAGGAATGGAGTACACAGGATAGAGAAAGGGTAGGCTACATGGAGTAAGCTCTTTTCGAGAAATGATGGTCTAAGAGACATTAGCATGGCTGGGCTCGTCTTTCATGTAGAGCTGAGTTTAGGGCATAAACCTTGAGAGGAACTTGCCATGTGATCCATGGCACCGATATTAATGATATATTCAGTTGGATTCTGCACACTCGGAGTGAGGGCGTCTATCTTACCTGGATTTTGAAACAAAACATATTAATGTATTGCAGAAGAATTCAAATTATTGGTAATATTACTAATAGATTTTTTTTTGGAAATCTAGGAATATGGAGTACACTGGATAGAGAAAGGGTAGGCTACATGGAGTATGCTCTTTTTGAGAAATGGTGGTGTAAGAGTCATTAGCAAGGCTGGGCTTGTCTTTCATGTATAGCTGAGTTTAGGGCATAAACCTTGAGAGGAACTTGCCATGCAATCCATGACGCCAATATTAATGATATATTCAGTAGGACTCTGCACACTAGGAGTGATGACAGATTTGGTATGAGTAGAAAACGGCATTCGCTTTTCACTGGAAGAATCAGTCTTAGTATTCTTACTCTACATAAACCTCCTCATAACTTGAATTTCCTTAGAAGAAAGACTTCCTGTTAAACTATTTGACATTGTTCTTCTGGGATGAACTTAATTACTTAAGTGTCAATAATGTAATACTCCTATCTAGTACAATTATATTTCAAAACCGACACTTGTGATATAGAGCTCACTAAGAAAAAATACAAAAAATGGTACAATAACTGAAGATAGTAAAAGTAACTAAAAAAATACATCAGAAACGAAAGGCTAAAGCTAGGGTTAAAAAGAATATCTCAATTTTTTTAATCTTAGAGACAACTAAAAGAAAAATAAAAGTAAATGTGTTATGTGTTATGGTCCTCCGTCAATTATCTTATTTTCTCGCTGTGTGTATTGAGTCATTGTATTCGACTCGTCGTAATGTTTTAATGTTTTTTTATATTTTATGCATCTTATGTAATTACGGGTATGCCCCGGGGTCTTATAAATGGGCCTTGTCTTCTATTTGGAAAGTAAGCAATGAATAATGAAATTCTTTTTCTCTTTCTAAAATTCCTCTCCTTCTCTCTCTAAGTTCTTCTCTCCCTCCTTCACCCTCTAGGGTTTTTTCCTCTCTCATCTCCTCCTCCACCATTCTAGGGCTTTCCCCTTGTATCTCCACCTCCACCGATTGACAACGAAGCAAGCCCATAACAACTTGGTATGAGAGGCTCGATCCTCCTTCCCCGACTGCATCGACTATTTCGGAGATTCCTGCCGCATCAACTGCTTTGGCTATTTCCGCAAGCTGGAACGATTCGGCCGTCGATCGATCTTCTCGCAGCCGATCGATCGATCTTCCCGTGCTAGCCGCCGGTTTCCCTCGATCGATCTTCTCGTGCCATCCGCCGAGTTTCCGTCGTTCCTCGCAGCCGAGCACCAACATGATGCTGTTTCGCCGCCCAGAGCCGCACGTCCGACGCGCCTCCCCGACGCACGCTTCTCCTGTGTCGATTCCTCCTCGAGCCTGCCGCTGCACGCGTTTTCCCTCTCCAAATCGACGACGGCCTTCCTGCTCGAGCCGCCCTTTCTGCATCGAGCGCCGAACCGCAACAACTTTATCCTTAATTGACTATTAGAATTGATTCGTAGTTGAATTAATTCTACTCCCCAATTAATGGCAACGGGTTTCCAACTTCGGGACATAAAAATGAGAGCTGTGGACGAAGCCGCCCTTTGTTCAATGTTGTGGAAAAGTTTGCAGACATTTCAGGCTACCACATCCCGACTCAACACCACCTTTGACAAATTAGCAAATTCCGAACACTTTGGTGTTTCGCCTCTCCCAGTGTCGGAGCCCTCTCTGCTCGCGCATGCTGCCGCTGCTTCCGCCCCATCTGGACCGCCGACGAGACTGCCAATTACGCCAGTTTTCCCTCCAGCCACGTTGCCTTCCGCTCTGTCGTCCACTACTCTGCAAGCTCCTTTGACCGCATTGTCGTTGCGGCCTCACAACGCACCGCCGCCTCTGCCGGAACCAGGCCTTCCGCCGACCATGGTTTCTCCGACCCCCTTCCAGCCGTTGTTTGCCGCCGCATCTCCAGTCCCGCCGGATCCCTTCATTCGGCCGGCCGCTGCACCCTCAGCCATCCTGCCATTTCTGCCTCCTGCTGCTCCGTCGGACCAGCCAAACTCCTTGCTTCAGCCGCGCGCCCTTCAGACGATGTCGTCGCTACAACTCGCGGCCCACAGCACTACGACACGCTATCGGGCGCTATTTTGGCGCGAGATAAAGGAGCCCGACGAGCCGATCATCATGCTGGAGTTCGAGCTTGAGGACAAGCTCAATCTCAAGGACGAGTGGAGTGTTATGTGTTATGGTCCTCCGTCTGTTATCTTATTTTCTCGCTGTGTGTATTGAGTCATTGTATTAGACTTGTCGTAATATTTTAATGTTTTTTATATTTTATGCATCTTATGTAATTACGGGTATGCCCCGGGGTCTTATAAATGGGCCTTGTCTTGTATTTGGAAAGTAAGTAATGAAGAATGAAATTCCTTTTTCTCTTTCTAAAATTCCTCTCCTTCTCTCTCTAAGTTCTTCTCTCCCTCCTCCACCCTCTAGGGTTTCTTCCTCTCTCATCTCCTCCTCCACCATTGTAGGGCTTGCCCCTTGTATCTCCGCCTCCACCGATTGGCAATGAAGCAAGCCCATAACAAAATGCTGGAACTAAACGCCTATGTTTGATACAATTGAGTCCATAAGTACTAAATTTACAATTCAAAACAAGTACAATGTTCGAAAACAGAAGACATGATGTCAACCAAGACATCATAAATCCCCCTCAGAAGTTCATCCTAAGCAAATATCCCAACCTGTGTTCCTTGTAAATAAAAATTTGAAGATGAGGTCATCCCACTGACGAGTAAGAAAGATGCTTCCTCCAAGTCACACTAAAACAACATAGGTAAATATGTATGTAGATCTAAATGTGCAGCATAGGTAAATCTAAATTTACAATTCAAAACAAGTACAATGTTCGCCTACATAGGTAAATATGTATGAATATGAGGTAAATGTCAGCAATTGAAACAAGGGACCTTAACTTCTAAACATGGATAATATGCATGCATTAATTTGTAATATGCCTAACCAAGGGGAAAGAAATACTTTACCTCAATATTCCAACGTCCATAGACATGACACTTCCAAGATTCTAAGTTTTCTGAAATTCAAGAGGTACAAATTTTCTAACATAGTAAAGAAGGTATTTAAAATCTAAGAGCGAAAAAAGAGGAAGAAAACATGTATTGGTTATTGGTTTTGATGTAAATGCGTCGATTGGACGTTGAAGACGAAAATCAAATCGACGTTAGACAGGGAGATGGAAAATAAGAAGTTGTTGAATACTTATTGAAATTAATTAAGTGTAGAAATAGTGGAGGACATGTCGAGTGCTTACCAAAATTGGCAGAGAGGCGTTGATTGGATGTTGCAACTGAAGCAATGACACTGTTGGTCTCTAAATCGAAGCTAGAGGGAAAGGAATCTATCCTACGCGCGCTCCAGCCGAAGGAAAGAGTAACAAATGCAACGAACGTTCTAGTTGATGGTGGAATCCTAGGATGCGGTTCCAACTCCCCTAAGCGAGAGACCTTGGTTACGACAAAAATGGCGGGCGGTGGAATAAAAGAAATTGTAGTCATCGATTTCTCTTTATATAATGGAATTATAGCTAGGTTTACCCCATATTTACTGTTTCAAAACTAGGAGAAGAATGAATAAAAAAACAATCACAAATTTACGTACTTCACCCCAAGATGGGCTACGTCCATGGACAACAACAGTCAAATGTTCACTTTTCAGAACAGAGGTGGCTACAATAGGTGGACGAATTTCAGAATACATAATACAAAAAACAGAATGCCCAAACCCTAAAATGGCTGCTTCAGAACTACCTCCAAATTACCGCACAGATTACCACACAAAAGACAGAACGACCAAGAGTTTATATAGAACTCCGTACATATTGACACGCCCTTAGCACACGCCCGTGTGCCTTGGGCATGTGCCACAATCATCACGTCTTTTCATCAACAAACATGTAACAACCGTCATGAAACTATCAGAAAGGCACATGCCCGCCATCGGTCGTGTGCCCCAAAACGTCGCGTCTCTACCTTCTGGACGCGTTCCCTGACTTCCGTAAAAGTTACAACTGCATATGCTTTGGGCACACGTCCACATGCCAAAAAAAAAATTCGGTCAGGGCCGTGGCCCCAGACCCCGCGGGTCATGTTCAACATTGGTTGTCGTCTTTGGGTTAGGATACAAGGCATATAATTGACAATCTCCACCTTGCATTGAATCCTATCAGATCTGCTGCCGCCAGCCCCCACCCGGGGCTATCTCCAACTGTCAATGTTGAGCAAGTCTAAGCAGCGTATGCATTGCTTTTCAGAACTGTTTTAGTGAACATATCCGCTGCATTATCAGAGGCAATGTTGTACCGCCTCTTCTACAGGGGACCTATATCAGGCTCCACCTCAAACTCTATAGTTGACTCTCCATCAGTTCCTTTTTAGTGGGGTAGAGCATCCCCTTATTTCAAATTTGGAGATCTCAAACTCCACCTGATCACCCACAGTGTCATGTTTCCCTGCAACAGATACTGCAGTCGTTGTACCAGTTACTGTCGCTCCTTGTCAAGGTTGTCAGAATCGAGATCCTAGATGAGATCATTTTGAGGTAGGATTGGATCAGATAGTAGGTTCATATCGAGGATCGCTTTACAAAATCAGGATCAATTTACAACATCTGGATTGTAAGATCCTATGATACGGATCGCGATCCTGACAACCTTGCTCATTGTAAAACATATATGATATTCTGATTGATTCCTTTCATTATCACTAGGGCTTCTTTAGTGATCCTTTGGACTCCACCTTCATAATTATCTGTGTCCAAAATGCCTAAATAGATTTGGTTTAGATCAGGGATGCGTTGAACCTCTGTCAGTGTTCTGATGATGCCATCATGCATTCTAATCCAGACTAAACCAATGCCAACTATCTGACATGAGGTGTTATTGCCCATTAGGACATTTCCACCATCAACTTCTTCCTATGTGCAAAACCAGTCCCTGTTTGGGCATATGTGAAAAGAATAACCTGAATCCAAAATTCATTGATCTACTGGGTGTACTTGATCAACTACAAATAGTACCAGTTCTGCTTCATAAGCCAAATCATCTTTCGAAACAATAACGACATGGGGTTTTCCATTCTTCTTAGGACATTCATTCTTACAATGACCCAATTCTTTGCAGTTGTTACATTATCACGTGGATTGACACATGAACCATGATTTCTAGATTTCTATATTTGGATCTTCCCTTTCCGTTTTCTGGTCGACCCTGTGACTTGTTAAAATGTGTGACGAGGTAGACTTTAGCTGGCGTCTAAGATGGATAGTCGCTAGCTCGCGACCTGTCTGTCTGAAAAAAGGATTCAAAGACATAGCTCGAAGTCTAGGAAATAAGAGGTGGTCGAGATCTTTTGCGAGATTCCGAAGTCCATATCCTCGTATCCCCGAGGTCCTATTTATAGACAAATCCAAGAGGGCGGGGGGTCTTATTTATAGCCCCACCCTCGACGACTAGGCTACTTCTTGGGGGTGGTCGCTCGGTTGGGCGAGTAATTGGCCTAGTTGCCTACCTGACGAGTATGCGACGGGAGCTCGCCATACTTGCCCATGCCTTCTACTGTCTTGCGCGTTGACTCCGACTTCTGTCTTGACTTGCTGACTTTGACTCCGACTTCTGTCTTGACTTGCTGACCTGGCTCTGGAGGGGTCCACTCTCGACGAATATGAGTTGTACAATGCCGAATATGTTTTGATAGTTCACAGGTGTCACAAGTAAACAACTTAATTAAAGAACTGAAAGAAGAAAATAGTTGGGTAAGATATAAAATAGATGGGTTGCCAAAATGAAGATGCCATCGCTAGATGTCATGGAGAGTAGGAGGACAAGTGGTGTTGAGAGCACTGGGATTTAACTATTGGTTTAACAAGTATTGTCCACCAACATTCCTACCACTGTCAAGCGTTCGTTTCGTAGCCAAATCCTGACACACAAACATCAGAGAAAAATGTCGTAGAGTAATTTAAAAAAATTGTCAAATGACTAATAGATAGATGATTGCGAGGAAATGAAGGGACATGCAAAATAGAGGTAAGAGAAAGGTCAAGAGAATAAGAGATGATTCTTTTGCCAACAGTGTAGGAAAGAGAACCATTGTTAACAACAACCTTATCATGACCAGATAGAGGAGTATAAAAAGTAAAACATGAGGCAGCTCCGATCATGTGATCAGTGGCACCCGAGTTAATGATCGACTTAGAGTGAGAGGAAAACACCTCTTGAGCACTCAAATACTTGATGTACCAAAGGCGGCAACAAAATCAATGGATGTAGAGTCAGAATGTGAATGTAGCAGACGACAGAAGGCCTCCAAATCCTTAGCCGAAAGGCCCTCAGAGGGGGGGTTGTCCTCATAAAATTCAGATGAATGGGCAGAATACTGTGAGCGGGCACCAGACGAACGACCACCACTACGGTGACTGACTCTCCTACGGGCACCAGTTCCCCGATCAGGTGGGGAAAGATGTGGATGAAAATGTTCATAGGTTTCTTTAGTATATCCTTTCTTCCCACAGTGGCTGCACACAGAAGGAGAGTGAGGAAGAGGACCACGACCCATCCAAGCAAGAGCAGAGTGATCCGTAGGAGAACAACATCAAAATCAATGTTGAGCCCCATAAGAAAGACGTGAACACAGAAGCGGTCTTTGTCCTTCTGAAGGGTCAGAGCATCAACAATGCACATATGAGTAAATCTGCTAAAGTAATCCAGTTCCTGATAAAAAGTTTCGAACACAGAGTAGTAGGCAGAGACAGACAGGGGGCCCTGCTTCAACTCCAAATAGGGGCGAGCATTAAACAACCGTCCGCACCGCACAAACCGCACAAACCACACCGTTTTTTAAACCGCACCGCATAGTTTTGGTGCGGTGCAATTTTGAAGTTTTGTAAATCGCGTGCGATTTGGTGCGGTGCAGTTTTCGGATTTTGAAAACCGTAAAAACCGCAAAAACCGCACCGTACCGACTAATTATATATTTTTATTTTTTCATAAACACGTGACATATCACATACATCTAAATAAAACTATACTTTATAAATTATTAATTAATATTAGTAATTAATTAATTATATTAGTGCATATAGTTGTTTTCTTGCTTTAGTTATTTTCTTACTATAGTTCATGATAATATAACTCATATAATTGTATTTTTATCCAAATTTTACATCTTATTTTACCTCACATTGTCTTTTTTGTGTCAATATATATCGCATGCTAAAAAACGCACCGAAACCGCAACCACACCACAAAAAACCGCACAAAACCGAAACCGCACCGCGTAATTTCGGTGCAGTGCGGTTTTGCTATAGCCAAAACTGCGCCCTTGCGGTGCGCTCGTGGTTTGGTCCAAAACCGCACCAAACCGTACCGCACATACCCCTAGCTCCAAAACATGACTAGTGAGCTCATAAATCTGCGTTGAACTCCCAACTTGAGAGTAGGTTTCACGGACTTGAGTCCAAATTTGATGAGCAAAATCCATAAGCATATAATCGCGGTACAACTGAGGAGTCATTGATTGAAGCAACCATGAGACAACCAAAGACTTGTCCTCATCCCATTTTTTTCATGAGGGATCGGTACGTGGTGGCTCAACAACAGTTCCATCAATATGCTAATATAGCTGGTGACTCCGTATAGCATGTTGCGCTGCACTGGCCGACTGAAGATTATTCGTGCCATCCAAGACGACTTTAGTGATCTTTAATGAGGCATATTGAGCGTGACTCCGAGGAGGATCGCTAGAAGGAACATTTCGAGGAGAGGATGAGATGTTGGGGGAATCACCCATCGTTGTCCTTTCGAAAAAAACAAGATGAAGCAATCAAGAAGGTATAGATCAGATCCTACGAGCCTTCCTGAGATCACACCACTGGAGAGGACACCATAGGATGTGACTACAATGTCTCTGATAGCACCATGGAGGACAAAACGTCCGGAGACAACTAGCCGTCCACAGAATGGGTGGAGAGAGCCACTGGGCGCTGCGAACAGGCGGACAAAGTGGAGCTGCGGCTCTGGAGGAAGCGGCGGCTCTAGAGGAAACAAAGGCTCTTGAGGAGGCTCGAGGCAGAAGCGGTGGATCGAACAAGTTGCATAACCGGTGAAGGAAGCCCTAACTCTGGAAGGATCGAACGTGTTAAATATAAAATAGTATTAGCCCATTTGGGAGGCCTATGTGTATTGGCCCATATATAGCTACTTTAGTCCCACATTGTAAATGTAGATATCTCTCTCTCTATCTACCTCTATATAAGTGTATGTATTCCTATACTTTGAATATAATACAATTTGAGGCAAATTTCTCACTCTTGTTTCTCTTTTCTTACATGGTATCAGAGGAATTCGTCCCCTCCTGCGGACTCCACTCTTCTATCCGCCTACTCTAATCGCCATCGGCCTGCAGACTCCGCTTCTATCCGCCTATCCCTACCCGCCCGCGGCCTGCGCTTCTGTCTGCGGCCTGCGTTTTTCTATCCGCTCCCTTAGCCGCCTGGCTCCTGCGGCCTGTCCTTTCTGGGTCCGCTTCCTTTTCTCTCCGTGGTTCCACCCTCCTCCTCGGGCTTCTTATAGCCTTCTTTCTATGTCCCGTGCGGTCCACTTGTTCCCTGCCTACTAACTCTTCTTCTTTTTCACTCCGCTGCGAGCTCCACTCTCGCGGACTCTCCTCTTAGTCCGCTGCTGTGAGCTCCTTCTCCCCAGTCCGCTGCCCGCTACTCCTCCCCAGTCCGCTGTTTGCTCTTGCTGCAGTCCACTGCCCGCTACTCCCTTCTGCTGCGAGCTCTCTCTACTCGCGGACCTTCTTCTTCTTCTGCCTTGACCCTTCTCTTCTTCGCGAGCTCCAGTTCGCTGCGCGTTCTTTCTTCTGTTCGTTGCGGGTTCCTCCTACAGTCCGCTCTGAACTTTCTCTTCTTACGGCCTGCTCCAGTCCGCCTCGACCTATTTCCACTCGCGCCTTGCCAAGCTCTTCTCCTTGTCGCCGCAACCTTCCTCTTAGTCGCTGCGACCTTCTTTATCGCTTGCGATCTGCTCGCCGCGACCTGCCCTAGTCGCCGAGACCTGCCCTAGTCGCCGCGATCTGCCCTAGTCGCCGCGACCTGCCCTAGTGGCCGCGACCTGCCCTAGTCGCCGCGACCTGCCCTAGTCGCCGCGACCTGCCCTAGTCGCCGCGACCTGCCCTAGTCGCCGTGACCTGCCCAAGTCGCTGCGACCTGCCAGGTGCTTGCTCGCCCTTTCCTTCTTGCGGTCTGCTTCAGTTCGCTGTGACCTTCTTCATCGCTTGCGATCTGCTCGCCGCGACCTGCCCTAGTCGTCGCGACCTGCCCTAGTTGCCGCGACCTGCCCTCGTCGCCGCGACCTGCCCGGGTTCTTGCTCGCCCTTTACCTCTTGCGGTCTGCTTCAGTTCGCTGCTTCGGTCTTCTGGCACTTTCCGCCATGACATCCAATGACTCAACTACAGCTACCTCCTCTCTGCCCGTTCGTGCTGCTACCTTGCCCTCCAAGGTCCGTGATGAACTTCACATCACCACTATCTCTCTCAGCGGGAAGGCTAACTATGTCGAGTGGGCTCATTTCGTTCGACGTGTTCTGCAAACTAAGGGTTTACTCCATCACCTTACTCGAGTCAAACCTGCTGATCCCACTGATGACTGGCTCCGCGATGACGGCCGAGTCCAATCTTGGTTGCTCAAATCTATGGACAAAGAGTCTTACCGGATGACAATGTATTACGAAACCGCTAAGTAAATGTGGGATGAGCTGCACTCCCTCTACTCTGGCCGAGATAGCTTACAACACCTTTTCAACATCATCTCTGCTCTTCAGTCACTGGACCCCGGCACCACTGGCGACTTAACTTCCTTTGTTGCCAAGACCAAAACCCTGGTAGAGGCCTGGATACAGCACCAACCTCCCTCTGCAGACCTTGCTACTCAACGGGCACAAAATGAGGCTGTTGGGATCGCTATGATGATGGCTCGCGTTCCTGGTCATCTTCATAGCATCCGGGCCCAGATTCTCTCTTCTCCTACAACACCCTCTTTGTTTGATGTTTGCTCAATGGTGCTTAAGGTTACACCTCCCGAGGCTCTAGCCACTTTTTCTCCGGCTTTGCTCCAGCAGCCCCTACTCCCTACTCTTGCTCCGGCTGGCCGAGGATCTTCTACTCGGGGAGGCCGCTTCACGTTTCGTGGTCGGGGACGCGGTGGTCGTTCTACTCTCAAGTGTACTTACTGCGGTCGTGATGGACACCTTGAAGCTACCTGCTATCGCAAACATGGTTTGCCCTCTCATCTCTCCGCTCCTACTATTGCTGCTCCTCCTACTCCTGCGGGTCCCTCTCCCACCGACCCCTCTTCTACTGCTCAGAAGGATCTCAATGACCTCCGCCTACAGATACTGCAGCTTCAAGGCATGGTCAACCGTTCCCCTGACTCGATTACTTCATTCTCTACTGAAGGTATCTTCTGTCTCTCCTACAGCTCTCAGTGGATCCTGGACTCTTAGACCACCCATCATATTACCTCTCAGAAACCTCCTCAGTACATGCACATTGAGTATCCCCAGTTTATCACTGTGGCCAATGACGATACTACTCCTGTGTCTGGAGCTGCTGATCTGCAACTTACTCCTACTCTCTCCTTAAACTCTGTCCTTCATGTTCCGGGATCTCCCTTCAACCTATTGTCTGTTAGTAGGTTTGCTCAAGATCTTGATTGTTGTCTGATTTTTTCTCCCTCTTCTGTTGTCATGCAGGATCGTCGAACACAGACTATCATTGGTAGAGGACGGCTGTTAAACGAGCTTTATCTCCTGGACGCTCTTCCCACTTCACTCTCTGCTGTACCCTCGGTCAACTGGCATCGTCGTCTTGGCCATGCTACTCTTCAGATTCTCAAGAAGGCTCTTCCTGATGTCTCTTTACAGGAGTTTTCTTGTGAGTCATGTATCTTTGGAAAACAGCATCGTACTTCTTTCCCTCCTGTATGTGACCGGGTGTCTCCTAGCTTCTCAAGTCCCTAGATAGATTAATAGTTCAAAACTATGTTATTATTGATAGTTAACTGAAATTTGGACACATGCTAAGACCACTTGCTCTCTCGCCATGGAAATTATGTTAAAGGTATATCAGCTCCGACCTCAAATTACATGTTGGACTCAAAGGGAGCTATCTCTATCCCAATACTACTTATTAGAGTTTGTGAAGCTAAACATGGATCTTGACTACCTTGATCTAGTGCCTCAGAAATGTGCCAAGGACATGTAAGATGATTCGTGATAGAAAGTATAATCATCGAATCTTTGGTTGGCTTCAAGGTTTGAATCAAGAATTTGATAGAATTCGGGTGCAGATTTTGGGACGACACAATATCCCCTCATTTGTAAAAACCTTCAATTTAGTCCAACAACAATCAGATCTTAGGCATTCTCTAACTCAAAATATCATTTTGGATCATTAAAGCTTAGCAGACACAAATTCTTAGGAATAGCTGCTCTGCCCAGAATTCCAGTTCCTCCGCAATTGTAACAACTCATATGTAAAGAAAATAATAAAAAGAAACCTAAATACTATTATTATTTTTATTATTTTCTTTACATATGAGTTGTTACAATTGCTCAGTATTTTTGTAATTATTGTCACAAACAGTTGAATATATGTATTTAATTTAAGTTTTCCGCATTGTATTACACGCGATATGTCACATGTGGTCATCCTATATATGTATGCCTTCCCTTGTATTCGGGCAACTTAATTGAAAATTTCCATTCTCCACTTGGTATTAGAGCAAGCGCCGCTCGTTCCAATTCGCCCATCCCGCTCCATCGCAGGCGTGTCTCGTTCGATCGCAACTCCTCCGCTCGAGCCCTCAGTTTTCGCCGGATTTGCATATCGTTCTGTAAGAAAAGAGAAATAAGAGAGAGAAATTTGCCTCAAATTGTATTTGTGGAAACCACCCGTCACCACACATATTCCCAAAACCCCGAGGTAGTAGGAAGGGGGGGGGTACATAAACACCAAGGACCACCCGCTGCAGGCGATGTAGGACTAATCCATCCACGGGATGACGGGGATATTCCGCCACACGGGGGGGGGGGGGGGGGGGGCACCGGGGTCAACACCCAGACCTGGAACGCGATGGAGAAGCCCAAATATGCGGTCTCACACACACCCAATCCCGCTGGACCTTGGTTCTCAACACACCCCCGCAGCGGGATAACTCTGATACCATGTGGAAACCACCCGTCACCACACATCTTCCCAAAACCCCGGGGTAGTAGGAAGGGGGGACGAGGGTACATAAACACCAACGACTACCCGCTGCAGGCGATGTGGGACTAATCCATCCACGGGATGACGGAGATATTTCGCCACACGGGGGGGGGGGGGGGGGCACCGGGGTCAACACCCAGACCTGGAACGCGATGGGGAAGCCCAAATATGCGGTCCCACACACACTCAATCCCGCTGGACCTTGGTTCTCAACAGTATTATATTCAAAGTATAGGAATACATACACTTATATAGAGGTAGATAGACAGAGATATATCTACATTTACAATGTGGGACAGAAGTAGCTATACATGGGCCAATACACATGGGCCTCCCAAATGGGCTAATACTATTTTAGCTTTAACACTCCCCCGCAAGCTGGAGCGGTCATAAGCGCCAAGCTTGGATAAAAACTGATAGTACAAAGTCCGTGAGAGAGCCTTGGTGAAAATATCAGCAATTTGACTGGAAGCCGAGACATGTTCCAATACTATCTTCTTTGACTGAACCTTTTCTCGAATGAAGTGACAGTCAACTTTAATATGCTTTATGCGCTCATGGAACACTGTATTCTTGGAAATATGTATGGTAGCTTGACTATCACAGAGCAAGGTAGCAGGAGAGGAGAGTGTGAGACCCATATCACTGAGAAGGCCCTCTAGCCAGGTGACGTCAGATACGACTGCTGCCATAGCGCGATATTCAGCCTTGGCAGACGAGCGAACAATAACAGTCTGTTTCTTGCTGCGCCAGGTAATAAGATGTCCACCGAGGTAGGTGCAGAAACCAGTGGTGGAATGTCTATCATCAAGAGACCCTGCGTAGTCCGCATCAGTGTAGGCAACAAAAGATAAAGAAGACGATGACTTATAAACAAGTCCTTGTCCATGAGCCTTCTTTAAATATCTGAGGATCCGCTCTACAGCTCGGAGATGAGAAGTCCGAGGAGTATGCATGAATCAGCTTACCACTCCAACAACGAATGAGATGTCAGGCCGCGTAACTGTGAGGTAGATTAATTTCCCCACCAAACGTCGATAGTACTCTGGGTTGGTCAGAACAGGGTCATTCCCAGAGTCTTGATTCGACAGCTGATGATTCATGTCCATCGGAGTATCTGTAGGTTTGCATCCCGAGTAGCCCGCACTTTGTAGAAGATCTATGCAGTACTTTCGCTGAGATAAGACTAGTCCATCAGGTCGCCTTGCAACCTCAAGTCCAAGGAATTATCGCAGATTGCCCGGATCTTTTGTCTGAAAGACGAAGTTCAGATGTTGTTTGATTTTCTGTATCCCGATGGTGTCGTTTCCCGTAATCAGAATGTCATCAACATAAACAAGAAGAAGAATTGTCCATGTTGCTTGATGACGAGTAAAGAGAGAAAAATCTGCAGAACTTCGAGTGAATCTCATCTCGCGAACCACCTTACAGAACTTATCAAACCAAGCACGAAGGGATTGTTTGAGACCATATATAGACTTCCGGAGAAGACAAACACGAAATTTCCCCGTGGTCTCAAACCCAAGTGGTTGGTGCATATACATAGTCTCCTGAAGATCTCCATTGAGAAGACATTTTTGATATCCAGTTGATGAAGGGGTCATTGGCGGTGCACAACAAGAGAGATCAGAACCCGTACAGTACTTAGTTTTGCCACCGGGGAGAACGTTTCGTCGTAATCGAGGTCATGTTGCTGAGTGAAGCCCCGAGCCACCAGACGGGCTTTGAGACGATCAACCGTTCCATCAGAAGCATGTTTGGTTGTAAAGACTCATTTGCAGCTAACACAAGATTGACCAGGAGGGATAGGAACAAGGTCCCAAGTCTGGTTAGCCCAGAGAGCTGCCATTTTGTCGTCTATGGCCGCAAGCCAGCCCAGATGTTCGAGAGCATCCTGCAAGGAGTTAGGCAGGGAAATAGTGGAAAGAGAGAGGGCAAAAGTGCGAAGAGGTGGAGTGAGGCGATGTAGGGATACATAGTTTCCCATGGGATGAGCCGTAGAGGGTGGTGCTTGATCGTCAAGGCGCAGAAGAGCATCCGTAGTAGGGGCTGCTGGCGGCTGCAATCCTGGACGAGCGGCAGGTGTAGACACGAGTAGGTGGAGGAGGAGGGAGAGGTGATGACGTTGGTACTGGAGGAGCGGAAGGAGTGGGAGGCAGAGATGTGACGGGAACAACCGGACGAGGAATTATGGGTTGAGGTGGTAGAGCGTAGGTGTGAAAGAAGAAACTTTCATCTTCAGCAAATGTAACATTCGCGGAGACGAGCACCTTGTTGATTGTGGGAGAGTAGCAAACATACCACTTATGGGTACGAGAGTAGCCTACAAATACACATTTGGTGGCGCGGACGGCAAGTTTGTCACTTGGTGGTCCGAGAGAGTGAACATAACAGACACAACTAAATGTGCGAGGCGTGAGAGAAAACGGGGACTTGGAAGGAAACATGAGATTGAAGGGAGAAGTAAAGTTCCCATTGAATATTGAAACTTCGCTATCTCTACTGCTTGTTATCTCATTAACTCGTTGGGGTCCACTTTCTCACAAGTAGGATCATACTACTGCCGCTTACAATTGTACCATCAACGTGGTGAAGCAAGTGCCATTCTTGAATTGCCGAGTGAAGGGAGTGTGATTATGCTAAGTAATTTGAATCATTAAATGTTATGGTGCTAATGATAACTTGATTGGAGAATTATTCCACCTAAGATGATTTCATTAAAGCAGTCCAGAAAGATGTGGAGTTGATGGTTTTATTTGACATGGAAGAATATTTATAATGTCACAAACACAAATGCAACTGGAGCTCCGGAGCGAAGGGCAGCTCCCGGCGAGCTCACAGTACATAGATGGTGCAGAAAACAACGAAAGAGAGAGTCACAAATAATCTAGTAATGTTGAAGAAGCACTAGGAAACAAGACAGAAGCTGCAAACACTGCTGCAGAAAGCTTATTGAGGGGACCAGAAGAGAGAAGATCTCAAGGATGATATTTGAAGAGATCATTACTCATTGGAACCCCTAGAAGCAAAGTATGTTTCTGATGATGGAGCATAGTGCATCAATCTACCTCAATGAAGTGTCCAGATGATAGAGATATGCAGCAAACATTTCAATGATTGAAAAATGACTGGAGAACGAAGTACCAATGCATCGAGAACCAATGACGGTTTTGATTTTGTGAGTGATGGCGTACCTGCATTATGTTGCCTGTATTCACTATTGACTGTCCTTTATATAAATAGTAGGGTGATATGAAATTCCAGTCTCCTGAACACCTGAACAGGTCTTAACCAAACTAATCTTTTGACATACAATTATTTCTATGAAATTTTAACTAGACACGGTGATTTAACGATAAACTTAACATTTTCCAGCGGATCCTTTCAGTAGTAATGTGTAAATATGTTTTCTCAGCGTGTGAATTATTGAATTTTGTCTTCTTCTGTGCATTAAGTTTCATGTTTGTGTGTTGATATAGGGTGACAGGAAATATAGCCCTCTCAGTCAACCTACAGCTCAGCAAGTGATCATTGATACAGTTTCTGCTGGGCCTACTACTGTTTTTTTGCTTGGGTCACATACTAATTTTGCCCTCTTTCTTATGACAAATCCACAACTGAAGAAAAATATCAAGCATATTTATATTATGGGCGGTGGAATAAGGTCAAAGAATCCTACAGGTTGTTGCCCCAAGAATGCTGGTAGCTCCTGCAAGCCTCAGCAGTGTGGTGATCGCGGAAATTTGTTTACCTCATATGCTAGCAATCCATATGCAGAATACAATATATTTGTGGATCCATTTGCTGCATACCAGGTATGAGAACTAGTTAAGCAATTTAGTAATACAACAATTTAATTGCATGTTCTAGTATCTGACCTATATATTTAGTTGTTTGATGTCCATTGCTGGATATAATTTGTTATTACCTTTGCAGAATTTTTCATCCTTAATGTTGTACAACTCTTTCTTATTGATAATTGCTGCAGATTTTATTTCCAGTGTGTTTAAACAAGTATCTTATTTTGAATTGAAATGAGCGAAAATTAAATTCGTGTCACCCATATTCGGATATCTGGTAGAAGAAAGATTTGTAAAAGCCCAAAGAAAGGCCCATTTTGGGCTCTCTTCCTCTTTATGTTTTTGTCCCACATCATAGATTGAGATTTTTCTCCCTCTTTCTCTTCCTATATAAATGTACAAATACATGTATTCATGTACCTTGGAAATATTAATAAAGATTTCAATTTATTTCTCAGTATTATGGTGTTTTTCTACATGGTATTAGAGCCATCGATCCTAATTTTTTTTAGGTTCGACGCTCCCTGTGCAGTTCAAACTGTTCTATCCGCATATCCCTTTTTTTCCCGCGGTCTCTGTTCTATCTATCCGCACCCCTCCTTAGCATGACCTACGGTTTCTGCTGTGCCTAGACGCAACCTCTCCTCCTTCTCTTCCGTGGCTTCCATCACCTCCATTTCCTTTCTTTTATAGATTTTCTTCCCTGACAGGTGGGCCCAACCCTCTATTCTTCTCGCCGTAGTCATGTATTTCTAGCCGCAAGTCACCTACTGATCGTTGATCTTTGGTGTCGTTCGCTGTGCTCCTGTTTGTCGACTGCTGTTGCTTAGCCGCCGTCGCGGATTGCTTCTTGCCGCTGCCGCTGATTGCTTCTTGCGCCGCTGCCGCTGATTGCTTCTTGCTGCCGATTGCTTCTTGCCGCAAGGATTGCTTCTTGCCGCAAGGATCGCTTCTTTGCCGCTGCTTGCTTTTTGTCGCCACTCCTGCTTAGCCGCTGATTGCTTCTGTTCGCTGATTGCTTCTTAACCGCTGATTGCTTCTTGTCGCCACCATTGCATCTTGCCGCTGCTGCTGATTGTTTCTTGCCACCGATGGCTTCTTGCCGCAAGTATTGCTTCTTAATTGCTGATTTCTCCTTGTCGCCACTGCTGCTTAGCTGTTGTTGCTGATTGATCCTGAGTGCTCCTTGTTGCTGTTGTTTGCTTGCTTAACCGTCGTTGGTTGCTCCTTGCTGCTGCTGGCTGCTTACCGCCGTCGCTGTCTGCTTTCCGCTGCTCACCGCCGCTATCCTTGACCGCAACCATCAGACCATATCTCCTAACCGCCGGTGTCTCCACTCTAGCCGCCTGTGAGTTCCATGACGTCCACAAATTCTCCTTCTCTTCCTGCTCGTGCGGCTATACCAGTTTTTGAGGTTCGTGATGAGCTGCAGATCACCACTATTTCTCTTAGTGAGACGAAGAATTTTGTTGAGTTTGTGCATTTCGTCCGTCAAGTTCTTCAGACTAAGAGTCTTTTGCATCATTTAACCAAGGACACCTCTTCTGCACTCATTGACGACTGGCATCGGGATGATGGCCGTGTCCAAACATGGCTCCTCAACTCCCTGGATTGTGAACCCTATCATATGACCATGTATCATGAGATGGCCAAGACTATGTGGGATGAACTCCATTCCCTCTATTCTGGCATGGACAGTCTTCAACATCTATTTGAAATAATCACGGATCTTCAATCTCTCGACTCAGGAGGTGCTGACGACTTAACCTCATTTGTTGTTGTTAGAGTTATTTGAGTTTGAGTATTTTAGTAGTGTTGTGTTTAGTGCCACACCGTCTATCGGTGTTGGGTGTTTTGATGTAAGTCCTATATTATACCCCTCCGTGGAAGAATATATTGTACCTTTCATTCTCTTTCTCATTTCTCTACATGGTATCAGAGCTACGGTCCTGAAACTAAAAATAATTTTTTTCTCCGTGATTCCTCCCGTCGGTAGGAGCGGCTCCGATTCCTTCGCCACTGCCCTGTGCTGCTTCCGCCTGCGACATCGAGCGACTCCGATCTCTTTGCGACTGCTGTTGAGCTTCCTGATTCTCCCGTCGAAATCGACGGCTCTTTGTCCCGTCGAAATCGACGGCCTCTTCTCCCGACGAAGTCATCGTGCGCCACTTCCGTCGAAATCGACGACTCCTCCCGTCAAAATCAATGCATGCTTCTCCCGTCGACAACAACCATTCTTCTCCTCCTCCGACACGTCTTCTTCTCCTCCGGCGTTGCTACCGCTACTTCTCCGGTAGCTTCCTCTACGACCAGGATGCCCTCTGCCGCTGCTCTTCTTCTCCGACTGCTCTGTGTGCCGCTGCCCCTTTGCCGCTGCTCTTCTTCTCCGGCTGCTCTGCGTGCCGCTGCCCCTCTGCCGCTGCTCTTCTTCTCCGGCTGCTCTGCGTGTCGCTGCTGCTCTGCGCCGCTTCTTCTCCGGCCCCGTTTAGTGTTTAATGTTGTTATTCCGCTGCCTCTCCGCATGTTGCTGTGCTGCCTCTTTTTTCTTTAAGTTTTCTTGTTGTTGTGGTGTGTTAGTGTGCGTCTTTTTACGATTTCGGCCCTCTTCCACGTGATCTGGGTTCATGTACTCGACGAGGGTCCCACACGTGCACGTGGTCTACATGAGGGGGAGTGTATGTCACGGCCTCCAGGCATAGTCTACGCCTTCATGCACATATTTCACGTGAGGGGGAGTGTTTGTGATAACGACGACTCAGATGCCTCTTTCTCGACTCCTGCCTTAGTCACACATGACCCCCAGGTCGATTTCGTATGTTGTTTGTGTCTGCTCGTCGTTTTCTCTGGATTTGGTAGGGTTGGTTTGGTCTTTCGTGGTTGACCTAGTTTCCGCTCCGAGTGTATCCAGCGTGGTCTTGGTCGGTTTTGTGGACCAACGTCGTGGGCTCTTGCCCGGTTGAAGTATCCCTGGTGACACGCGGTTGGGCCTCGGTAGCGGTTGTTTTGTCCCACGTTGCCAACCATCTTTTATCTTCCTTTTTATGCTATGTTCAAGCTGTAGGGTCCCCCTTCAGCTTGAGGGAGAGTGTTGGAGTTATTTGGGTTTGACTATTTTAGTAGTGTTGTGTTTAGTCCCACACCGCCTATCGGTGTTGGGTGTCTTGATGTAAGTCCTATATTATGCCCCTTTGTGAAAGAATATATTGTACCTGTGTTAGAAAAGCCTAGTTAAGGGCCCATCTAGGGGCCCGTTTTTCTCTCTTTTTTCTCTCTCTCTCTTTGTATTTGTCCCACATCTTGGCGACCTCTTTTACCCCCAACGATCTCTTTTACTCGCAACCCCCTCTTCTACTCGCCTTCTCTCTTGCTCGATGCTCTGCCTTGTCGCTAGCGGCTTTGCCTGCCTAGTCGCTGCGACCTGTCTTGTCGCCATCGATTTCTCCTCTTCTCGGCAAGCTCCGCTTCTAGGGCATGACATCTTTCCTTGCCGCTGGTGTACTCACCTTAATCGTGTGGATTGCTGCCTAGTCGCTGCGAACTGTCTTGTCGCTAGCGGTTTCTCCCTCTCGTTGCAGACTCCGCATACTGGTCGTGACATTCTCCTTGCCGCTGGTATTATCACCGTGACCGTGCGGCTTCTCTTTTCTTTCTCTCTCCAGGTGGCCTCTCTTCTCTTCCCGCTGCGGCCTTCTGTCTTCCCGCCGCGACCTTCTGTCTTCCCGCTGCGGCCGGACTCTTCCTGCGGCCGGACTCTTCCCGCTGCGGCCGGACTCTTCCCGCTGCGGCCTTCTGTCTTCCCGCTATGGCCTTCTATGTTTGACCTTGGTGCGGTCTGCTTCTATCCGCCCGGTCTAGTTCCTGTTTGCCAGCGTTTTGCTGTTGTTGCGGTCTTCTCCTAACCGTGCTGCCTGCTTGGTTTTTCTAACCGCCGCTACGTGTTTCTAGCCGCTGCGGGCTCTTTTCTTACCGCGCTGGTCGTGGCCGTTTCTTGCCGCTGGTTGCGTTGTCACCGTGACCGCTACGGGCTATTCCTTGCAAGATGATCAACTATCCTCCGGGCTCTGGGGTGTCTGTTTCCGATGGTGGTACCTCCTTCCTTGTTCATAGCTCATCTGGATTTTGGATTCCGGGGCCTCTCACCACATTACCTCACGGAAACCACCACAATATTTGAACTTCGTGCATCCCAAGTTCATTACTGTTGCTAGTGGGGACACAATTCCTGTTTCTGGCACGACAGATATTCACCTCACTCCCTCCATTACTATTCGCTCTGCCCTTCATGTTCCGGGCTCTCCTTTCAACCTTCTCTCAGTTGGTCGACTCACTACTGACCTCAATTGTGATGTTATTTTTCTTCTAACTTATGTGTTGTGCAGGATCACAAGACGCAAACCATCATTGGAAAAGGACATCTGTCGAATGGTCTCTATATCCTTCACCCCTCTCCCCCAACGATGCTGTCTTCTATTAGCTCTGTTGATTGACATCAACGTCTGGGTCACGCTCCTCTAAACATACTCAGAAAATCTCTCCCAGACGTGTCCTTCCAAGAGTTCACGTGTGAGTCCTGTATCTATGGGAAACATCATCGCTCTACGTTCTCACCACATCCTACTCGGAGTACTGCCACTTTGATCTTGTTCACTCTGATATTTGGGGACCTTGCAAAATTGCGAGTGTTTTTGGATACCGTTAGTTCGTCACATTTGTTGATGACTACTCTCGGGTGACCTGATTGTACGTCCTTCGTGACCGCTCTGAATTGCCCGGTGTATTCCGTACCTTTTTCATTGAAACTCGCAACCAGTTTTCCACTACCATTAAAACGCTCCGCACCGACAATGCCCGTGAATACACTACCTTTGCTCACCTCTGTGCGGAGTTTGAGATTATCCATCAAACCTTCCATGTCTATACCCCCAACAAAATGACGTTGTTGAACGCAAGAATCGACACTTGCTTGAGGTCACCCGCTCCCTTATGATTCAAATGAATGTTCCCAAACAGTATTGGAATTTTGCGGTCTCTACCGTCTGCACTCTTATTAACCGCATGTCTTCCTCTATTCTCAATTTTGCGGTTCCCTTCAATCTTCTTTTTCCCTTCAAACCTCCTTTCTTCATCACCCCTCGCGTGTTTGGTTGTGTATGCTTTGTTCATCATCTTGGCCCGTCCACTAACAAACTTGCTCCCCGTGCCACTAAATATATGTTTGTGGGTTATTCTCAGACTCAGAAGGACTACGTTTGTTTTTCTCCCACGGATCGCAAGGCGGTTACTTCTGCTGATGTCACCTTCCTCGAAGATCTGCCATATTACTCTCAACCTGCTGATTCTCCTCTTCCGCCACCTCTCCCACGGCCTGTTATCCCTGTTAATTCAAACCTTCCACCTCTCCTTCCCACCCCAATCCTTCCCACACCCATCCCACCTAAACCACCTACACCACCTATCATTCGTGTGTACACTCGACGTCCTCCCTCGTCTACTACCCTACTGGAGCTACCCTGCTCTAATGATGTTTTGCAGCCTGTGGATCCTGCAACTGCTTCCACTACCCACCCGCTGGCCAACTATATCTCTTTTCACCGCCTCTCTCCGGAACTCCGATAGAATGCTCTCTCTTTATCCTCTATCTCCACCCCTAATTCTGTACAGGAGGCTCTTCAACCCCCGGGGTGGCGGGCGGCCATGGACCATAAAATGCGGGCTCTCTGGGCTAACCAGACTTGAGATCTGGTTTCTCTTCCTGCATGCCAACCCTGTGTTGGATGCAAGTGGGTCTTTGTTATTAAACATGCGGCGGATGACACCGTTGAGCGTATAAAGGCCCGCCTCGTGGCCCGGGGATTTACTCAGCAACATGACCTTGATTATGAGGAAACCTTCTCTCCGGTGGCCAAATTGAACACGGTTCACGTTCTTCTCTCCTTGGTTGTTCATCGTCATTGACCTCTTTATCAGCTGGATATTAAGAACGCCTTCCTCAACGGTGATCTGCATGAGACTGTTTATATCCAGCAACCTCCCGTGTTTGAGATCACGGGGGAGTCTTGGGTCTGTCATCTTCAAAAATCTATTATGGTCTCAAACAGTCCCCGCGTGCTTCGTTTGAAAAATTCAACAAGGTTGTCTGTGATATTGGCTTCATTCGGAGCTCGGCTGATTTTTCTCTCGTCACCCGACACCAGTCAATCAGAACTGTAATCATACTTGTCTATGTTGACGATATCCTCATTACTGAAAACGATACTACAAGGATCAGTGTTGTGGATATCGGCCGACATGTTTGCCGACATGAAGGTTTGAGAGCAAAAACGACACAAAACCGGTACAAATTATATGTGTGGCGTTTTGAAAATATCGGACCGACATGTCGGTTTTAACCGACATGTAGGCCCCAAAAAGCGCCCATATCGGGCGTTTTTTTAAGCTAAATTTTTTATTTAATTATTAATTTCATATTTTAATTTTTATTAATGAAATGAGCGGGGCCGAGCTACTGTTTTAACACCCCCGACCTCGCTCATTTCATTTCATCCCGTCGCTCTGCCCTAGCTCTCCCCGTCGCTCCTGCCCTAGCTCTCCCGCGCGCGCCTGCGACACTATCTCTCTGGTTCTTTCTTCTCCCTGCTCGTTGGTGCTCTCTGGTTCTCTGGTGCTCTCTAGCTCGTTGGTGTTCTCCCTCTCTCGCGCGCTGTCGGCACTCTATCTCTCTGGTTCTTTCTTCTCCCTACTCGCTGGTGCTCTTTGGTTCTCTGGTTCTCTAGTTATCTGGTGCTCTCTAGCTCGCTGGTGCTCTCCCTCTCTCGCGCGTTGTCGACACTTTATCTCTCTGGTTCTTTCTTCTCCCTACTCGCTGGTGCTCTGTGGTTCTCTGGTTCTCTGGTGCTCTCCCTCTCTCGCGTGTTGTCAGTACTTTATCTCAGTGGTTCTTTCTTCTCCCTGCTCGCTGGTGCTCTCTCGGCTGGTTCATTCTTCTCCCTACCTCCCCCTCATTCTATCGCTCTGCATTTTATTTTTTTTGTGTGTTGGTTGTTGTGCTAGCTGTCGGCTGTAGCATGGTGGCTGCCTTGTGGGTTACTACTGGTGGCTGCCGACCCATTTAGTTGTTGGTGGCTGCCTTGTTGCTTTATTTGTCTTATTAGTTGCTGCCGGAAGTTTTCATTGATTGCCCTGTGCAAACTCTCTGGGCTTGAAAAAAGAACTAGAGACATATTGTCGGACATGTCGGTCCGCTATTTTATTTGTGGCTGCCTTGCTGGTTGTAGCATAATGGCTGCGTTGTTGTTTTATTTGTCTTATTAGTTGCTGCTTTATTTTTATTTGACACATTTATTAATCAACAAATGATTTGAAATACCCATATTAATAGTTATTTATCCAACTTCATTTTGTAATCAATGATGTATGTATATCCAATAACATTTTTAGTTGCCCTGCTGCTTTGTGTCTTTTAGTAAATAAAATGTGAGATGCTTTGAAAATTTGAATGATACTTGAATGCTTTGTTCATTTTGTTGGATACTTTAAAAGTTTGAATGATAGTTATAACTTTGTATAATAGTATACTACTGAGAATGCAAAATTTTGTTGAATAAATAAAGTATTGCATGAATAATATAAAAGTTATCTGAAGATTTAACGATCTAATGAAGTTATGAGGCTTTTATGATGTTGATTTTTTTTTTCAACTAGCAATTTTTCTCGTGATATAGTCATGTAAAATATTTTTTCATTTCATTTAACTAATATTATTTTCATTTCGTGTCCTATTAGAATGACTTCTTCTGCTGGTTCTAGTGAGACTCCCGTATCACTGGTACCAACCGGTAGAGATCCGTTCTGGGCATTTGGTGAGAAGTTGGTTGCAAACGACACAAACCGAATCAAATGCAACTACTGCAAGGAGACAGTGAATGATGGAATTACACGTTTCAAGCATCACTTGGCTGGGTGAAAGGGTAATGTTAAGCCATGCCCTCAGGTTCCCGCCGACGTTAAGGCTAAAGCGGATTCGGCCCCGAACTCAAATTTACAGAGTAAGAGGGCTAAAAGTGCTAAGTTTCAAGCAATCCTGAATGAGGTGGTTGTTGGAGGAGTGCATGTTGATCAAGAAGAGGACACTATCATACTTAGGAGCACAGGTTCAATGGGTCCAATGGACCAGTTTGTTCATTCAGCTGCCGAGTCTACCAAGGGAAAAAATTCCCAACAGAGCATGATAGAGAGTAAGTACAAAAAGAAAGCCAGAGATGATGCTGTCGTGTACATAAGTAGATGTGCATATGAAAACGGGATCCCGTTTAACGCCATATGTAATTCATCCTTTCAGCAGATGGCTCATGCCATTGGTTTATGCGGACCTGGGATGAAGATCCCAACATTTTATGAGTTGAGAGAGAAAATTTTGCGAGGGGAGGTGGAGAGGACGAAGGAGATGTTGGGCATATTCACGCAGACCTGCAAATTGAATGGTTGCAGTATCATGACCGATGCGTGGACAGATTAGAAGGGTAGGAGCGTGATGAATATCATGATACAATGTAGTTCTGGAGTGACATTCTGGCTTTCGAAGAATGTCTCCTCCTTCACACACGATGGAAAGTTCATCTTTGACTTCTTGGATGAGGCGATTGATAGCCCTGATAGCCCAGGAGAGCATGATATCCTGCAGATTGTGACGGATAGCGCGTACAATAATATGGCTGTTGCAAAGCTTATGGTTTTGAAAAGACCTACGATTTTTTGGACTTGTTGTGCGGCTCACACTATTAATCTACTGTTACAAGATATAGGAAAATTGAAGCCAATAAAGAGTGCTATCTCCTTAGGCCGACAACTCTCTATATTCATCTATGGTCACACCATCTCGCTCGACATGTTTAGAGAGTCAACAAAGAACTTGGACTCTCATGAGCTTATTTGACCAGGTGTGACGAGATTCGCTATAACATTTCTATCTTTAGAGAGCATCTTAGAGAAGAAGAATCAATTGAGAGGTTTTTTCACATCTGCAAAGTGGGCTGCAACAAATTTGGCCAGTAGTGCTGGAGGAAAGCAGGTAAAACTATTGCTTCTTTATTCATTTCATTTTAAATATATGTTTTGAAAGTTGCCCTTTTATAGTATTTTCTTAATATTTTATTTTGCATATGGTAGGCTGCAATGATAGTGATGAGCGCTAGATTTTAGGCGAATGTCGAGCTGGCTGTTGGTATATTCACACAATTTGTGAGAGTTTTGAGAAGAGTCGACGGGAATACACCATCCATGGGGTGGTTATATGGTGATATCAAAAAAGCTAGGGAAGAGGTTGTCGTAGTTCTCGATCACTAAGAGAACAAATATCTTCCTATATGGAAGTTGATTGATAGCAAATGGGAGAAGAAGATGAGCAACCCTCTCCACCTTGCAGGTTATTACTTAAACTCAAATTTTTATTATTTTTGTCGGGTGGAGATTGAACAGTCCTATGCACTTTGCAGGGTATTACTTAAACCCATATTTTTATTATTCTCATCGAGTGGAGATTGAGGCTGACGGAAGGTTTATGAGTGGTTTTGTTGAGTGTCTCTCAAGGATATATAGGAAAGATCCTTCTACACAGGATCACATCAGCGCTGAGCTTGATGTTTACCAATACCAAAAAGGGTTATTTGGTAAAGAGATGACAAAGAGACAACTACAAAATCTCAACTTAAATCCAGGTACATTTTAATATATATATTTATTAATAATAATGATGTATTTATGTATAATAAATGAATAATTAATAGTTTAATACATTGTGTTGTCATTTTAATTTTCACAGTACATTGGTGGCGGCTTAACGGTGCTGATACGCCGTACCTTAAAACTATAGCCATGAAAATTTTAAGTCTGACTACTTCATCTTCTGGCTGTGAGAGTAACTGGAACACCTTCGAGATGGTATACATTAATTTAGTTATGTAGTTAAACATTTATATCTTATTATATGATTGTATGTATTATTTAACTATTTTTAAAAATGTACAGATATATTCTAAAAAGAGAAATAAACTTGATAGCAAGAGATTGAACGATTTAGTATTTGTAAAGTTCAATACTTTGCTAAAGTCGAAATATTCAGAGACATCTCGGGATCCATTGACAGCTAAGAATGTTGATTATGGAATGGTACAAGAGTGGATGGTGAATGTTGATCATGAGGAGGATGAAGATGAAGATGACGATGATGAAGTCTTTCCTGGCGAGGGGCTGACATGGGCGCAAATTGGCAATATAGTCGACGCTGATTATGATGAAAGGAGATCTCAAAGATTAGCTACAAGCAAAGAAGTGACAATTAATTATCAAAGAAGGGGAAAAAGAAAAATATCTGAAGTGGACGAGGGAGATCTAGAGGGTTCATCAGATGAAGATCATATTCTATCTACTCTGCCGACTATAGATGAGTTTTCAGGTGATGAAGAATGAGGTATGTTTGAGTTTTCATCTTTAAAGTGTTGTATGTTAAATGCTACATATAGATTTTAATATTTAAAAGTTCAATAGGTTGTAAAATAGGTAGTACTGTGATATGTATAAAAATTTAAAAATAACATTTAATTACATATATAATTAATTAAATATTAAAATCCGATATATGAAATATCCCCGATATATCCCCCGATATATAAAAAACCGACATGAAAACCCAAACCGACGTTTCCCCGACATCCGACATCTGCAACATTGACAAGGATAAAACATATCAAACAACAGTTAAACTCCACTTTTCAGACCAAAGATCTTGGCAACCTTTGGTATTTTCTTGGGCTTGAAGTTGCACGACGCCCTGATGGTCTTGTGTTATCCCAAAATAAGTACTGTATGGACCTCCTTCATGATGCCGACTATTCTGGATGCAAACCCGCAGATACTCCTATGAACGTCAATCACAAGCTCTCGGCCCACAACTCTGACTCCGACAAGCTGCTTACAAATCCGGAATACTATAGACGCTTGGTTGGAAAGATGATCTATCTTACGGTTACTCGACCAGACATCTCTTTTGCCGTGGGAGTCGTGAGTCGTTTTTTGCATGCTTCTTAGACATCTCATCTTCAAGCTGTCGAGCACATTTTTCGATATCTCAAGATTGCTCCAGGACAAGGGCTTGTGTACAAGCCATCCACATCTCTATCTCTTGTCACGTACTCTGACGCTGACTATGCAGGATCCATTGATGATATACGTTCCACAACTGGTTTCTGTACCTACTTCGGTGGACATCTCATAACCTGGCGTAGCAAGAAACAGACTGTGGTTGCTCACTCTTCTGCTGAAGACGAGTACCGGGCTATGACTGCTGTTGTTTCTGAGTTAACCTTGCTTGAGAGTGATGCGCTGAACGACAAGTGTACCGGTCGCACAAGTAATATAAAATGGGTGGCTTTCCCAAGTATCGATCTCTTCAAAGAACACAGTAAGGGGGGAGTTAATATCGAGGACTTGAGATTGAAGTCCTTAGCTCGGAGTTAACTATGGGGGTGCTGATGGTTACGATAAAATAAAGCAAAACACTAACAACTACTCCTATGCAACGCCGCTATGCGATGCTTCGCCAGGCGGGATGGAAGACTACACGGGCCACTATGCACCGAATCGCTAGACGGATGGACGAGTAGGCAAGCGTAAGAACCAAACGAACCGAGGAATATGAGGGTCGTAAGCACCTCTTCGCTACGCACACCACTAGTAATCGCTAGTGCGACAAGAACAGATGGATGACTGATGGAAATTAAGGGCGCACCTCAAGCAAATAACGAAAACATACAATCACATAGACATGATTACACATAAACGTATGTTACAATAAGCATACTTCATCAAATATAAGAGATCAACTATACTATCAACAACAAGAAAAGAAAAGTGTGCGAAATCGACCGAATTCGAATTCTTGCTGAGGATTCACGGTAGGATTCGTCGGGTTGTCATTCCGCGTCCTAGCTCGGTCCTCAACTACGTCCGGGGTAGAGGAGGCTGTCACTCACTCCCAATGGACCCGTCTTTTTTGTGTCACGAGCCGATGGAGGATGACACAACTTCTCTAGCTTGGTGGAGAAAGCCAGAAAAAATCCCCTTTTGAAGCTCTAGGATGAAGGAGGAGGCCAAAAGGAAGCTCCGGCTTGGATTTGACGTTGAATGCTTGCCCGGATCTTCTCCCCTTGGTGGAACGACAGATTTCGCCCTAAAAACGAGGAGTTGGCGTAGAATCAGATCTCTTTCAATGGTGAGAAATCTGCGCTTAAATATAAAAAGATCAGAAAATTGGTCACGCACGGTCTTGCGCACGACCGTGCGTGAACCGTGTGATATTCGCGCGCAGATAATGTTCGAGTAAGAAGAAGCGTTGACCCGTGCGTTTTACTTCGTGCACGGGCGTGAAGGAAATCGCACGGGTAGCGACAGAAAGCAGGAAAGCAGGGAGAAATGGTGGAACCGTGCGTTTTACTCGCGCACGGGCGCTTTCTCCCGTGCGTGAACACAACGCACGATTAGCCACATAAAGAAACACCCAAGAAGCTACAGGAAAAACGTGCGTTTCCTTCGTGCACGGTTCCAAAGAAACCGTGCGTTAATCGTGCGTTAAGATCGTCGAGCTCAGTTCGTCGAGGTCAGCTCGACGTTTCTCCTGCACAAACAAAACGCACGATCACAAAGGACCGTGTGCTAAGAAAACGCACGACCGTGCGTATTCCTCAAACCTGCATTCCAGCCTTGGGGAAAACGCACTACCTGCATACAAACAATCAAAACCAAAGAGAACCCTCCAGCGTCACAGAAATGCAATGAAAATAGCCGGAAAGGGCCATGGGGAGCACCATGTGCTTACCCGCATAAATAGAATGCGCAATTGCACACCCCGAGGCCAAAATAGTGCACTAAGAGTGAAAAACGGTATAAATGAAATATCAACGATACCATACCAAGGTGAAGTGCAAGTGCGTGAAAACTAGCCCAGATGAGTCCGAAAAACTCTATATAAACGAGACTCGTCACACCCCCAGACTTACCTATTTGCGCGTCCCGAGCAAAGAAGATCGTTGCAGACTAGAAAAAGAACTAACACTGTAATTATGATCCAGAGTACCATTCGAAGTCGCACGCTATAGTTTTGAATTCAGATTTATGGTCTGAAGTTGGGGTGATCAGGGGTGTTGATAAATGTTCAAAAGTATTAAGTTTGGTCTTGGTTTATAAAGGTGTTTGGGTTATTCCTTTACTGCATCTTCACCTGAGCAATCTCATGTTACAAGTTCTTCTCCATAGACAACTCTTAAAAATCGAAGTCATCCTAGAGGTCAACGTCGTAGCTACAACGTGATGCAACCCTGATAATATTAATGATACGATTACTAAACAAATATCGCGAATGATGACATCCCAAGGTAGACGAGACGATGACGCTAGGAGTGACTCTGCAAAGGACAAAGTGCCGGTGAGAATTACCTTCTTACTTTATGCTCTATTTTATATAAATTTATTTATTGGCAGCTCGAATCACCATGGAATGAGGTGTTATGAAATCTTATATCATTGATAACAATGCTCGCTATTATGTATGGTCTTGACAAATGCAAGCATGCGAATGCAATTATGTGGGGATAATTCATTAAATAAACATTCTTATGTTCAAGTAACTATGATTGTGTCGACACATGCTAATGTTAAGGGTATGAAAGATATTAAATGTACATAAATGATGTTAACAAATGCCAAATCAGTCGGCCGAGAGGTATAGATGCGTGATGAACATACTGATTTGGATACAAAAATCCCTAAGGGGTTGGACCCAAAGACTGAAATATTGATATTTGTTGAGAGAGCCCAAAGCTTGTATGTATTACTCAAGTATGTAAATACAAGGAGAGAATACAAATATATAGGAGAGAGGAGAGAAGAATAAATCCTATACAATATGTGGGACTAAAGAAGGAGGAGAAAGAAAACAAAGAAAGAGGGCCAATACATGAGCCTTTTACATGGGCTTTTCCAATACTCCCCCGCAAGCTGGAGCGTACAAGTCGTATGCACCAAGCTTGGATAGGCACTGATAGAAGAGGGTACTAGGTAGAGCTTTGGTGAGGATGTCCGCGACCTGTTCAGTACCCGGAACATGCTTGAGCTCGATCTTCTTCATGTGGACTTTCCCTCGGATGAAATGACAATCTACCTCAATATGCTTCGTTCTTTCGTGAAAGACCGGGTTCTTAGCAATATGTATGGCAGCTTGACTGTCACATAGGAGGAGAGCTGGTGAAGATAGTTTAACCCCAAGGTCGGTAAGGAGACTCTCAATCCATGTGAGTTCAGAGACCACAACAACCATTGCCCGATATTCTGCCTCTGCTGAGGATCGATCAACCACTGCTTGTTTCTTGCTTCGCCAAGTAATTAGATGTCCTCCAAAATAGGTGCAAAACCCGCTAGTAGATCGTCGATCGTCGAGGGAGCCAGCGTAGTCGGCATCAGAGTATGCCACTAGTGTAAGAATGGAAGATGAGGTTTTGTATACAAGTCCTTGGCCATGAGCTGTCTTAAGATATCTGAGAATGCGTTCCACATCCTGGAGATGAGAGCTTCGAGGAGAGTACATATAGCGACTAACGAGTCCCACAGCGAAGGATATATCAGGTCTTGTAACTGTTAGGTAGATAAGTTTCTCAACTACACGACGGTAATATTCTGGATTTTGTAGAAGAGAATCAGAATCCGAGCCCTGATCACATAGTTTGTGATTTGCATCCATGGGAGTGTTAATAGGTTTGCAGCCAGAGTAGCCTGCATCATGAAGAAGATCCAGGAAATATTTTCGCTGAGAGAGAACCAGACCATCTGACCGTCTGGCCACTTCCAGACCGAGGAAGTACCGAAGAGGTGCTAGATCTTTAGTTTGGTAGACGGAGCTCAGATGTAGCTTAACGGCCTGTATGCTGTCCAAGTCATTTCCAGTAATAATGATGTCGTCGACATATACCTATAGGAGAACCGTACCCGTTGCCCGATGGCGAGTAAACAATGAGAAGTCAGCCGAGCTTCGAGTGAAGCCAATTTCCCGGAGAGCTTTGCTGAACTTATCGAACCATGCCCGAGGGGATTGTTTGAGACCATATAGTGATTTGAGAAGGTGACAAACCCGTGACTCCCTCGTGGTCTCAAACCCGGGAGGTTGTTGCATGTAAACCGTTTCCTGAAGGTCGTCATTCAGGAAGGCGTTCTTGACGTCTAGTTGAAATAAGGGCCATTGGCGATGGACAACAACAGAAATGAGAATTCAGACCGTGTTGAGCTTAGCGATCAGAGAGCAAGTCTCGTCATAGTCGAGCCCCTGTTGCTGGGTGAAGCCACGAGCAACCAAACGAGCTTTGAGTCGATCAATGGTCCCATCAGGAGCATGTTTGATGACGAAGACCCATTTGCACCCAACAGGTTTCTGGCCGGGAGGAAGGGGCACCAAGGTCCAAGTCAGGTTCGCCCAAAGAGCAGCCATCTCTTCTTCCATGGCAGCACGCCACCCAGGATGTTGAAGAGCGTCCTGTACAGAAGTAGGAATAGAGACCGAGGATAGTGAAGTAGCCAAAGTCTGAAGAGGTGGAGAGAGGCGATGTAGAGAAACATAGTTCGCCATCGGATGAGCTGTAGAGGCCGGCACCGGAGCAGCAGAACACGGAGAAGCCGAGGTCGAAGCCGACTGCATAGGAGCAACGGGAGGAAGAGGACGACGAGTATAGACCCGAATAACGGGCGGTCTCGGAGGGTCAATGGTGGGAGGAGACGGAGGGATGGTTGGAGGGGAGTGGATGGGGATCACCGGCCGTGGGATGGAGGGTGGTGGAGGAGGTGTTGGTAGAAGTGGTGGCAAAGGAGGAGGGAAGAAGGGTTGATCCTCCCGGAAAGTAACATCAGTAGATACAGAGACCTTCCGGGTGACCGGGGAGTAGCAAACATAGCCCTTTTGGGTGCGGGAGTAGCCGACGAAAATGTGTTTGGCCGCACGAGGATCCAGTTTGTCAAGAGTGGGGCCCAGGTTATGGACAAAGCATGTACAACCAAAAACCCTGGGTGTGAGAGGGAAGACGGGTGCGGAGGGAAAAAGAAGGCTGAAGTGGGTAGCGTTCTGGAGAACCGGAGATGTGAGACGGTTGATAAAAAAACACGCAGTGGAAACCGCAAAGTTCCAGAATACTTTGAGAACGTGCATGTGAAGCATGAGGGAGCGAGCAACGTCAAACAAGTGGCGGTTCTTTCGTTCGGCGACCCCGTTTTGTTGAGGGGTGTAGGGACAAGAGGTCTGATGAACAATACCGAAGTTTGCGCAGAGAGTGATAAACTCGTGGCCAGTGTATTCCCGGGCATTATCAGAGCGAAAAGTTTTAATGGCGGTAGAGAATTGCGTACGAGTTTCTAACACAAAAGCCTGAAAGACGAGAAAGCTCAGAGCGATCATGGAGGAGATACAACCAGGTGGTGCGAGAGTAATCGTCAATAAATGTTATAAAATAACGATAACCAGAGATGCTAGAAACTTTGTACGGTCCCCAAATATCAGAATGTATTAGATCAAAAGGAGCAGAGCTCTGAGTACAATGTGCGGGATAAGAAGAACGAGGTTGTTTGCCAAGAATACATGAATCACATTTAAAAACAGGAAGAGAGATGTCAGGAAGCGCCTTCTGGAGGATAGGAAGAGGGGCATGCCCAAGCCGACAATGCCAATCAGTAGAGGAAATAGAGGAAAGGGATGTGGGAGAGACATCGAGGAGGTAGAGCCCGTTACGCAGTCGACCCCTACCAATGGTAATCTGCGTCTGCCGATCCTGTATCAAAAAACCAGAAGAGGTGAAGGTGATATAACAATTCATATCAGTAGTAATACGACCAACAGAGTAAATTAAATGGTGAGGCCGGCACATAAAGAACGGAACGAAGAGAGAGAGAGGGATGGAGGAAGAGATCAGCACATCCGGAGACCGGAACAATCGCACCATTGACCACAGTAATAGACTGGGGATGAGGAGCATCAGAGAACCGGGGCTGCTGCATGGAAGTGATGTGGTGGGTGGCTCCCGAGTCCAGGATCCAACGAGATCCGGAGGAAAGACAGGCAGTACCGGTAGTGGAGGTGGAGACAATACCTGCAGGGGAGGTGGAGGCAATGGAAGCAGATGGAGGGTTGAGGAGCCCCTGGAGTTGTTGCAGCTGAAGGCGAAGAGCCTCAAGGTCCGTACCAGTCGGAGGAGAGCTATCGGTAACAACAGCAGTAGGCGGGCGAGGAGGGTAGCCATGTTTCTTGTGACAGACCGCTTCAGTATGGCCATCCCGACCGCAGTAGGTGCACTTGGGCCGTCCGCGGCCACCACAGCCCTGCCCGCGGGAGCCTGTACGTCCACCTCGAGTAAAAGATGGTGGGGGGAGTAAAGGAGGAAGAGCCTGTTGAAGAAAGGCCGGCGAGGGTGGTGCAGGCGCCTCCGGTGGAGGTGGTACTCGAAGTAACATAGAACAGACATCTGAGAAGGAAGGGGTAGTGGGTGAAGCCAAAACCTGGGCCCGGATACTGTGAAGGTGCGGCGGGACTCGAGCCATAATCATAGCAATACAAACAGCCTCCTTCTGGGCGCGTTGAGCAGCGAGATCAGTAGTCGCAGGCTGGTGCTGAATCCAGGCCTCCGTTAGAGTTTTAGCACGGGCCACAAAGGAGGTCATGTGCAGAGCTTTGCCAGGATCCAAAGCTTGAGGATCAGTGATGATGTCAAAAAGGTGCTGAAGGCTGTCCTTGCCCGAGTACAAGGAATGGAGTTCATCCCACATGGCTTTGGCGGTCTCATGATACATGATCATCTGGTACGGCTCACCCTCCACCGAGTTCAGGATCCAGGTCTGGACGCGACCGTCATTTCGTAGCCAATCATCAGTAGGAGGAGTCGGTGAGCCCTGGGTAAGGTGACGCGCAAGGCCCTTGGCTTGTAAGACCCTTCGGACGGAGTGAACCTAGGGGATGAAGTTGGATTTGCCAGAGAGGGAAAGAGTAGTAATCCGAAGCTCATCGCGGAGTTCGTGAGGAGGAGCCACGTGGGCTGTCGGGGGGTGAGCGGTAGTGGAGTCGCTGGAGGACATGGCGACTTGGAGGAGAAGAGGCGGGCAGAACCAGCGGACTGATGCACAGCAGACAGCAGGGCGCGGCTAGTACAATCCGCGCGGCAGGCAGCGAGCTAGAGGAGGCCGCGGCGAACTGGATGAGGTCGCGGCGGTTAGGAGCAGACCGCGGCAGAGGCGGGCAGAGAGAAGCCGCAGCGGGAAGAGGCAAGCCGCGTGGTCAGAGGCAGACCGCAGCGGACAGAAGCAGACAACGCGGATAGAGAGGAAAAGAAGGCCGGAAGAGACCGCGACCAAGATGCGGGAGAGATAGACAACCCGCACGGTCAGACGGATCAGCGAACAAGGAGAAGAGAACTGCATGGGGAGAGACCCAAGCGGATAAAGAAGGGACCGCAACGACCAACAAACCGCAGAGGAGGCAGTCCGCGGGAGGCTGGGCGGGTAGCAGATAGTGGAGAGAAGGAACAAGCCGCCGGAAGAAGGGAGTTTGCTGCAAGAAAGGGCGAGAAAAGGGATCAAGCCGCAGCAAGAGCAAACAGACTGCGAGACAGAGGGCGGCCTGGAGGAGAGAGAGGGAAGGTGGACCCACGGAGAGGGAGGCTATAAATGCCGGAGGGGAGAGGTGGAACCACAGAGAGGAAGAGAGAGCGGAGGAAGAGAAGCTGAGCGGTCAGAACGTCAGGCCGCCGGAGGCCGAGCGGGTAGCGGACAGAAACAGTCCGCGCGGGTAAAGACAGGGAAGCCGCTCAGTTCGAACCTGGCTCTGATACCATGTTGAGAGAGTCCAAAGCTTGTATGTATTACTCAAGTATGTAAATACAAGGAGAGAATACAAATATATAGGAGAGAGGAGAGAAGAATAAATCCTATACAAGATGTGAGACTAAAGAAGGAGGAGAAAGAAAACAAAGAAAGAGGGCCAATACATGGGCCTTTTACATGGGATTTTCCAATAATATTAAACTTATATGGTACAAATACCTTTAACACTACATAAATAAACTTAAGAAATGATTGCATGTAGGATACACTATTTTTACTGTTTTATGGTTCTATTATGCTGATCTTTAGGTGGAAATGACATTTACAATGTTTTTGTACCGGTACACAGTTTCATATAATGTCTTTCTCATACTGCTACTATTGTTATTCTTACCTTGATATTATTGCTATGAATAACCTCACTATTGTTTTATACAACAGGTTAAGAAGGTAAACTCTTACTTAGTCTTTATAAAAGACTAATAGTTTCTCTTTCTAACATTTTTAGGCGCAGAGAAAATGAAAGTGAGAGAACTCTAGTACACTGTTAGGAGCATTTGATGAGATGAAATTCATATAGCTGTCTTCTGTGGCTTTTATGATAGAGTTGGAGAAACATATATATATATATAACTGTTTTTGTTTGTTTTGTTCTTGTGTGTGACTCCTTAGATGTTGACAGTTAAGTACAAGAACTGTTGGAATGTGTATAGTAAAATGATGACATATTATTATATTGTGAAACACATGTAAATATTGGTTATGTGTTGGACTTGTGCATGTTATGTCATTCTCTTTGTGCTTAGAAATGTTATTAATGATCATGTTTAATGATTGTTGTGAATTGTACGGACTACGGGCCGTTACATATTAAACCGTATGAACCTCAAATGAGGGAGTTGATACTTCATGTAATATTATTAAATGCGAGTCCATGCCCGTGACCAAGACAAAGTAGAGGACTTATGCATGCCATTAGGGACTCATCTCTAGAATATGCATAAGAATTTACACCACTATGAATAAGAATAAATAAAATATAAGTTATCTCTACTTTAAATGCTAAGTCAGGAATTTAGAACCCCTACATTTTTATGATTCCTAATTTAGAGAAAAATTTAGTATAAGATCAAATCATAAAAACAACATTTATTTTCAAAAAAAATAATTTTAGAATAGCATGCATGAAACCATAATGTACTTTTATTTAACATAAAATATTATTGTAAACCATGCATGTATATTTTTCTTAAGTTATTTTAGTGTCATTAAGGAGAAGAGTTTTTTTTACTCACTAGTTGGTCTGATCCTGTCTTTAGACATTATTTTCAAGTCTTAGTGACGCAGAAGGGATCTATAGGCGGCTGGAAAATCGGCGACCTAACCCTACATGTTATGCAAAAGTCCAACAGTTAAATCACAATTGGATAATAAATTAAAATCATCCCACACAAATAAATTCACGACAAAGAAAATCTTTTATTAGAGCAAAAACAAGCTTAGGATTTCCTCTGCGTGGAAGGCTAAAGCAAGAGCGCGACGAATAAATTCTGCAAATCACGATAATTATATAACAAACAATTACAATATAATATATCCAAACAAATATATCATCCGGTCCAATACAAATATGCTGAAAATAATTATCCGATACAACGAAAACTCACCAAGTAGTGGGCAGACCAAGACATTGAATAATTCGGAGCTGAAGATGCATGTACGACGATCCGAGGTGGAACCAGCAGTGCGAAAATCGATGTAGGTGGCTGTCCTCGGTGGTGGAAGGAGGGATCGAGCCGGAAATGGATGGATCGACCATGTATGTATAGATCTGGGTGGATAAGGCTAGATCCGACAATATGAGATCAGATTCGGGGGAGGGAGAATTCCAGATCTGGACTAATTTTCGGATAGGGGAAGGATTTTGGAAGTTCGTTCCGCGAAGAGAAGGGGGTTGGCGGCAAGGGGAAATTAGGGTGACAAGGGGGCGGTGGTTGCATGGATTAAAGGAGAGGCTGGTTGGGGTGTTCAGGGTTGTGGAGAGGAGCGGCTAGTTGAGGGAAACAACAAAGTGGGGCTGCTTGGTGGAGGGGAGGTTGGTGGTCTGGTGGCTACAGGGGTGTAGGCGCTGCAGGCCCACTGTCATGGTGGGGAAAAACTGAAGCAGGGTGGTAACCGACAGCTATAGGTTGGAGAGAAAAAGAAACTATATAAAATGAATAGTGAATTTTATTTTTCAGCAGTGCAATGAATATGAATATTCAATGTTCTGGACAACAAACGGTGGGCTGTTTTGGGGGATTTTAGGGGCTGTGGGAGAGGGTTTGGGAAGGGGAAAAGAGGCTTAGGGTTAGGGGTTATCTTGAGGAAGAAGATACAAGTCTAGGGGTCGTCACCTAGTGTTCCACAGAGTCGACACCGTGGCGGGATCGCGGGAATCCGAGAATAACTTTCTCCAAATTCTACAATGCCTCTTTTCAGCCCATACATGATCTATTTATAATAATGAGGGGGCTAGGGCATCCCAACATCGATGACTATGATTTGTCGGTGGTGGGTCACCCAAATACATCAAAATAAATGCAAATATAATAAACTAATATATGAAATTGATTCGCAACATGAATCCGGACGCATCCGTGGAGCCCATCGTCAATCCGATCACGTCATATATGGAAAGTCTCCAATTGACCCCGAACGGGCCCAAAACTCGTCATCCACTGCAAGTGCTCGCCTATGCTCCACATCAATCTCCCCGACTTGAAAGAATTCATCTCCCGATGAATAGGGATCAGAATTCTCTCGCTGCATGCCAGGTAAAACTCGAAGAAGTCCACCAGATGTCGCCCAAGTGTCGTCGCTGGAAAAGTGTCATCGCCGATCAACTCCTCCCGACTGAAAAGCTGTCATCTCCGGTGAATGGAGACGGTCGTACTGAAGTCGAAGTGTAGGGGCGAATTGATCAAGCTCTGCTGCAAGTACCCAGGTGTCATCAATGCCTGTAGTAGGAATGTACTGACGGCTTCTGGCCACCGTGATGCTCTCAACGCTCAACTCACGAGTGGTGGATCCCGGTGCAATTGGTGGTGCCGAAGGTAGAACCAAAGAAGACAAGTCCCCATGTGGGTAGGTGTCAGGAGTGGGTGAGTAGTGGTGGCCATCAGATGTGGGTAGGCTATGAAGGTGGTAAGACAACGAGAGTGAAGTTGTGGCCGGCTGGAAGTCCCCACTGCTTGGGTCCACATACTCGCGAGACTCGTACGACGTCATATCTTCAACACTAAATATCAGATGGATGCCTATACTTGCAGGGATTTCAAGATCATAAGTGTTTGCTTCGATCTATCTCATGATTATATAGGGATCCATTCGCCTAGCGCTCAAGCTTTTAGCAAGCCTCGCACGGAGCCTCACAACGCTGATTCTTACCATCAATTGTTCGCCTTCATGAAGTACCTGCTCTTTTCAATGAACATCTGCATGTGATTTATAAAATTTATTACCAATATGGACTCTCCGTCGAACCGACTCATGAGACACATGCAAACAATGGACATACAACACAACAGACTCATGCAAATGATGAAGAAACGTCTCAACAGACTCATATAAAATATGCAAATAAAACATGACCGACACAACATGCTCTCTATGGAGAAATCTAACAATGACCTGAAAATCTATCAAAAGAGGTGGCCTATCAGGAGGCTCACTCGGTGGAGTGTAGAAAAACTATCCCGTGTGAGGCGAGTGCTCAGATGATTATGAGAGATAACTATACTCAAATACGAGCTCGTAAAGTTGCTGGAGTTGGGTACGCAAGGCACCAACGTCAGCTTGAATGTATTTTGGTGTGTAATTGTGTCGACCGCTACCCTGAGAAGAGATGACACCTCCACGAGCGGAAGGTGATGGGCTATCATGCGCAGGCATTGAAGAAGATCCACCAACAACATAAGCCGACATAGCTACGACACGACATGCAAAAGACGACCAAGAGCAGTGGAGCGACCAAGAGAGCACAGATTGGCACCGACGGCTAGAAGAGCAGCTGAGCGGGGAACTTGCGGATGGAAAATGAGAACAACCACTGAGGCTAGACGGGGAGGAGCTGCGGCTAGGCGGCAAAGAATGCAGTCAGACGCCAGAAGCAGGCGATCAAGATGGCAAACCGTTCGTGAGAACAGGAGCTGCGAGGATGCGACCTCAGAAGCCAACGACAAAGAGAAGAGGCCAGGTGAGCAGAGGACAGATGAGGCCGCAATTAGAGGGGGTGCGTTTCACAAGCAGCGGAGACGAGCAAAGCACGCGTTCTGCAAACCCAAGCTGTAAACCGGGGTGCGGGCACTGCAAACACCAAGACCTTGGGAAGAAGTTGTGGTTAGAAGACCAGGAACCAGCAGCTAGGCGATGAACACAACGACATTGTCAGTATAGTGCAGCAAGCAGAGTAGCAATGACTCGAAGTAGCGACTTGCGGCAAGGAGAATCAAAACAACAATGTCCATGCGTGGAGAAGAGAGGCTGCACATCTTGTAGCACATCTTGCGGCTTGACAGGGCGTAAGTAGGGTATCGAGCTGAAGATGCGGACAACAGAACTGCGACCAAGGAGCAGAGAAGCGACGAGGCAGGGCGCATGGGGTAGCGAGTTTAAGATGCGGCAACGAGAACACGACCAGGCGGCGAGAATTCTGCGATCTCAGGCAAGAGAAGGCACAATGACCAGAGGCTTTCGGCAAGGGGGGTGGTGGGGGGACGCGGGATACCAACAACCCGAAGAGCAGTAGTCGCGAGAAGAATCAGCGTGGAGCGGCAAGCCAAGGGAGACCGCAGAAGATGCCAGCAAGCTGGACAAGAAAAGCCTATAAAAATAGAGGATGGGGATCGGGGAAAGAAAAACACTGGAGCAGGAAACAAAGAGGAGATGTGGTTAGAAGAAAGCTAACCTCCCAAGTGGGTGTGAGGTGGACCTGTAGTAGGAAAATAGAGGACCTTATCCCTCTGATACCACGTAGAAAAAACACATTAGATCGAACTTCTCTAATTCCTTCTTACAATACATGTATGCTTATACACTTATATAGGAATTAAGAGAGGAGAAGTAGTTTCAATCTAAGATGTGAGACTAAATCCTAAAGATGAAGTAGGCTCTAGATGGGCCTTATGTTGGGCCTTTACACATTTTTCCTTCAACACTCCCCAAAGCAAATCTTGAATTCTTCGTACATTATATGACAAACTATAAAGCATGTCACTTGAGATAAGTTCATGACAACCTTCTTAAGTTAGTTCTTATAGGAGGAAAGACTTTTCATAATTTCTTTTGACGATCCATTCATGACCCAAGGGGTCTACGTATATAGAATTTCAAGATGGCAAAATGATTGTAACTAATAAGTTCGAATATTTGGACTTATATAAAATAATATCTGCGAGATTCGATGACCTGTTAATTAAAAGATGTAGCATGCTCGACACAAGCATAAATTAAAACATACATAAAATTAATGGATAACGGTTCGTGTGGGACCATAAGAGAAACCTTATATGCATTCAACAACACTTCTATCCTCTCTTGATTGTGATCAGTTTCAACTTCCTTGGCATCTTTTATGCTATGAGGAAGAAACAATTTTCCCCTTTCTCGAGGAGAGTCATTGGGAGCAAGCAGCCAAATAGGCTGGAAGGTAGTTTATGGTAGAAAAACTTTATTAATGCAAATGGATTTGGCAAAGAAAGTTTGGATGAAAGAGCTTAAGCTAGATATGATCTCAGGGTGGGTAAACTGGGTGGATGGGTTTCATGTGTTTCATTTCTCAAATTTAGGTTTTTGGAGCTCGAGTGAAAATGAACATATATGCGCTATTTTTTATGGTGATTTTATGCATGTCGTCCAACTTCTAAAGAGTTGATATATTGATAGCTCTTCTTTTCTTGCATTGACTAGCTACATCTGGGCGCAGTCAAAACCAAATTTGTGCTAGTTTTTCCCCCAAACTTTTGGTTCTTATGGATGAAGACATGGATTTCTCTTAATCTAAAATACTTATTGATATGTTTCTAGCTGTTATTATAATTTATCTTATATCATAGGGTGTTAAAGATTATATGCTGATCCTTGATTTATATGTTATCATAGGTGCTCCATTCGGGCATCCCAATTACTCTAGTCCCATTAGATGCAACAAACACTATTCCTCTAGATTATCAGTTCTTTATGGAATTTGAACATCATCAGACCACTTATGAGGCGCAATATTGTTTCCAAACACTGAAGATATTGCGTGATACTTGGTTTGATGATAGATTTTACAAGGTGAGCTATAATTTTCCCTTTTGATGGTTGACTTGCCATATAAATTTATATAATCTAGTTCCAATAATTATACCTGACAATCCAAGAGCCATAATAAGGATGTTCATACAGAGCTACTTCATGTGGGATTCCTTTACTTCGGGCATAGCCTTGTCAGATATGCGTAATGCCCACAAACCAAATGGTGGAAACATGTTTGCTGTGATGGAATATCTGAACATAACTGTAGTTACTTCTAATAAACCATATGGCATAAATGATGGATCAAATCCGTTCTTTGATGGTCAAGCCATTCCAAAGTTTAATCTGAAGAAAGGCGGGGTACACAGTGGTCACGTTCAGATGGAGCCCACAGATCCATTTTGCCTTTTGGAAAGAAAAAGAAAAGGGAGATGCGAGGTACTTCATACCTTTTCACAAAAAAAAATCAAATTATTTATGCTTTTCGAACATGAGTTCCATAAATGTAATTTTGATATTATGAGTATAGTTTGCGTAACTTTTATTTATTTTTTGTTTAAGCAATTCAGAAAGGTCATTCTGTTAGTAGCACTGTAATTTTTTTTATCGTGGCACTGGGCAAGATGCAACAAAACAATGGTTCTGCTAGTTATTCATATTGTGTTGCGCAGGATGGATACACCAAAGAAGTAACTGGTTCTGAAGCTGTTCGTATACGTGTTGCTAAACGCTCTAAAGCGAACAGTGAAGCTAACAGCCCACTACATCAAGAATATTTCAAAAGTTTCTTGGACGTAAGTTCTAAACATGTGTATATATAGATGTATGTGTGCGTGTGTGCGTGTCTTGGAAGTTCTAAACATGTGCGTATATAGATGTACGTGTGTGCATAAACTATTAATTATCCACCCCCTCGGAGTCAGAATAATTACAGGTTGCAGCCTATTATCTTTTGAAATTACGTAAATCTCCCCTCTTAGTTTACATATCACAACTTGTATGCACAAAAATAGCTCCAGGGGATATTTTTGTGCATGCATGTTACCAAAACTCAGAGGGGAGGTTTTATATGATTTCAAATTATAGTGGGGTGCAACTTGTAATTTTGTAAACTTACAGGGGAGGTTCCTGTAAATAAACCCTACATATACTTATATATTATACTATTATAAAAAGATATATGGTGGTCTGCCAATAAAAATCAGTTCAAAATTACAATAATTAATGTAAGACGTTGGATTTGTCTCAGAAATACCATGGTCGTTGTATCATGAAGAAAGGTAGATTGCACATAGCCATTTCAGGATTTTCCCAACTCTCCCGTCGGAGAGAAAACCCGATGCTCTACTGTTCAAAAATTTTTTTTTGAATACCCACGGTTTGGTCCAAGTCGCCGCTGGTGGCCTGCTCGGAGGACGCCAGCGGGTTCGTCGGATCTCGATGAACTCGCCGGGGGTACTCCGGCAGGGCCACCGTCGGCGGTGGCCCTGACCATGAGGCCCAAATGTGGGGTCAGGGCCACCACCGACATGGCCCTGTCGGAGCGCCCCCGGAGTACCCCCGGCGTGTTCGCCGGGGTCCGGCGAACCAGCCGGCAAGCTGCCGCCGCCGGCCTAGACGAATCCATGGGATTTTGGGTTTTTTTTTTAAATTTTTTTAAATAAAAAACAATAATTTTTTAAAAAATATATTAGAAATAATATATAAATAAATAAAAATAATTTACCAGAAAGTAAATTTTTTTAAAAAATAACCACGTGCGCACCGGGGGCGGGCGAAGCCCGCTGCGGACCAGGCATTGTCGCACGGGGCAGTAGGGGCGGAGCCCCGTGTCAGGCACTCGCATATTATATATATATATATATATAATATTTTGGGCTAGTTCAATGCACAAAGTTTTTAGTATTACTACCTTTTCAGAAAATTTCAATCTTAGGACTGCACCCCACTGACTGAATGAACTTTTTCAATCTTACACCCTGGATAAAAATCACCTACGTCTTGGTAGAATCTATTTTTTTCTTGCCCTTGCCACCTCTTATGTTTTCTAGATTCTATCTGTTTTTACACCAATTAATTTCTCCATCACGAACTTGCAGGTTCTAAACCTCTCTCAACAACGTGGACGGTTCAGTTTTGCTACCCAATTTCCATATTACGAAGAGGTTTTATACAAACCGGACTTCAAAAATAAAAAGATGGGAAAGCCTATAGTTTTTGACATGGACATGAGTGTGGGAGATTTCCTTGCACTTATTTTTCTATTGAAAGTACCTGTGGAAGTAGTGAACCTGAAGGTAAACTGGGACAACTTATAGTTTCGAGAACCTTTCTTTATGTACTGATTAACTTATCAGCCTGGTCACTCAATATTTCAGTTGGTACGTAAAACCAACAATTGTAAAAAAAAAAATTCATCCCTATTTTTATACTAGTTCTGATGCTTGATTTAGGAACCAATTCATATAAGAATATACGATGGCTACCAACACTGGGTTCAGAGTAATAATAAATGGGAAATTGAAGTATCTGCTTTGGTAGAGACTTTTTACAAAGATATGCTGCCAATTTTTTTTCTGAAAAATATATGTTGGTTAGCAAGAAATTTGTTGATCACCTTTACAAGTAATTGCACACCTGTTGTAATCTTTCGTTTTCTTACTTTAAAGCTCTGTTTGGCTTGAAGGAACTGAAATGTGAATATCTGTATGTAATTGAGGGTAACTATAAAATATAAACAAGTGCATTTTTTCATCGGCAATTATTTATCTAATCTCAGTGAATACAGTAGAAAGGAATAATGTTTTGTAATCAAACCGTGAAAAAGAAAGAGGCCTGTACCCATACATATAGAGAGTAAGACCTAAGAAGGATAAAGACCAAAATACCCTAAATACACTAAAAGACTTGAAATAACTAAATACAACTCTCCCCCTCAAGTCGGACGGAAGATGTCGGTCATTCCAAACTTTCGAATATCATCAGTAAACACATCACACCCCAAACTTTTGGTGAATGCATTGGCCAATTGATCTTGGGAATTGACAAAAGGAGTGACCACCGTCTTTTTATCCAAGTCATCTTTGATGAAGTGCCGATCAACCTCCACATGCTTTGTCCTGTCATGTTGGACTAGGTTATGAGCTATACTAATAGCTGTCTTATTGTCACAAAACAAGAAGAAGAGAGTTATCTAGCTATACTAATAACTGTCTTATTGTAACAGAACAAGGAGAAGAAAGTTATCTCTGGGAAGCCCAAATCTTGCAGCACAGTACGCAACCATAGACCCTCACATAGGACTTGAGACATAGCACAATATTCTGCCTCTGCACTTGATCTTGCCACCGCATTTTGCTTCTTACTACACCATGTCACAAGGTTCCCACCAATGAAGGAGCAGTATCCCGTTGTTGACTTCCTGTCATCACAACAACCAACCCAATCAGCATCAGTGAAAACTTCAATCTTCAAGTTATTGTTTTTGGGAATAGGACACCACTACCAGGGGCTTTCTTCAAATATCGTAGCACGCAATACACTGCTTCTTGATGTCTGATTCTCGGAATGCATATATCTCCTCAGGATACCACCCGCAAAGGTAATATCAGGACGAGTGTGAGGTAGGTATATAAGTTTCCCAACCAACCCCCTATAACATGATGCATCAATGTGATCACCATCACCATCTCCATCTATCTTGTGATTTTTCTCCATAGGGGTGTTCGCAGGAACACAACCAAACATACCAATCTCCTTTAGGAGATCCAATATATACTTCCGTTGGGATATGAAGATACCCTTATCAAATCTTGCCACCTCGATACCTAAAAAGTATCATAATCTTCTCAAGTCCTTTACCTCATATTCAGCAGATAATAGAGTTTTAAGATTAGCAATCTCCTCCGTGTCATTTCCGGTAATCACGATGTCATCTACATAGACAATGAAAACCACAACTCTTCGTTCATGTCTCCGGATAAACATGGTATAGTCAGCGTGTGCCTGCTTGTACACAACATTGAGCATAGCCATGAGAAATCTCTCGAACCAGGCCCTAGTAGATTACTTCAGGCCATATAAGGATCGTCTTAGGTGACAGACAAGTCCATCAGCCTTTTCTTTTACGAAACTAGGAGAGAGCTTCATGTACACTTCTTCATCAAGCTCACCGTGAAGGAACACATTCTTCACGTCTAGTTGATCGAGATCCCAATCCAAGCAAGCAGCGCACAATAATAATAACCAAATTGAGTCCATCTTTGCAACATGAGCAAAGGTCTCCTGGTAGTCAACTCCCTGAGTCTGAGTATATCCTTGAGCGACCAGACGGGTCTTGTACCGTTCCACCTTACCATCTTGGTTCTGCTTAACAGAGAAGACCCACCATGAACCAATGACTTTCCTTGCTAGGAGGAAGGGAAAAGACATCCCATGTGTGATTTTTTTCAAGGCAGACATCTTATCTTGCATAGCCTGAGACCAGACAGGTATCCCCAAAGCTTCCCGCCATGTATTAAGAATAACAACTAGAGAAAGTGATGAAACAAAAGGCTGATGGATCGGGGTAAGATGGTGGTACGCCACATGGTTAGAAATAAGATGTTGCGTACAAGTAGCTTTACCTTTCAGCAATGCAATGAGGATATGCAGATCAGCATCATCAGAATCTGAGTCTGAAGTAGGTACTGGTAGAGGTGAAACTTTAGTAGCCTGCGTACCTGAACGACAGTGATAAACGTTAAGAAACAGAGAGATCATAGTAGAGGGGTCCGGTATCGGGATAGGGGATATGGATACCAGAATGGGAGGTTTTAGAGGAATAGGAGAACTGGAAGGAGGAAGGGGAACAAGAGTAACATCTGTATCACCACAACTCTCCCCCTGACAAATAGAGTGAGTCGAAGGTAGAAAATACGATTTCCCTTCCCGGAAGGTGACATCCAGTGTACATAACATACGCTAGAAAGGAGGGTGATAACAACCATACCTTTTGGTGGTAGGCGAATAGACAAGGAAGATACAACGTTGAGTCTAAGGGTCAAGTTTGTCCAGATGAGGTTGGTGAATATGCACAAAACAGACACACCCAAAGACCCGGGGTGACAAATGAGAAGTATGAACCTGTTACGGTCCCGCCTTGGTCGCGTATGTCGCGAATTATTTATCTAGTCTACTTTATATTTTGTATGCGTAATCAATCCTCCATGTCTAAGCCTAAGGAGGGGCACTTTTATGAACTATTTATGTGTGTGTGTGGCCAAGACACGGAAACAAGAGTATTTTCATTTTTTTATGTTTTCTAATCCCTCTATATAGTTCTCTCTCTCCCCACCATGCTTTTATCCCGCCGTGTTGCCCTAGCTGACTACGCCTTCCACAAATCGCGAAACCCGCGATTTCCACTGTGCCGCCTCCCCCGATTCGCGATTTCCGCAGTCCGCCTCTGCCGATTCGCACACTGCAAGCCTCCGCCTCCATAGCTCGCCGGAGTCCCTCCTCCTCCCTTGAGGACTTCCCTCCTCTTCCCTCGTGCATACGCTCGCAATCACGGGCCCGTAACATCTTGGTATCAGAGGGAAACCTTCTTCCCACCTCCGACAACCTAGATCCGGTCTTTCCCGCCTCCACTGAAGTCGCCTCCATCTGTCCCGAACCACTGACGGCCGCCTAACACCGACCAGACGCACTCGAGGCCCGTCCAGCCCCCGTGAAGCCACGACAGCATCAACCGACGACCGACCTCCCAGATCTGCCGCCGCCTACCCCTCTCGGACGCTTCGCACAGCCCGACTGCGCCTCGACAAGCTTAGGCCAGCCGACTTTGCCCTGTTCGGCTCCGCTCCCCGCCGCTCTCCACCACCCCTATTCCGCCAGCCCTATTCGACAACATCTCCTGCTCGGCTCCTCCATCAACGGGGGTCCCTTGCTCGCCACCTCTACCGGACTTCTCCTGCCACCGACACCTTTTTCCTCCATTCCCTCCGGCGCCGCTAACCCACCACCTCCGCCCACGCAATGGACGACCAGCATTCCCTCTCGCAAATTTTCGAGTCCCTCGCCAAACTCCTCACAGATAACAACAACGCCCTCATTGCTGCCGTCACCACCCAACTAGCGGCAAACCGACCGGCCCAACCAGCCACGGGTTTCTCCAGTGTAGCGCTGATTCCGCCAACCTTGCCAGAATTTTGTCCCCCGCGGCATGACGACAACGAGGTGCCACGATACTTGCGGCTGGATTTTCCAATATTCGACAACCACGAAGACCCCTTAGCTTGCCTCTCTCGTTGCGAGCAGTTCTTCGCCCACCAGCGCACCCCTTTGGGCGAGTGACTCAACATTGCTGCCTTTCACCTGATGTGCCCCGCACAACTTTTTTTCTCAACTGCAACGGGAGAAACCACTCCTTTCTTGGGAAGATTTCAAGGTGAACTGCACCCTTCGTTTTGGCCCACCCCTCCACAGCAATCCCTTGGGGGATCTCATTTCCATCCGGCAGACTGGTTCGATTAACGAGTACCTTGAACAGTTTCAAGTCCTCCTGGCCTGCACTACCATCGTTCTTCCAACACAGCAGGTTTCCATCTTCACGACGGGACTCCATGAGCGGCTCCGCATGAACGTAGAATTTCAGCACCCGCAGATCTGACCACTGCAATGAGTTTGACTCGCATTTGCTAGAAGCTTCTGCTTTTGGACCGCCCTCGTCTATATCACCAGGACACCGAGGGGTCCAAGCGTCCTCCACGGCCTCTATCATCCACCACAACCAGTCTCCTCACCCCAGACCACATCGCCGAGAGCCCTGCTACCATTCGACGATTGTCGCCACAGGAGATGAATGACCGTCGTGCCAAGGGCCTCTGTTACAACTACGACGAGCCCTTTTTTCGTGGACATCGCTGCAAGCGGCTCTTCTGGTTGGAGGTCGACGACTCCGCTTCTGGACGGGATGCTGACACTGACATAGGAGATCCGACGTCCACCGTCACTACAGACCAAACTTGAGGCCAACTTGTCATTGAGAAGGGTGTGGATGTTACGGTCCCGCCTTGGTCGCGCATGTCGCGAACTATTTACCTAGTCTACTTTATATTTTATATGCGTAATCGATCCTCCGTGTCTAAGCACAAGGCGGGGGCACTTCTATGAACTATTTATATGTGTGTGTGTGGCCAAGACAAGGAAGCAAGAGTATTTTCATTTTTTTATGTTTTCTAAACCCCCTCTCTAGTTCTCTCTCTCGCTCTACCGTGTTTTTATCCCGCCGGGGTTCCCTAGCCGACTACGCATTCCACAAATCGCGAAACTTGCGATTTCCACTGTGCCGCCTCCCCCGATTCGTGATTTCCGCAGTCCGCCTCCGCCTATTCGCACACCGCAAGCCGCTGCTGCCATAGCTCGTCGGAGTCCCTCCTCCTCCTCCATCGAGGACTTCCCTCCTCTTCCCCGGTGCACACACTCATAATCACGGGCCCGTAACAGAACCACACTGGTGGTAGAGAGACGAGCTAGAGGGGTAGTGTAGGCTAGTGCCCGGGAGGGAAGACAGTTGATAAGATGAGCCACAGTGAGAATTGCATCACCCCAATAGGAGTTAGGAAGATGCATCGTTGCAAGAAGACAACGAGCAACATCAAGAAGGTCCCAATTTTTACGTTTGACCACTCCGTTTTAAGTTGAAGTATGAGCACACGTTTTCTGGTGGATGATACCGTTAGAGATGTGGTAAGTGCCGAAGGCACCACGATCGTCATACCCCCCACCCCCCTCTATTATCACTTCGAAGAGCACGAATCGAGGCTTCAAATTGAATTTGCACCATTTTATGAAAGCTTGAAAGCAAGGGAACACTTCATTTTTCCGTTAACAGATAAACCCATGTAGTGCGAGAGAAGCAATCAATAAAATAACAAATCATCTATAACCAGATAAAGATACAATAGGGGAAGGCCCCCAAACATCAAAATGTATAACAACAAAAAAGATGATACTAAGAGAAGAAAGATGTGAAAAAGTATGTCACACATGCTTAGACAAATCACATACATCACGAACAAAGTTTTGAAGAAAAGGGGAAAAACATGAAATAATTTTTGCAGATATACGGGAGACGGATGGCCTAGGCGCTGACGCCACTGACGAACATCCTCAATAGTAACAGTGGAACTGGAAAGAGCCTGAGAGGGAAACTGAGTGTCCAGGTAGTACATGCCACCACGGTTCCTACCACTGCCAATGTTCTGTTTCATACCCAGTTCCTGAAAGACGCAAGAGTCAGGAAAAAATATTACCGAGTAGTTAAGGGATTTGGTAATATTGTTAACAGAACGTAAATTGCGAGAAAAAGATGGAACATGAAAAACAGAGAGAAGAGAAATGAAGGGAGAACAATAGATGTTGCCTTTACCCCTATATTGTCAAAGGCGCACCGAGGCGCACCGAGGCGCACTGAGACGCAAAGGGCCCCTGGAGCCTAAGCGCAAGGCGCAGGCGCGCGCTTGAGGCACGTGAGGCGCAAAAATAGACGAAATAGGAAATTGAGCGAATCAGGCGCCCGATTCGCTGAAAGCCCCAATTCGCTCAATTTCAGCGAATCAGACGCCCGATTCGCTCAATTTCATCGAATCAGACGCCCGATTCGCTCAATTTCAGCGACTCGGGCGCCCGATTCGCTCAATTTCAGCGACTCGGGCGCCCGATTCGCGCAATTTCAGCGACTCGGGCGCCCGATTCGCGCAAGTTCAGCGACTCGGGCGCCCGATTCGCGCAATTTCAGCGACTCGGGCGCCCGATTCGCGCAATTTCAGCGACTCGGGCGCCCGATTCGCGCAATTTCAGCGACTCGGGCGCCCGATTCGCGCAATTTCAGCGAATCGGGCGCCCGATTCGCGCAATTTCAGCGAATCGGGCGCCCGATTCGCGCAATTTCAGCGAATCGGGCGCCCGATTCGCGCAATTTCAGCGAATCGGGCGCCCGATTCGCTCAATTTCAGCGAATCGGGCGCCCGATTCGCTCAATTTCAGCGAATCGGGCGCCCGATTCGCTCAATTTCAGCGAATCGGGCGCCCTAGGGGTGCCTCGGGTGCGTCTGAGATCATGTTTTTGCCCATGTCAAATTTTTTTTGAAAAAAACATCTTGGAAGGCCGAAGGCCCAGGTGCGCGCCTGGGGTACATCGCCCGCCTCAGCCATGTTGTGGCGCGGCGGGCTGTTCCCGGTGCGCCCGACGCCTCAGGTGCGCCTAGGCGCGCCCCTTGACAACGTAGCTTTACCCGCAATTGAGGATAAAGAACCGTTTGCAGAATTACCTTGTCCTTACCAGACAAAGAGTTATAAGAGAGAAAACCTGGGGAAGATCCAGTCATGTGGTGGGTAGCGCCGGAGTCAAGCACTCATTCAGAAGGTGAGGTGGTGACATATGAGCATTGGGCATAACAATGGTGGCAAGGGAAGTAGAGCCTCCAGTGACAGGATCGTGCTGTGGTGAAGCAGACGACGAAAGATATCCAACTCCTGAGCTATAAGAGAGGCTGAAGAGGGACACTGAGATTCATCATAGACCTCCGTATTGTAAGCAACATCATGAGGGCAGGAATTACTGTGTCTATGGCCTCCACGACCAGGGCCACGACCACGACCACGACCGGAAGGGGAAAGATGCAGATGAAGTTTGAAACATATCTCCCGTGAGCGGCCTCTTCGATCACAGTAATCATAAGTGGGTACTTAAGATCCAGGAGTGGGAATAAGGCCACGACCAACACTAGTGAAGGCGGAGCGATCAGAAGGAGCCATAACATTGAGGGACTTGCGGCGGTCGTCATCTCCCAGAACCATGTTGAAAGCTTCCTAATGAGATGGAAGAGGAGAGCGGTGGAGGATATGTGTTCGCACCATACCAGAATCAATGTTTGAGCCCATCAAGAAGACATGGAGATGAAAACGATCCTCATTTTGCTTTATCTGAACGACGTCAACAGTAAAGTTGGAGAAAAATGCGCAACTCCAAAATCTCGAATGCCGCAATTCCAAAATGCATCTAGTGAGCACATAAACTTGAGTGAAACTACCGATCTGAGAGTATATTTTTTGAGCATGGTTCCAGATCTCGAGTGTCGAGTCCATCAACATATAGCTTTGATAGACCCTAGGAGAAATCGAATGCAGGAGCCAGGAGACAACCGGAGAGTTGTCAAAATCCCAACGCTTCTAGGTGAGATCGGTCTTTAGAGGCTCCTTAATCGTGTAACATCCGTAATCTGTTGCGAGATTTATTTAAATTGTAGGGTCGAGTCGCGACGGATTTTGATCGAGGTAGCGCAGCGTCAAGGTACAATGTTACTATTCTTAAAAATCACGTCCGTTAATTTGAGAAGTGTGTAAATCGTAGTGGTGGTGTAACACATTTTATTTTAATAGCGACGTGCGGCGAAATTGTTTGTATTCCAAGGTGTTTGTGTTGAGTGGGTGTGCCTATAGCAAGTAATAAAAGTAATTAAGTGGTAAAAGGGGGAGAGGCGGTTATCAAAACCGCAAAGCCCGTAACTTTAATCCCGTAAACCTCAGTTCACAGGGGAAACCGCAGCCGGCCCTCCCGATTTCTCCCGTTCCGCAAGCAGGGACGCACGCGCCGACTCCCCCGCTGCCCTAGCCGACGACCGATCCCCCTCCAGAACTCATCACCGACTTCTCCTCCTTCCTCTACGAGCGCCGGTGGGTGATCCTCTTCCTTCCTTGGCCGTGGAAGAACCAGATTAAACCCTAACCGGTGAAAGTTGAACGTTTTGGTTCCGGTGAGTTTTATTTCTCCCTTGTCTCCATTCCTTCATGAAAATCCTTCAATTTGGAAGTTAATCTAAACTAGGTTTTCTTCCTTTTGCCCTAATTAGGTTTCGGAGCACCGAGTCCACCGCAAAATTTGAGTAGGGCGCATTGAGAGCCTCAATCCCTCCCACGTAAAGGTAATGCACTACGTTAGCCTTTGATTTTGCGTTACCCTAGTTTATCGGAATTTTTCCAACGAAAACCCTAAAAATAAAATGTGAAATTTAGGTGTGGCTTGGTTTGCAGGATTTTTTTGGTGGCCTCGAGACAAGGCTTCAGAAGAATGCAGTAGTCAGATTTTCCTTCGGAAGAGAAAAATGTCGCCGCGCCGAGTATACGAGCGCCGTACCACTATGGTAAGGAAGCCTAATTCTTGTTAGTTAGACATAACAAGAAATGTATTTTGTATACGCATGTGTAGGTTTTGTACAAATATCATGACCATGCATAGAAAGGTGTGGTGGTAGGAAAACGGTCGCAAAAAAATATGTATGATGACACCCTTCTCCAGGACCAAAGTAGTCAGATCATGAACAGTAACGTTAGGTACGAAACCTTTACCCGCGTACATAGGCTTGGAATTTGTCTAACCAAGTGCGTGAATGTCCCTTCTAGTCGACCACGAGAAAGTCAAGGGTCGCTCAGTAGTACACCAAAAGAGATGTCCCAAGCAGAGTAGCATCAGACCAAAAAGGTAGGTAAGCACACATAAGTCTTTTCGTACCAGGTAGAAGCGCACTACCTTTCTCATAAGGCATATGATACCCTATGAGCAGTACAGTCTTGGGAGTTGACTTCCCTTTGAGACAGTTAGTAGATTCGAGACCGTGTCAGCGCGACACTAGAACAATTGAGTTCGTCAGATGGTCTTGGGTCGTCAGTTTCAGATGCGCGTTAGGAGATACTCTGCCTAGAACCTTCCAAGTAGATGTGCAGGCTAGAAATCACCTAAAACTCAGGTATATACCTGACGTGAGATAGTACACTAGTTAGTGAACGTCGGGATTTGGGTAAATATAATGAAATCTCATGAGCGTAGAACGAGTAGGTCTGTTGACCAGGGAGCATAGTAAACGCATGCATATCATAACATAAAGATTTTAATGAACAAGACTATTTTTCAAAAGACATGCATTCATCATTTAAGAAAAAGTTTTTAGTGTCACTAGGAGGAGTTATTTTTTCTTACTTTGACCCCCCGTGGGAAATGTTTTTACAGGTGACCCAGGTGGGAAACTTCGCCTAGGATGAGCGTTAAGTGGAGTCAGTTTGTAGTTGCTTCCACTTTCTGTTTTCTCTTTTTCAGCATGTATTTGTAATTGTGGAAGATGTACCTTGTTAATGTTTTATATGCCTTGTATCAGACTTATTATGTTATTTCAGAAATTCAGTCATTTCACTTCTATTCATGTTTAGTGGCTCTGTGAATCCAGATATGAGGTATGTGGTTACCCTTAGTTTACTTTCTTAGCTTCCGTTGTAAGTTTTAAAATTCTTAGTAGTTGCTTCTTTTTACCTGCTGCATACTAGTTTTAATACTGTTTCATAGTTCTCTTTATATCGCTGATCCGGCCGGATGATTGATTATTGTAAAACTGGGAAGGAGTGTTACAAATTGTGTCATCGATATACCCAAATATCTGTTGGCTGCGAATGATATGTTATGCAGTGCGAGACCATTCAAGGTAATTCGTGTCATCAAGGAAACCGTGATAATTTTCATGGACACGGAGTGACCATGAGGACGCTGAGAGTCGCTCACTTGAGGCTGGAGCACTCCCGAAGAGGATGCCGAGGAATCAGGATCATCCATAACAGCAAAGAGGGGGTGAGAGATCAAACGACACCGAGGAAAATCTAGACAGGAGCGGCATTATAGAGCAACAACAAGAGAAAACACAACAGCAACGACATTACAGTAGTAGAGGCTAGAGCAACAACAAGAGGAATCAGGAGCACAGAACAGCAACGACATCAACACAGAGAAAGCATAGCAGCAACATCAACAAAAAACAAGCGACACATCATTGAGTAGCGGCGGTGACATCAATACGATCAGCGCAACACTGAGTAGCACAACAACATCAGCGAAAGGATAGCGGCGGGATCACAGGAGCAGCATTATCGGAGCAATAGCAGCGGCGACACGATCGGTGGCGGCATCACGGGAGAACAACGACGGTCTCCTCCGCAACCGTCGACAGCATCGAGCACGCCAGGAGACCGCAAACGCGGGACTAGCACTGGCGGCCGCTCAAAATGGCGAAACGGGAGGCGAGCGGGGCAGTGGCTAGGGTTTGGGAGTTTCCTCTGATACCAAGTAGAAAGGTATAATGTTTTGTAATCAAACCGTGAAAAAGAAAGAGGTCTTTACCCATACATATAGAGGGTAAGACCTAAAAAGGAAAAAAATCCAAAATACCCTAAATACACTAAAGACTTGAAATACCTAAATACAACTAATACCTGATAAATTATAACCAGGTTATTATTGTGATCCACATCCTCTTCTCACTAATAATAAACACCTAATTTATCATCAACCAAAAGAAACAAGTTCTTATTGAATTTCTGCTGACCAAATAAGAAGATGAAAATTAATTTCACTTTTGTTCCTTCACCATTTACTTTTCCATTTCATTTTCATTTCTCACCTTCAATTCCTCCCGACCAGACAGCCTAAACGCAAATGTAGGATTCCATACGTTTTGAAATTCCAGTTTTTTAAAGAATATCTATTTTACCAGGCAATTTTAGTTAGTGGCAATGGTTGGGCGGATGGTGCAACTATAGATATTGTTTATGATATTCTGCATATGCTTGGTCGTGATGATATACCAGTTGGCCTAGGAGATGTCACTGCATTGGAGACTCCAACTCTTGGATGCAAATATGTTCAAGCAATTCCCAATGGTAGTGGCGGATTTATCGACTCCGACACTCTTTATGGATTTGCACGTGCGTTGCCACGAAGTCCTAGAAGGTACTGGATTTCTCGTCCAATGAAATGTCTTTTGTTTTTCTTACTTGTTTGTTGTATTTATTTGTTAAGCATTTTGTTTATAGGATGATTGATATGGTTAAACAAATATATTTAGTTATTTGCATTTGACAGCTGGCGACAACCACTTAGCCCTGGGGACTTTACTATTTCTAAAACAATTTCTTTATGATTCATTTTGATTTTAATTCTATCACCCATGAATAGCTGAAACTAAAATTATGTGTTAACCAAAATGAAATGCCTTGCACATAAATACCGGACCTAAAAAACCCCCAGAGACCAAACTACCCTCAGTTGGGGAATAACAATAGACGCGACTTGTTAATAATAATAATAATCGACTCGCAACTCTTCCCCTCAAGTCGGACGGAAGATGTCAGTCATTCTAAGTTTTTTGGTGTCATCTAGAAACACATCACTTCCCAAGCTTTTAGTGAACACATCCGTGAGCTGACCTTTAGAATGGACGAATGGTGTGACCACAATTTTTTTATTCAAGTGATCTTTGTTGAATTGTTGATCAACCCAACATGCTTTGTCCTGTCATGTTGGACTGAGTTATGAGCTATACTAATCGTTGCCTTGTTGTTGCAAAACATGAAAAAAATGAGAAGTCATGGGAAAACCCAAGTCATGTATAACGGTACGAAACCATAGACCCTCGCACACGCCTTGTGGCATAACACGATTTTCTGCCTCACCACTTGATCTGCCCACCACATTCGGTTTCTTACTACGCAATGTCACAAGGTTTCCTCCAACAAAGAAACAATATCCTGTTATGGATTTCCGATCATCACGACATCCGGCCCAATCAACATCCGTGAACATTTCAATCTTCAAGTGATTGTTTTTGGAGAATAAGAGACCACGACTAGGGGCTTTCTTCAAATACCGTAACACACGATATGTTGCCTCTTGATGTCTGATCCTGGGAGTATGCATGTATCTACTCAGGATGCCGACTGCATAAGTTATATCAGGACGAGTATAAGATATAAATTAGTTTTCCAACTAATCTCTGGTAGCGTGATGCATCTGCCTGATCGATGTCACCATCTTCCCTAATTCTATGATTTTTTTCCATTTGGGTGTTCGTAGGAACACAGCCAAAAATCCCAATCTCCTGCAAAAGATCTAGTATGCACTTCTGCTGAGATGTAAAAATACCATGATCGGATCTAGTTACCTCAATACCCAGGAAGTATCGTAATCTTCCCAAGTCTTTAATCTCGAACTCAATAGATAAGAGAGACTTGAGGTTCACATTCTCTTCCATATCATTACCAATGATCACGATATCACGTCTTCGAATAAACATAGTATGATCATACTGCACCTGCTTGTACCCAAATTTGAGCATAGCCGTAAGGAATCTACTAGACCATGCTCTAGGTGATCGTTTCAAATCATATAAAGATCTCCTTAGATTGCAGACAAGACCTTCCAACTCCCTTCTTCATGAACCCAGGAGGGAATTTCATGTATACCACTTCATCAAGCTCACCATGGAGAAACACACTCTTAACATCCAGTTGATGAAGATCCCAGTTCATGCAAGTCGCAAACGACAACAACACCCGAATAGAGTCCATCTTAGCCAGAGCGAAAGTCTCCTGGTAGTCAATTCCCTGAGTATGGGTGTATCTCTGGGCAACCAGTCGTGTCTTGTACCGTTCAACCTTACCCTCTTGGTTCTATTTGATAGAAAACACCAACCTCGAACCAATAGCTTTCTTGGCAGGAGGAAAGGGGGAGACATCGCAGGCATGGTTCTTGTCCAAGACAGACATTTCCTCTTTCATAACTTGAGTCTATACCAGGATACCCAAAGATTCCTGCCATGTCTTAGGAATAACAATCGAGGAAAGTGAAGAAATAAAGGCCTGATGGGCCGGGGTAAGATGGTGGTAAGCCACGTGATTAGAAATAGGGTGTTTGGTACATGCAACCTTACCTTTCAACAATACAAGAGGGACATGCATATCATGTAATACTCGAACGTAGATTGATATAACCATTTTTGTATAAAAATATTAAACTAAATATCCCCGATGATGAGAGAATGATTTCCGTACTGACTTGATGTCGCATTTGTACTATGATGTTCGGATACTTGTACTATGAGTAGGCCGACTGTTTTCGGCCTTAGTAGATTGGGGTTTATTTTGGAATTCGGGTTGGACATGCCTAATTGGACTATGGTGTTGGCTGTGCACTAAATTAACACTGGTTGGGCCGGTTCAGTGACCGGCTGCCTACGTAAGGCGGTGGATACTCCCGTCTTATACGTAACCGGACCGTGTTTATCCTTCTTCATTTCGACGGGTCGACCGACGGAAGCCTCCTGCGCCGATCTCCAGTTCCACTCCAAATCTCCTCCGTTTCGTACGATTTCTCTTTCTTTGGGAAGGTAATCTCTTTCTCTTCACTCCTCTTTCTTCTTGTATGAAGTTTGTGTATTATTTGATGATGGGGGAAACCCTAGGGTTGGGGTTTTGGATTTGATTCATTCGTTTAGGGTTTTAAACCAGAAGTTTCTTTATGATTTTCCTAACCCTCAACCTTGATTTGAACTCATTTTGGGAGTGATTTCCTTTGGGGTTTTATCTTGACCCTTTGCAACCTTTTGGTTGCCGGCTATATTGTTGAGATTAATAGGGGGCTGTTTTTGTACTTTCGGGCTGCTGGGTATGAATTGTCCGGCTGTTTTTGTGGGGATTGACACCTTAAATTGAGCTGCAATTCGCAGCCCTTAATGTTGCCTTCGTGACAATTTTTGTGGCTGTGCATTGGAGCAACTTGGATAGATATATGCTGAATGGTGTGCCCTCTTTTTGATCCCCATGTTAGTCCTTCCCTAGACAACTCCTAGAGGTCGTAGTTGTGACCGTTGTAGTAGCTCGCTCATAACTCTTTATGGCGCAACTCTAAAGTAAATAATATTTTGATACTGCAGAGGATGACGTCCGACAATAGACGTGACGTGAACCCTTCGAAGGACAAGGACAAAGGAAAACTTGGGGTGAGTTCTTACTGTTTTGTTTTACTCTTTTGTGCACCTTCAATTACTTGATAGCACTAAATATATGAATCGCTGGAAACGCTAACGCAGCTTAACGAGCGATAGAATTTTGAGGGGAACCAAATACAATTAAATCCTATTTTAAAGTAAATTGAACGAATTGAAATGATTGAATTGAATGAAAATGGAAAACGCGTCGACGCATTGAAATACTAAGGGTCGGCCTAGTAGGGGGGACATGTTTCGGACTCCTACAGCTCGTGAGGGGGGTAGAACTCTCACACCTCGTAGGGGGGGGGGTCGAACTCCTACAGAGTATGATATGAATCCGAGTAGGAGGCGTTGAAGCCTGTGCGCGTAGAAGCGCACTAAAGCTGATAATAATTAGAAGGACCGACGGAGCCGAATAATTGAACTATTCAAATGACCCTAAGTATTTCGAGAAACAAATTATGAATAAGAAAAGATTGCGAAAAGCATTACAACTGAAATATGAATTGATATCAGAGATAAAGATGTTGATTTTACCTGTTTCGATCATATAAATTTCATTGATGCTGACTTTCTTGTCTGCTTGCCGTGCAAAGTTACAGGTAAGCATAAGAATTCACTTAGTTTTATAACTAATTGGTTCCTCATTTGTAAGAACCGAGCATCAGCGTACCAGACCCCGCTAGACGGGCCCAGGTGGAGGCAGAGCGAGGACCAGTTGCAGACGTGGCTCGTACACGGGTTAGCAGGAGTTTACTTTTCTTTCTTTTGTTGGATAGTGGTGATGTAATATATGTAGACACTGTTGTATCTGGAATTTAGACAATGCAATTATGTATTCTGAATAATTCCGGTACACTTCTTTTATTATACTGCTGCGTATAAGTGTGTGAAAAACCCACTCAGAAATAACGATTTAAATTGTGACGGAGTTTGGGGCCGTTACATATCAGCATCGTCAGAATCTGAGGGAAAAGTGCATTGGTGGAGGTGGAACTCTAGTAGCCTGTATACCTGAAGAATGACGGTGGTATACGTGAGGACAATGAGAGATCGCAGTATCGGGCAGAGGAACCAGGATAAGAGGACCCGAGAGAGGTGGTTGTGGTAGCTGTGGAGGAGGTAGCTGCAGTGGCTATGGAGGAAGAAGTGGAAGAGGAATATCAGTATCATCACTACTCTCCCCTAACGAAGAGAGTGAGTCGATGCCAAAAAGTACGATTCCCCTTCCTGGAAGGTAACACCCATAGTGCTAAACATATGCCTAGAGGGGGGGATGGTAGCACCGATACCCTTTCGTTGTGGAGGAGTAGCTAAGGAACACACAACAATAAGCCCGAGGGTCCAGTTTGTCCCGGTGAGGCGAATGGATATGCACAAAACATACACATCCAAAGACACGGGGTGACAGATGCGAAGTGTAAATGACGGTCATGGTAGAGCGCTTAGCTAGGGGAGTAGCATAGCCTATAACACGTGATGGAATCCGTTGATAAGGTAGGCTGTGGTAAGGACAACATTACCCCAATAGGATTTGGGAAGATGCATCATAACAAGATGACAACGAACAACATGTGAGGCCCCAATTCAGATCCAATAGAAAAATATATATTTATATCCGTTTTCCAAGCATTTGTTGCAACATATATATATATATATATATATATATATATATATATATATATATATATATATATACACACACAAACACACATATGCATGCGTACAAATTAAACACATAAAATATATTTCATACCTTCGGGCGCTCTGCTGCGAGTCTTTTTCGTTCTTCCTCAGTCAATTTAGCTTTTCTTTGCGCACTCAAGGTCGCCTCAACTACCTAAACAAAACAGACGACAGACTTAGTCATAAAAATATGACTAAGTGAGTAACATACCTCTTCAACTGATGTACATGTAAACAATAAATATTAGTGCCAATATGCAAATATATTCAAATGCAGAAAATAGTAAAATAGAGAGTGCATATGCAATCATTAAATTATCATTCAGATGATCATACTTAATTTATTTCTTATTCGTGGTAGTTTCCATATTCTTGCAGTTATTTATCATTCTTATGTCGTTCCTCCTTATATTCTCATTTATTTCTTCACTTCATGATTATTTCTCATTTCTTCATCAAAATATCACATTACATTTTTTTATTTATCTTAATGATTCAAAATCATAAGGGTATGTTGACATGCATCTGTGTCTTGAACGACCCCTGAGCCTTCAACGGCTTCTGGCCTTCCCTGACCGCATACAATTTTAAAAATATTCCGCCATGGGTATTCACACCCCCCACAACACTGGATTAACCCTTATTATTTTATTCACATCGATGCTTAACATTTTTCATTTCTCTTTTCTTTTATTTTGATTCGTAAGTATAAATTTATATACCTTTATCTATGAATTTATGCAAGGTGTATTTTATTTAAAATTTCCCTAAGAAATCATCACTTAATACTTGTTATTTCAAATACCGCATCTTTTAGTGATTTCTAGATATCAGTGATTCAAAGGTTCAAAAATACTATCTAAAATAAGAGAAAAAAGGTTGCAACTAGTATTCCAAGAAGAAGTAACTTTGCATAATTAAAGAAGTAAGAACTCGCTGTTTTTATCTTGCCTTTATCGGCTCCAGGATTTTCATCGCGCCTATTACCGGACGCCATCCACTGCAGTATTAGTGAAATCATTTACTTAGAGTTGTGCCACTAATTAGTCATGATTAAATTCTGACGGCGATTACAATTACGCAGAGTTGTCTAAGATAGGGAAAACTTCAATAAATTATCAAACCGTAAATCGACAAATTATTAATATCAAAGGCAGCCCAATGGAGTTACCTAGGGCAACCAAAAGAGCCTCCAATGGCAGCCAAAAGAGGAATCAGGTGTCGCCAACAAAAACCTCTTATGGCAACCCAAGGCATTTAGCAACATCAGCGCAAAAGGCTGCTCAAGTCCAAGCAGTAGACACCAATCAGCCAGCCAGCTAAGCAGAATAACAAGGTGCAACTAACAGAGGAGGAACTTATAGTAAAACCCCCACATGTAAGCAATTCTTCCCAAATCAACAAGTAGAAATCTCCAATATTGCTGGCCGACTGACCTAAGGAGAAAACAAATAACACTAGTCCCCAAAGGAATTCCAAAATGCAGAAAAGAGGCATCAGGTGTCGCCAACAAAAGCCTCTTATGGTAGCCCAAGGCATTTAGCAACAGCAGCACAAAAGGCAGCTCAAGTCCAAGCAGTAGACACCAATCAGCCGGCCAACTAAGCAGAATAACAAGGAGCAACTAACAGTGAAGGAGGAACTTATAGTAAAACCCCCACATGTAAGCAATTCATCCCAAATTAACAACTAGAAATCTCCAATATTGCTGGCCGACTGACCTAAGGAGAAAGCAAATAACACTAGTCCCCAAAGTAATTCCAAAATGCAGAAAAGCCCCATCAGAACAACCTTTTTTATAATTAAAAAGGGAAGAAGAAAAAAAGAAGGGGGAACAAAATAAACCAACAATTCCCCAACAGGTACAGCACAACAGCCGGCTAAAAACAAAACTAGAACAGCTACCTCAACTGAGCCTACCACCATCTCAAGCCGGCTAAGAAAAGAAATAGAGTAAACCAAAAAAAATCCCCATGGTCAGCCATGAACATACCACCACAAACCCCTTAAACAGCTCTCATACTGTATATCAGTTCTAGTCCAGCAGAAATAAAGGAGAAAAAGAAAAGGGGGAAAAGGGAGAAGGCTCACAGTGGAGGGGTTGCAATCGAGAAGCCCACAAAGACAACAATAGCAACAGAAAAATCAAGCTCCAGGCCTTGCAGAGCCTTTACAGTCTCGACGACGCTAGAACGAAGAGTTATCGAGCAGAATAACGAGAAAAAGAGCAAGGCCTAGCGTGGAGCAGCAGCTCCAAGCTCTCCCAGCGGCGGAAAAGAAAGAGGGAGACGAAAATGAAGAATATGGTGCATCATATTCAATATAAGGAAGAAAGTCCACCGCCTCACCGTTTCTAAAGCCACCGCTCGAATAAATTCATTATCATTTCTACAACACAGCTAGCAACTAGAACCAATTACATCTTAAGGACACTTAAACCAATTAGTCCACGTTAAATGTTATGCTACTAGAAGAAGAGATGGAAAATAGAGAGAAGAAATTAGGGTTAGGGTAAGAAGGAGAAGGAGAAGGAGAATACGTGAATACAATTCTTCTTAGTGCTCCAAGTGGGGTTCCGGGTATATATAAACCCGGAACCATGGGGCCGGCCGGCCCCCCAAATGGGTTGAACCGTTTGGTTAAGCCCCGCCGGTCCGAGATTAGTGAATGGGGGCTGACCAGCTGGTTCAGCCCCATTGCTCCTTGCCGCCTCCTTAGGTCGTCGAGCATATTTGTGCCCCTTGACCCGTAGCACGTTCGGGGGCATAACATTCCCCTCCCCATCAAGCACCAACTTGTCCCCAAGGTGGAGCCGTGGAAGTCGGGAAACGAGTCGCGGAATTCCAGCAGATCGACCCAGGTATTGTGTGCAGCTGTCAAATTTTTCAATTTAACTAGTATCTCGGGCCAATATTCAGTACCATGTTTCTTCCACTTGATCATCAATATTTCCTCCGGTAAGGGACGCAGCTCCCCCGATGTGGTAGCCTCAGGTAAGAGGGGGCTTGTCTGGACGTAGTTGCCAAGCTTCTTCTTGAGTTGGGATACATGAAAGGTCGGGTGTATACGGGAGCCTTCCGGAAGCGCCAAGGTGTATGCCACCGGTCCCCCCCGCTGAGTAATGCGGAACAACCCATAGTATCGTGGTGCCAGTTTTTGATTCACCCGACGGGAGACAGAGAGTTGTCGGTAAGGTTGGAGTTTGAGGAATATTTTGTCTCCCACGACGAACTCCCTCTCGGTCCGATGTTTGTCCGCTTGTACCTTCATCCTGTCCTGAGCTGTGTGGAGATTGTCACGCAGGAGAGCTATGATGCGATCACGATCGCGCGATTGTCGGTCGACCGACGAAAGAGCTGTGCTGTCGGGCTCATATGAGCCCAAAGAAGGCGCAGGGCGGCCGTATACAACCTCGAACAGGGTAAGCTTGCTGACTGTATGATATGAGGTATTGTAACAGTACTCAGCCCAGTGTAACCATCGGGTCCACATACGAGGCTCGTCCATCACGAAGCAGCGTAAGTATGTTTCCACCCCGCGATTGAGAACCTCTGTCTGGCCGTCCGACTGAGGATGATAGGTCGTGCTCAGGCGTAGTCGGGTTCCTTGTAGCCGAAAAAGCTCCTTCCAGAAGTTGCTCATGAACATTGGGTCACAACCCGAGATGATAGACCAGGGCACGCCGTGAAGGCGTACGATCTCGCGAACAAAAAGGTCGGCCACAATTTCTCCCGTGTAGGGGTGGCTCAGGGCAAGAAAATGTGCGTGGAGAGTTTGTCAACCACCACCAAGATGACTGACTTGCCCTGAGATTTGGATAATCCGTCGATGAAGTCCATGGAGACCGCTTCCCAAATATGGTGTGGAATATCCAGCGGGGTAAGCAAACCGGCTAGAGAGATTGTTTCATATTTCTGTTGTTGGCACACCTCACTGTTGTACAAGCTGTTGAACGTCATGGCGTAAGCCCTTCCAGAAGATGTTTGCCCGCAACCTTTGGAGGGTCCGGAGCACTCCGGCGTGGCCTCCCGTCGGCGACAAGTGAAACTCATGCATCATAACTGTAACGACCCAAAATGAAAATACGTGTAAAGTTTTGTTTTAAATCTCCGATGATGAAAAAGGCACTGAACAATATTTCAAAATTATTTTGTCGACGAAATTGTTTTTTATTTTAGTTCGTTTTCTTTATTGGTATCTTAAGTGGGCTTAAGATTGGGGCTTGCTGTTTAATTAATGGGCTGATTAATTTCATATGGGATGGATATGGTTGCAGGCTATTTTTATAAAAGCTGTTTGCTTGTTTATGTGCTGGAGGTTGAGGTGTTGGCTGAGTATGTATTTGGGTTCGGTTAAAAGGCACCTGGAGCGGTGCATTGGCGTGATCTTGCTGCTAGCCGCTTATTTCACTATTATAACTTGATGCCGAGCTTTAGTTTCTCCCGCACTAGTTTCCCGTCGCCTTCCTGCTTCTGTGATTTCCTGGCTTCTTCTTCCTCGGGCTACTCTGTGTCGGCAGTAAACGCTTCTCCTCTTTCTTCTACTCCATCTCCTTCTTTCTCTGTACCTTTAATCGACAGAGCTAGGTTGAGCCGCCGTCACTGCTGTGCCGCCGATTCTTTTGGGCCGACGGCTTTGCTATGCCGATTAGGGCTGCTGCTGCTGCTGCACTGACTAGAGTTCTTGCTACTGTTGCTTCCTCCTCCAGGGTTTCTTCTTCTTCTTCTTTTTTCTTTCTCTGACCGACTACTTCCCTCTTCTTCTTCCTCTTAGAGTTAGGTTGCCGAGAAACTACTCTACTGCAGCCGGCCTTCTGCTCTGCCGCCGTCGACTGTTTCTCTGTCGCCACTCTTGTTCTCTGTTTGCTGTTACACCGTGAACAACTAGGTGTCGCTGGTTTTGAGGTTTTCTTCTGCTACAGCTTGTCGTGCGTTGTGTTATAACCGAGCTGCTATGCTTCTTGTGGTTGCTCCCGAGCTACATCAGTATAGCTGCTCTGTGCCTTTCTCCTCTTCCCTCTTGCTGTAAGGAATTTCTTCTCCTTTGCTCTTGGATGGTTTGATTATTTCTTCTCTAATGAACTAATTTCTTTACTCTACTTAGACTATTTTGAGTATTGGGGGTGCTAAAATCTCTGAATTCTAACTGTTTTCCTTAATTAAAATGCTGGTTTTATGAAAAGGGCTGATTGGTGCTCATTAACTAAATGCTTTTAAATTCATTTTTATTGGTTAGCCATTTTGAGAACTTTTGGCGCGTTGTTTCGATTTCGGGCTGATTTACATACTTTTTGAGCTACATTTCGTTGAGTTTTCAAGGGGTGGTTTACCCAATTTTTTTAGGCTTTGCTGGACAGAAATTTGGAGTGGACGAATGTCCATTTGGGGGCTTGTTTAGTCCATTTCGAGGCTTATTTATAGCTGTCCGACAAAGTTTATAAGTGATTTAACATTTTGAACGTTTTCCGATCTCGGATTTCCGTTATTTTTAGCGACTATAAATCATTTATACGATTAGAATGAGACGCAACCCAGTAAAATGAGTGTTATTACAGTGGTTTCCACAACCAAGACCGAATTGGAAGAAACTAAGGATGTCGTCACAAGATAATCGTGATAACAATACAAATAAAAGTGTGGATAAAGACAAAACTGTGGTGAGCTTCTTATTTCCTGAATTAGTTTTTTTCAAGTAATTTTTTATTTTATTTTACTTTCTGAAATAAACAATGTCTGTGCATATGAGTTTAACTCATTAAGATATCCCTATGAAAGAAAATATGGGTGAGGGAAAAACATGAAGCGATATAACTATCTGAGGGGATGTTTTATTTAAAAACACTTTTTCTTTTATAAAAATACGTCAAGAACAGAATAATAAAATTCGGCATGGGGAAATGCAAAGGTTTCGAATCCTATGATGTAGAGGAATCCGCGGATGGATTCACCAGTAGGGGTGAGCCTATGGAAAGCCCTTAAGTGGGAAACCCTTAAGTGGGTGGTGGCAAAAAAGATGCATAACCAGAACATTTCCTATTTTATGTAATTAAAATAAAAGGGCCTAAGGGTTAGCATTAGAATATACTATCAAAATTATGCTTCATTGTACTGTATGCATATTGTTATAAAACTCATTGTTCTGCATGTACAACATTTCATGAAATACTTATCTCATATAGTCATAATTTTTATGACTAACCGATTGTGGACCTATTTTTTTAGGCATCAGGAGCGTCTCCTAGTGCTCCTACGAGAATTCCTCCAGATGAGTTAAGCGAAGGTATGACTAAAGATCTACGTAGCCATTGGAGAAATTCACATAAAGCATGAGGACTCATGTAGATACCCGTTTTGTGATTTCTGTATTGAATATAAGTAGTACTCATGTATTTCTTTTATCAAATGTTGTAACAATAATAAATGAAGGAATAAAATACTGGTGTTTATGTTATTTGTACTGTGGTATTAAATGCTGTGACCCTTTTTATTCAAAACTGTTGTCCGATCCTTGAATCATTTGAAGACCATAGTAGTTGGGTCTCTACAAATTGGTATTAGAGGGACAGATTTTCAATCAATTGTGTCACAGATATTACAAAGACATTACACGAATAAACCGTTAAATGTAAACCTTTCCTTATATAGGAACTCATTCGAGTATATTCCAGTCGACGCCGACAGGCGAATCGCGACGAACACGAAGTTCAAGGAGGACCAAGATCTGAAGAAAGTGATAATGGACATCAACAACGTCCGAAAAATATGGTGCAAGCACTTTGCGGAAGCCCTAAGAATGGTTTTCCATACACTAGCTGCGTTAGGACCCACAATTCCTCTAGCAAACCCGCATCCACAACAACCTGAACCAAACCCAAGAAACCCTTCTCCTCCCCCTCTCGTAGCTATAACACCTGCTCCTCACTACCGACAAATAGACTACGACCTTAAGCAATTTATGGAATTGAAACCACCGACCTTCATAGGAGCTTTGTCTCCCTTAGAAACAGAAGATTGGATACTCCGAATTGAGACCATATTTCAAGTCATGCGCTATCCAGAGGATCGAAAGGTTGAATTCACATCGTTCTTATTAGAAGGCGCAGCAAAACGTTGGCGGAACAATATAGTTACGGCAAAATTCTCCAGACGTAGAATTGTAACGTGAGCAAACTTCCTTCAGGAATTCACCAACTGGTTCGTACCCCAATCCGAAAAACTCGTCCTTCATGACAAATTCTTGCGACTTGTTCAGGGATTAAAGACAGTTCTTCAATACGAGGTAGAATTTTCCAACTTGGCTTATTATGCCGATTCCCTCGTGACGACCGAAGAAGATCGATGCCGTCAGTTCCAACAAGGTTTACAGGATGACATCTGTAATTTACTCGTACCCTTAGACATCCAGGAGTACGGTAAATTAGTCGAACGAGCGCGACTCGTGGAAATAGATTAAGGAAAATCGCAAAAATATAAGGATAGCGGAAAAAGAAAACTGACGGAGATGTTAACCCAAAGCGAAGTCCAAGGTAGAGACGCAAAATCGATTCAGACTAGCCCGTCAACCAGTAATGCTTCACAACCAACTGTGCCAAAATGTGGTAAGTGTGGCTGTCCTCATCGAGGAGAATGCTTAAATGATGCTTGTTTTTATTGTCATCAGCCAGACCATGTTAAGAAAAACTGCCCAAAGCTGACAAACAAACCTCTCCTTCCAACGCCGCAGCAATTATATCAGATGTATGCAGAGTCGTTTGCATATGCACCAGCACCCACACATGTACTTGCACCTGCACCTGCTCCCATACCTGCTCCAACTCCACCTCAAGAAGGACCAATCGATCGATTAGTTTTTCCCCAGGCTAACACCTATGAGAAATAAGTTGTATTTACCGCTCTTCTTGTCTTTAACGCTGCCAGATGAATAGAAGGGACATATTTATTTTAGTTTTTGAGGACGGAAACTACTAAAGGAGGGGAGGATTTGTAACGACCCAAAATGAAAATACGTGTAAAGTTTTGTTTTAAATCCCCGATGATGAAAAAGGCACTGGACAATGTTTCAAAATTATTTTGTCGACGAAATTGTTTTCAATTTTAGTTCGTTTTCTTTATTGTTATCTTAAGTGGGCTTAAGATTGGGGCTTGCTGTTTGATTAATGGGCTGATTAATTTCATATGGGCTGGATATGGTTGCTGGCTATTTTGATAGAAGTTGTTTGCTTGTTTATGTGTTGGAGGTTGAGGTGTTGGCTGGGTATGTATTTGGGTTCGGTTAAAAGGCACCTGGAGCGGTGCATTGACATGATCTTGCCACTAGCCGCTTATTTCACGGTTATAACTCGATGACGAGCTTTAGTTTCTCTTGCACTGCTTTCCCGTCGCCTTCCTGCTTCTGCGATTTCCCTCCTTCTTCCTCGGGCTGCTCTGTGTCGGCAGTAAACGCTCTCCTCTTTCTTCTACTCCATCTCCTTCTTTCTTTGTACCTCTAATCGACGGAGCTAGGTTGCGCTTCCCGTGCCGACGCTGCTTTGCTTCTGTCCCTGCTGTGCCGCCGATTCTTTTGGGCCGACGGCTTTGCTATGCCGATTAGGGCTGCTGCTGCTTCTGTTCTTCTGCTGCTGCACTGATTAGAGTTCCTGCTACTGTTGCTTCCTCCTCCCGGGTTTCTTCTTCTTCTTTTTTCTTTCTCTGACCGACTACTTCCCTCTTCTTCTTCCTCTTAGAGTTAGGTTGTCGAGAAACTACTCTACTGCAGCCGAGCTTCTGCTCTGCCGCCGTCGACTGCTTCTCTGTCGCCGCTCTTGTTCTCTGTTTGTTGTTACACCGTGAACAGCTAGGTGCCGCTGATTTTGAGGTTTTCTTCTGCTACAGCTTGTGCTGTGTGTTGTGCTATAAGCGAGCTGCTGTGCTCCTTGTTGTTTCTCCCGAGCTACTTCAGTGTAGCTGCTCTGTGCCTTTCTCCTCTTCCCCCTTGCTGTAAGGAATTTCTTCTCCTTTGCCCTTGGATGCTTTGGTTATTTCTTCTCTAATGAACTAATTTCTTTACTCAGACTATTTTGAGTATTGGGGGTGCTAAAATCTCTGAATTCTAACTGATTTCCTTAATTACAATGCTGGTTTTATGAAGAGGGTTGATTGGTGCTCATTAACTAAATGCTTTTAAATTCATTTTTATTGGTTAGCCATTTTGAAAACTTTTGGCGCGTTGTTTCGATTTCGGGCTGATTTATGTACTTTTTGAGCTATATTTCGTTGAGTTTTCAAGCGGTGGTTTACCCAATTTTTTTAGGCTTTGCTGGACAGAAATTTTGAGGGGACGGATGTTCATTTGGGGGCTGGTTTATTCCATTTCGAGGCTGGTTTATTCCATTTCGAGGCTTATTTATAGCTGTCCGACAAAGTTTATAAGTGATTTAACATTTTGAACATTTTTTGATCTCGGATTTCCGATGTTTTTAGCTTCTATAAATCATTTATACGATTAGAATGAGACAACCCAGTAAAATGAGTGCTATTACAGTGGTTTTCGCATCCAAGACCGAATTGGAAAAAACTGAGTATGACGTCACAAGATAATCGTGATAACAATGCAAATAAAGGTGTGAATAAATGCAAAACTGTGGTGAGATTCTTAACTGTGGTGAGATTCTTATTTCTTGAATTAGTTTTATTCAAGTAATTTTCTATTTTGTTTTACTTTCTGAAATAAACAATGCATGTGCATATGAGTTTAACTCATTAAGATATCGCTATGGAAGAAAATATGAGTGAGGGAAAAACATGAAGCGATATAACTATCTGAGAGGATATTTTATTTAAAAACATGTTTTCTTTTATAAAAATACGTCAAGAACAGAATAATAAAATTCGGCATGGGGAAATGAAAAAGTTTCAAATCCTATGATGTAGAGGAATCTGCGGATGGATTCACCAGTAGGGGTGAGCTTACGGAAAGCCCTTAAGTGGGAAGCCCTTAAGTGGGTGGTGGGCAAAAAGATGCATAAACAGAGCATTTCCTATTTTATATAATTAAAATAAAAGAGCCTAAGGGTTAGCATTAGGATATACTATCGAAATTATGATTTATTGCACTGTATGCATATTGTTATAAATCTCATTGTTCTGCATGTACAACGTTTCATGAAATACTTATCTCACATAGTCATAATTTTTATGACTAACCTATTGTGGATCTATTTTTTTAGGCATCAGGAGCGTCTCCCAGTGCTCCTAAGAAGATTCCTCTAGAAGAGTTAGCGAAGGTATGGCTAAAGATCTTCGTAGGCATTGGAGAAGTTCACATAAAGCATAAGGACTCCTGTAGAGACCCGTTTTGTGATTTCTGTATTGAATATAAGTAGTACTCATGTATTTTCTTTTATCGAATGTTGTAACAATAATAAATGAAGGAATAAAATATTGGTGTTTATGTTCTTTGTACTGTGATATTAAATGTTGTGGCCCTTTTTATTCAAAACTGTTGTCCGATCCTTGAATCATTTGAAAAACCCAGGAGTTGGGTCTCTACAATAACTGTCCTCCAAGCTGAGGACGGAGGAATGACCACGCTGCCCTGATAATAAAGGGGCCCCCCTTGGAGCTGGTACCCCGATGTGGTAGGCTGCCCCTGTCGCAGTGCATCCACAATGAGCCTGAGTTCGAGATCCTGTTGCACCTCCTCTTGGATGTCGTTGAGGGAATCGATCAAGGGACCCAAAATGTGGGCGAGCGAGCTCTTCGATAGGCGAGAGAGGGCATCAACAACCACATTCTCCTTCCCCTACTTGTAGATGATCTCGTAATCATAAACCAACAACTTGATCATGCACTTTTGTTGAAGAGGGGAAGCTAGCCGTTGTTCCAGAAATTGTTTCAAGGTTTGATGGTCTGTGCGGACCTTGAAATGATGTCCCAGTAAGTATGGCCGCCACAGGATCACTACGTGTATGATGACTAGCATCTCCTTTTCATAGGTGGACAATCCCACAGTGCGGGGGGGGGGGGGGGGGGGGGGCTTGCCGAAGTAGGCTAGCAGTCTCCCATCCTGCATCAAAACCGCACCGATGCCCACTCCGGACGCATCGGTCTCTAGCACAAATTTCTTGTTCAAATTCGGTAGGGCGAGGACCGGTGTAGTAGTCATGGACCGTTTCAGGGCTTGGAAAGCTGCATCAGCGTCGCCCTGCCATACGAATGCCTCCTTCTGTAAAAGCTGAGTGAGCGGTCGTACAATCTTGCCGTAGTCTTTTATGAATCTCCAATAGTAGCCTGTGAGAGCAAGGAATCCCTGTAAGGCCCTTAACGTCGTGGGGCGGGGCCATGTCACCATACTCTCGATTTTGTGTGGGTCGGCCTGGACACATTGGGCCAAAACCAAATGGCCTAGATACTCGACCTCCTCCTGGCCGAAAGATCACTTGGACTGCTTAGCGTACAACTGATTATGACGCAATATGGTAAGAACTTGCTGCACGTGCTGGAGATGCTCTGCCCAACTGCTACTGTAAACCACGATATCATCAAAAAAATACCAACACGGAATGTCGTACAAGTGGCCGAAAGAGCTCGTTCTTCACTGCCTGAAAGGTGGATGGGACATTGGTAAGCCCGAAGGGCATCACGAGGAACTCATAATGTCCATCATGGGTCTGGAAGGCCGTCTTATGAATGTCCTCCTCATCCGAATTTGATGGTAGCCGGAACGCGGGTCCAGCTTGGTGAATAAACATGCCCCGTGTAGTTCGTCCAAGAGTTCCACGATCATGAGAATGAGAAATTTATCCTTGATGGTTGAACTATCTAGGCTCCGGTAATCAACACAGAATCGCCACGAACCGTCTTTCTTCTTTACCAGAATAATGGGTGACGAGAAGGAACTGGTGCTGGGGCGGATGATTCCGGTGGTGAGCATCTCCCGAATGCTACACTCGATCTCCTCCTTCTGGATGTGCAGGTAGCGGTACGATCAGATATTGGTATGTTCCGACCCCACCTTGTGTTGAATCACGTGATCCCGGAATCTCGGTGGAGGAAGGGTGTGCGACTCCTGGAAGACGTCTTCATACTGAGTCAGTAAGGGTCGCATCGGCTCCGGTACTTCATATGAGATCGGAGGAGAAGATGCTAGACCCATAATCATTGACATCAAGCCGCCCTCTTCGGAAAGACGTTCTAAACTTCGAACCGAGATCTCCTTCAGTGGGGCCGATTTAAGGCCGTGGATGCAATGTTCCCGTCCAAGCTGTGTGAACTCCATGGTCATCTGGTCCCAGTCGAAAGTGACTCTTCGCAACTGTCGTAGCCACTGAACTCCCAATACCATATCAGATCCCCGGATGGGTAGCAGGTAGACATCAGTGCAACAAGTGTACCCTTGTATTCGCATGTCGACTCCCCTCATCACCCCTTCACACCTCAGTTTGCTCCCATCCGCTACTATAACCTGGAACGCGGCGCCATGATCTACCTGGTGCCCCACCATTCTTGCCACAGTAGGTTTGATGAAATTGTGGGTACTCCCACTATCAATCAGTATGGTCACCCGCTCCTGGGCGACCTTCCCGGCTATGCGCATAGTGAGGGGGGCTGTGCAACCCTCCAATGCCTGGATGGAAACCCCAAACTCGGTCAGGGTCAAGTTCCCCTCTAGGTCCAGCTCAGTAGTATCCTCCTCATCCTCCTCTCTCAGCATGAAAACCTGGATCTTCTGACACTTATGTCCGGGAGCATACTTCTCGTCGCAGTTGAAACACAACCCCTTTTCCTTTTGTGCCTGCAATTCAGGCTATGTTAGTCGCGTCACTGTCGGTCGCCCGGCCGCCGGTTGGTCCCTCCTAGCTGGTGTGGAGGCTGTCACAGCTTTCCCTGCGGTGCGGGTCCGTTGTCTGTTGAAACGTTTCTCCTGTATCCTTGCTAGGCTGATGACATGACTCAGGCTGCGTGACATGTATGCATGAACCTCATCCCGTAGGTGATCCTTTAGACCCGAGACAAAGCAGCTCAGCAAGGTTCTCTCCTCCCAACGGACCCTGTTGGCTAGTCTCTCAAACTCGGTGCGATATTACATCATGGTTCCCGGTTGTTGTAGCTTCTGTAGCATGGTCTCGACGTCTTCATACTCTAAGGGGCCAAACCGAGCCAAGAATTCCCCTACGAACTCGGTCCAGGGTGCAAAATCTTTGCCCCTCAAGAACCACTGTGTCCACTGGTAGGTATCATCCTCCAAGTGAAAAGGTGCCACCACGACCCATTGCTCCTCGGGAATTTTCTGATAATGGAAGAACAGTTTCGCCTTCTGTATCCACTCGAGCGCATCCCCTCCCCTGATTTTCGGGAAATTCATACGAGTCCTCTTGGGTGGCATATGGGGCCGCTGATGTGCTTGTCCAAATTCACCCATCTCCTATCCGTACCCCGCTGCCCTCTGCTGCTCTACAGGGGTGTATGGTCCCTGAGGTATGGGAAAGTGCATTCCTCCCGGGGATGCAGCCGGAAAAAACGTTCCCTTGTTTGCTACCAGGGTGTTGTCCATCTCCGTAGATCCCCGCCGCTGGTGGTCACATGTGCCATTGATAGCCAATCTCGTAGCCCGTAGGGTGTCCGACACTCCGTGGAAGGGGTAATAATCCAGCGACTCCCCTAATGGAACCACCCGGTACCGCCGAAGGCCGAATCTGCCCCGTCGCCTGCTCCGGAAGCCGTCCAAAGGGAGTGCGGCATGTGCCGAACTCGCCCCAGCCCGCAGATGAGCCGACCCAGGCTGGACGCTCCCGCCGCCTGCTCCGATGGTTGCCAGGACCCCGCGCGCCCTCCTTCGGCATCGATTCCCCCCGGATGGCCTCCTCCCGTGCCGAAAACGGGGTGTGGGTTTCCGTCGGGGCCAGCCTGTGCAAATCTGCTCGAACCCGAGAGCGGAGGTTGCTGCAGACCGGGATCAGGAATTTTCGCCTCCGATCCCTCTGTAACTGCCGCTTTTCCTTTTAGGTTTTGAGTTAGGAGGGCCTTGATCTCCTCCATGCGGGCATCCATTCGTTCCTCCAGTTGTTGGGTTGAAACCTTCATCCTTTCCTCCATGGCCGCTACCGTATTCGTTAACCCGATGTAGTTCTCCCCTAACGACGCTAGTCGGCCGACCTCTTCACTCGAACGGGTGTTAACCATGGTTGGAGGACGAATCCTCTGATACCAAGTATTATGCTATTAGAAGAAGAGATGGAAGATATAGAGAAGAAATTAGGGTTAGGGTAAGAAGGAGAAGGAGAATACCTGAATACAATTCTTCATAGTGCTCCAAGTGGGGTTCCGAGTATATAAAAACCCGAAACCATGGGGCCGACCGCCCCCCCAAATGGGCTGAACCATGTGGTTCAGCCCCGCCGGTCCGAGATTAGTGAATGGGGGCCGAACCAGATGGTTCAGCCCCATTGCTCTCTGCCGCCTCCTTAAGTCGTTGAGCATATTTGTGCCCCTTGAACTTTAGCACGTTCGGGGTATAACATTAAACCAATTACCCTACAGGACATTCAGTCCTAACCGGTTAGCTCCCTCCAAATTTTATCATAACTGATGAAGAACTGTATGAAATGAACAACCCAATATTTCCAATGCCAACATTCACCTCCAATATTCATACTAAATACTTACCAAGAAATGACAAATAACAAATCTGGCAATAATCAAAATAACAACACAATGAACGTAAAACGAGACGAACGCCGCAAAAACATCAAAAATTCCGAACTTCAAAAATACATTTTGCGATGTCGAATCAACACTGATTTCCAGTTCTTTCATCATCGAGAATTTCGTTTTGCGTTCATTTTTCGTTTTGGGATGTTACACAACGTTCAAAAGATGCTGGTTTTTTTCAGTTCGGCAACCCCATTTTAGGTAGATGTGTGGACACAAGTAGTTTAGTGGATGATGCCATGACTGGTAAGATATGATCCAAACGCTCCACGATCGTCATATTCCCCTCCATTATCATTTCGAAGGACACAAATAAAGCCATTAAATTGGGTCTGGAACATTTTATGGAATGTCTGAAAACAAGAGAAAATTTCATTTTTTTTAACAAATAGACTCAAGATGTGCGAGAAAAGCAATCAATAAAAATGACAAACCAACAAAAATCAGATAATGATAAATGTGATAAATTATGTCGCACATGTTTGAGTTGAATCGAGAGAAAGCGTGCTTTATTCTTCCACAACATGGGTGTACAACCCCGTATTCGCGAAGAGTGGACCCAAAACAAGGCAGACACGTTTTTAAGCTTTTTGGAGATTTTGCACTCTCGGTAGCTAATTTTGGCTCTAGCTTGGAAACATACTAGTAGGGGGAGGAAAAATCGGCCTCCCCCAGTGACCCTTTGGGGGGGGGGGGTCTCGCCCCTGCCCCCCTGCCCGCGGCTTGGTGGGGCGAGATCGACCAAGGCCGGGGGTCTCGCCCCTGCCCGCGGCTTGGCGGGGCGAGACCGGCCAAGGCCGGGTGTCTCGCCCCTGCCCGCGGCTTGGCGGGGCGAGACCGGCCAAAGCCGGGGGTCTCGCCCCTGCCCGCGGCTTGGCGGGGCGAGACCGGCCAAGGCCGGGGGTCTCGCCCCTGCCCGCGGCTTGGCGGGGCGAGACCGGCCAAGGCCGGGGGTCTCGCCCCTGCCCGCGGCTTGGTGGGGCGAGACCGGCCAAGGCCGGGGGTCTTGCCCCTGCCCGCGGCTTGGTGGGGCGAGACCGGCCAAGGCCGGGGGTCTCGCCCCTGCTCGCGGCTTGGTGAGGCGAGACCGGCCAAGGCCGGGGGTCTCGCCCCTGCCCTCGTCGCCCCTGTACTCGGCCCCTAGGTGGATGAGGGGCGGGGTGGTTTTTACCCCTGTACCCCCCGGCGTGGCTGTTTTATATTGGCCCAAGGTGTATTTGGCGTAGGGGTATTTCGGGCATTTTGGCCCATGAGATTTGAAAAACTATAAATAGACCCCCTTGGGTGCCTTTGGAGAGGGAGATTTTTAGCTTCCTCCTCCCTTAGCTTCTTCCTGGTAGAGTAGAGAGTTCTCCAAGGCACCCTAGCTCGAGCATTGGCTAGGGAGGGGAAGTGCTCAGGTAGCCTTCCGGGTGTGAGGTGAGACCTCCGCGCTAGAGCCGAGGGTCTGTTCCTAGCTTCTTGATCCTTTGGTCCGTGACGTTCTCTTGAGTGTAGTAGGTGTGGGGTCACCCCTTTCCCGGGGACCCCGAACTCCACAGAGGCCATTTTTGGCTTCAACACTTTGGTGCGGTGAGCGTGGAGAGTGACCAGCACAGAAGATTTCGGGAGAGTGTCATGACTGGAGGTCAGGGAGGTAGTGATGATCTCGGCGAGCTCCCCAGCTCAGGACCCTTTGTGGGGAGACAAGAGTTCATGACCTCCATCCAGGGCATCATGGAGATGCTGCGAAGCATTGCTCCTCAGGGTGGCAGCTCCACCCCGACCCCCCAGGAGCTAGCTCCCCCCCTCGACGAGTCGACTCCCAGGGGTCTAGGCGAGATGACCCCAGCGGGGGGAGAAGGAAGTGCACCAGGAAGAAGTCCAGGGAAGGAGAGGATGGGAGATGGGGTCGAGCGAGACCTCACCGGCTGGGAGCTGTTCTCCAGCCCGGCGAGTGCCAACCTCCCAGGCGAGCAGGTCGCGCGAGTGGAAGTGGCGAGACCACCCCTTAGGGGGTCACCCTTCAGCGAGCTGATTATCTCAGCTCCCGTTCCCGAGGGGTTCAGATAGCCAGACATGGCTTACTACACCGGGAAGGATGACCCCGTTCAGCATCTGCAGTGGTTTGAGGATGCCGTCTCCATCAGGCCGATGACGGATGCCTTCAAGTGTTGCCTCTTTGCGATCACGTTGAAGGAGAAGGCAAGGGACTGGTTCCATCAACTCCCTCCGAGGTCGATTTATGGGTTCGAGGATTTGAGCCGGAGCTTTCATCTTCGCTTCTCCACCTCCAAGAAGCGGAAGAGGAGTCCTGAGTCCATCTTCCTGATAAGGCAGGGGGCCGAGGAGTCGCTGGCCCGTTACGTAGACAGGTTCCAAGAGGAGATCCTGGAGGTCCAGGAGATGCCAGGGTATGCTCTCCAGATGGCCTTCACCGTTGGGTTGAAGGAGGGCTTCTTCAAGATGAGCTTGACCCGGAAGGCCCCCCTTTCCTTCGAGGAGCTGATGGAAAGGGCGACAGAGGAGATTGCCATGGAGGCGGCCAACCCGACATTTGTCAAGAAGTTGACAAAGCTAACAGAGGCGGAGTCGAAAGAGCAAGGAGGCTCGAGACCTCAGGAAGGAAGAAGGAGAGAGGAGCGGAGAGCTCACGAGGGTCCAAAACCAGGTTGGAGGCAGCAGGGAGGACCCGCTTAGCGCCCGAGAAGAGGTTACGCCCATGATGGGGGAAACTTCCATGGGGGCCAAGGGAGGTTCAACTTTCAGAGGCAAGCCCCTAGGCAGCTCCTACCCCCACCACAGCAAGCGATGGAGATTGGTCGAAGGGAGAGGAGGAATCGCCAGGGAAGGAGAAGGGTCAGGGTAGAGTTATCGTATTGTGACTTCCACCAGGTGGAGGGGCACGCCACAGCTACCTGCCCCGAGTTCCTGGAGGTGAGGGGGCGAGAGGCCCTGTCCAGCCACAGCCACCAGTGCGGGTTGAAGAGGTTCTGCCCAGAGAAGGAGGGGATGATGTGTGTGAGGACCGGGTCGATGTCGGACCCCGAGGCGGTATAGCGGTGATCCATGGTGGAGTGGGTGTTGAGGCCACTCGGAAGGCAAGCCTCCATGTCATGTACCGAAGGAGCGTCGCCTCAACCTCCCAGACACCGCCCCAGGAGGAGAAGATCACCTTCTCGGTGATGGACCTGCCGGATCATGAGGATCCGTTCTGCGATGCGTTGGTCATCCAGACGGCCATCGAAGGCTACACCGTCTCCCGGATCTTGGTTGACAACGGGAGCTCCGTCAACGTCGTTTTCAGGAAGGCGTTTGACGAGATGAAGATAGAACAAAGGAGGGTGTTGGCCTCGGACGGACCCCTGTTTGGATTTTCAGGGGAGAGGAAGGAAGTGGAAGGTGGAGTCAGACTCCAAGTAAAGTTGGGAGGGGCTTCAAGGAACTGCTGGTTTGTCATTGTTGACGCTTCAAACAGCTACAACGCCATCTTCGGAAGGCCCCTCATCAGCGCCTTCCGTTGCGTGCCATCTTCCTTCCACCAATACCTCAAGTTCAGCTCCGGAGGGATCCAGGTCAGAGTCAAGGGAGACTCCAGGATGGCGACGCAGTGCTACGTCACGGCCGTCAACACCATCTCTTGGTTGGCCAAGGCAGAGGAGATGGAGAAGGTCATGGAGAGCTTGAGCAAGATGGAAGTGTCCAAGGAGAAGGAGGCGGATGACGACCACCGGGCCCAGACCCCCTGAGGAAGTCTTGCTACGGCTGAGTCCCGTATGTATCTTATGTTGTGATGAGTCCAACCCCCGACCAACTGAGTCGGGGGGGGGGGGGGTCATGTAACTCGTATTTTTCCCCGTTTGAGGATGTAGGATTTGATAAGGTTTGATTGAGATGCCTAGTCCTTTTGCTCCGAGACGGTTCCGCTGCCCAGGCTCTCACTAGCTGGGAAGGGTCGGTGGTACCTCTCGTGGATGCCTAGAGGTCTCACCTCGAGATGGATTCCGCTGCCAGACTCTCACCCAGCTGGCAGGGCAGGTTGATCTCTCAGAGGGTGGGGTAGGTCTCACCTCGAGATGGATTCCGTTGTCAGGCTCTCACCTAGCTGACAGGGCAGGTTGATCTCTCGGAGGGTGGGGTAGGTCTCACCTCGAGATGGATTCCGCTGCCAGACTCTCACCTAGCTGGCAGGGCAGGTTGATCTCTCGGAGGGTGGGGTAGGTCTCACCTCGAGATGGATTCCGCTGCCAGGCTCTCATCTAGCTGGCAGGGCAGGTTGATCTCTCGGAGGGTGGGGTAGGTCTCACCTCGAGATGGATTCCGCTTCCAGGCTCTCACCTAGCTGGCAGGGCAGGTTGATCTCTCGGAGGGTGGGGTAGGTCTCACCTCGATATGGATTCCGCTGCCAGGCTCTCACCTAGCTGGTAGGGCAGGTTGATCTCTCGGAGGGTGGGGTAGGTCTCACCTCGAGATGGATTCCGATGTCAGGCTCTCACCTAGCTGGCAAGGCAGGATGATCTCTCGGAGGGTGCGGTAGGTCTCACCTCGAGATGGATTCCGCTGTCAGGCTCTCACCTAGCTGGCAGGGCAGGTTGATCTCTCGGAGGGTGGGGTAGGTCTCACCTCGAGATGGATTCCGCTGTCAGGCTCTCACCTAGCTGGCAGGGCAGGTTGATCTCTCGGAGGGTGGGGTAGGTCTCACCTCGAGATGGATTCCGCTGCCAGGATCTCACCTAGCTGGCAGGGCAGGTTGATCTCTCGGAGGGTGGGGTAGGTCTCACCTCGAGATGGATTCCGCTTCCAGGCTCTCACCTAGCTGGCAGGGCAGGTTGATCTCTCGGAGGGTGGGGTAGGTCTCACCTCGAGATGGATTCCGCTGTCGGGATCTCACCTAGCTGGCAGGGCAGGTTGATCTCTCGGAGGGTGGGGAAGGTCTCACCTCGAGATGGATTCCGCTGCCAGGCTCTCACCTAGCTGACAGGGCAGGTTGATCTCTCGGAGGGTGGGGTAGGTCTCACCTCGAGATGGATTCCGCTGTCAGTCTCTCACCTAGCTGGCAGGGCAGGTTGATCTCTCGGAGGGTGGGGTAGGTCTCACCTCGAGATGGATTCCGCTGTCAGGCTCTCACCTAGCTGACATGGCAGGTTGATCTCTCGGAGGGTGGGGTAGGTCTCACCTCGAGATGGATTACGCTGTCAGGCTCTCACCTAGCTGGCAGGGCAGGTTGATCTCTCGGAGGGTGGGGTAAGTCTCACCTCGAGATGGATTCCGCTGCCAGGTTTTCACCTAGCTGGCAGGGCAGGTTGATCTCTTGGAAGGTGGGGTAGGTCTCGCTCCGATGATGATTCCGCGGCCAGGCTTCCACTAGCTGGCAGGGCAAGTTGATCTCTCGTGGAAGCCAAGTCCCTTACCCGGAGGAGGTCTCACCACCCAGGCTCCCATAGCTGGCATGACAGGTTGACCCCTCCGGGAGGTGAAGTGTTCTTTACCCGGAGGAGGTCTCGCCACCCAGGCTCCCATAGCTGACATGGCAGGTTGACCCCTCCGGGGGGTGAAGTGTTCTTTACCCGGAGGAGGTCTCGCCACCCATGCTCCCATAGCTGGCATGACAGGTTGACCCCTCCGGGGGGGTGAAGTATTCTTTACCCGGAGGAGGTCTCGCCACCCAGGCTCCCATAGCTGGCATGGCAGGTTGACCCCGCAGGAAAGTTACACTCCGCGAATACGTTGGGTTGGATGTTTCTTTTCGAGCTTGTGCCAATCTCGAAAAGAGCGGGGATTGTGTACAACCCCGTATTCGCGAAGAGTGAGCCCAAAACAAGGCAGACACGTTTTTAAGCTTTTTGGAGATTTTGCACTCTCGGTGGCCAATTTTGGCTCTAGCTTGGAAACATACTAGTAGGGGGAGGAAAAATCGGCCTCCCCCAGTGGCCCTTGGGGGGGGGGGGGGGGGTCTCGCCCCTGCCCCCCTGCCCGCGGCTTGGTGGGGCGAGATCGGCCAAGGCCGGGGGTCTCGCCCCTGCCCGCGGCTTGGCGGGGCGAGACCGGCCAAGGCCGGGGGTCTCGCCCCTGCCCGCGGCTTGGCGGGGCGAGCTCGGCCAAGGCCGGGGGTCTCTCCCCTGCCCGCGGCTTGGTGGGGAGAGACCGGCCAAGGCCGGGGGTCTCACCCCTGCCCGCGGCTTGGTGGGGCGAGACCGGCCAAGGCCGGGGGTCTCGCCCCTGCCCGCGGCTTGGTGGGGCGAGACCGGCCAAGGCCGGGGGTCTCGCCCCTGCTCGCGGCTTGGTGAGGCGAGACCGGCCAAGGCCGTGGGTCTCGCCCCTGCCCTCGTCGCCCCTGTACTCGGCCCCTAGGTGGATGAGGGGCGGGGTGGTTTTTACCCCTGTACCCCCAGGCGTGGCTGTTTTCTATTGGCCCAAGGTGTATTTGGCGTAGGGGTATTTCGGGCATTTTGGGCCATGAGATTTGAAAAACTATAAATAGACCCCCTTGGGTGCCTTTGGAGAGGGAGATTTTTAGCTTCCTCCTCCCTTAGCTTCTTCCTGGTAGAGTAGAGAGAGCTCTCCAAGGCACCCTAGCTCGAGCATTGGCTAGGGAGGGGAACTGCTCAGGTAGCCTTCCGGGTGTGAGGTGGGACCTCCGCGCTAGAGCCGAGTGTCTGTTCCTAGCTTCTTGATCCTTTGGTCCGTGACGTTCTCTTGAGTGTAGTAGGTGTGAGGTCACCCCTTTCCCGGGAACCCCGAACTCCACAGAGGCCATTTTTGGCTTCAACAATGGGAATATATATGGACTACAATGATATGTAATAACGAGACTCACGGTGTGAGAGTAAACCAACACTCGCATAATATTAACAAATAAATGCGGAATATACAACTTGTATAATAACTTTCAAGTCTCCCCCTCAAGTCGGATGAAAGATGTCAGTCATTCCAAGTCTCTTGATGTTATCCATGAACGAGTTACTTTCCAAGCTCTTAGTAAAGACATCTGCTAGTTGATCTTTAGAGTGGACGAACGGTGTGACCACTGTCTTTTTATCCATGTGATCTTTGATGAAATGTCGATACACCTTCACGTGCTTTGTTCTGTCATGTTGAACTGGATTGTGGGCTATGCTGATGGCTGCCTTGTTGCCGCAAAACAAGGAGAAGAGGGATGTCACGGGAAACCACAAGTCCTGTACAATGGTACACAACCATAGACCCTCACACATACCTTGGGACATAGCACGGTATTTCACCTCAACGCTCAATCTGACCACTACATTATGTTTCTTACTGCGCCATGTTACCAGGTTTCCTCTAACAAAGGAACAATAACCTGCTGTAGATTTTCGATTGTCACGACATCTGGCCCAATCAGCATCGGTGAAAATTTCAATCCTCAAGTGTTCATTTTTGGAGTACAGAAGACCTCGACCTGGGGCTTTCCTCAAATACCGGAACACCCGGCATGCTGCCTCTTGATGTCTGGCCCTGGGAGCATGCATGTACCTACTCAGGATGCCAACTGCATAAGTAATGTCCGAACGAGTATGAGATAAGTATATTAGCTTCCCAACTAATCTTTGGTAGCGAGTGATATTGTCTTGGTCACTGTCACCGTCTTCACTGATTCCATGATTTTCTTCCATTGGAGAATTTGCAGGGACACAACCAAGCATACCAGTCTCTTGCAGTAAATCAATGACATATTTCCGTTGTTATATAAAGATACCCAGATCAGATCTAATCACCTCAATTCCCAGAAAATATCGTAGTCTTCTCAAGTCTTTCGCCTCAAATTCGGCAGCTAAGAGGGACTTGAGATTTGCAATCTCTTCCAAATCGTTACCTGTGATTACAATCTCATCCACATAGACAATAAGGAGTACAACACCCTGAACACATCTCCAAATGAACATAATGTGATCCGACTTCGCCTGGTTGTACCCAAATTTGAGCATAGCCATGAGGAATCTGCCAAACCATGCTCTGGGGGACTGTTTCAGGCCATATAAGGACCTCCTTAGTCGACAGACAAGGTCTTCCGCTCCTTTTTTATGAACCCCGGGGGGAATTTCATGTACACCTCTTCATCGAGCTCATCATGAAGGAACGCATTCTTAACATCCAGTTGATGAAGATCCCAGTCCATGCAAGCCGCGCAAGACAACAATACCCGAATATAGTTCATTTTAGCCACGGGGGTGAAGGTCTCCGGGTAGTCAACTCCCTGAGTCTGAGTGTACCCCTGAGCAACCAACCGTGCCTCGTACCGTTCAACCTTCCCTTCTGGATTCTGTTTGACTGAAAACACCCATCGCGAGCCAATATCCCTCTTTCCAGGAGGGAGGGGCGAGACATCCCAAGTATGGTTCTTGTCCAAGGCTGACATCTCCTCTTCCATAGCCTGAGTCCAGGCCGGAATGCCCAATGCTTCATGCCATGTCCTGGGAACCACAACCGTCGAGAGAGAAACAACAAAAGCTTGGTGGGTCGGGGTAAGGTGATGGTAAGCCACGTGTTTAGAAATAGGATGTTTAGTACATGCATTCTTACCTTTCAACAGAGCAAGCAGGATGTGCAACTCTGCATCATCAGAATCTAAGGCAGAAGCAGACACTGGTAGAGGCGGAGCCTTAGTAGCCTGTATACGGGAGAAGCGGCGGTGATATACGTGAGGAAAAGGCGATATCAGAGTATCATGCAGAGGAACAGGGATAGGGGGTTCCTGTTCCTGAGACACATGAGGTTGTGGTGGTAGAGACGGAAGGAGAGGAAGAGGGACATCCATATCGCTAGTATTCTCCCCCTGACGAGGAGCATGAGTCGATGGCAAATAAAGGATGCCCCTTCCCGAAAAGTAACATCCATAGTGCAGTAGACACGCCCAGAGGGAGGGTGATAACACTGATACTCCTTCGTGGTAGACGAGTATCCGAGGAACACACACCGGAGGGCCCGAGGGTCCAATTTGTCACAGTGGGGTAAATGGATGTGGACGAAACATACACAACCAAAGACACGAGGAGGGAGGTGGGAAGTATAGACCACAGTCATGGTCGACAGCCGAGCAAGGGGAGTAACATAACTAAGCACACGTGAGGGAAGCTGATTGATAAGGTGGGCAGCAGTAAGAACTGCATCACCCCCAATAGGACTTAGGACGGTGCATAACACACAGGAAACAGCGGGCAACGTCCAATAGGTGTCGGTTTTTTCGTTCAGCAACTCCATTTTGGGTTGAGGTGTGAACACACGTGGTCTGGTGTATGAGTCCAAGACTAGCAAGGTACGAGCCAAAGGCGCCCCGATCGTCACACTCCCCCATTGTCACTCTGTAAGACACGAACCACCCCCTTAAATTGAGTTTGAACCATTTTGTGAAAAAGCTGAAAACAAGGAAAAACTTCACTTTTCTTTTGAGCAAATACACTCAAGTTGTACAAGAAAAACAGTCAATGAATGTGACAAACCAACGAAACCCAAAGGTAGATAAAACAAGGGTCGGTCCCCAAACATCAGAATGAACAATATCAAACGGAGTGGTACAAGGAGAAGCTAAATGTGATGAACTATGACGCGCATGCTTTAATTCATCACAAATATCACAAACAAAAGTTTGTAAAAAAGCGGAAAAAACAGTGTCCAAGCCGTAGGTGCAGTGGAGAACGTTATCACCTGCAACAGGAGCACAAGAGAGGACCTGAGAAGGAGGTTGGTCTAGGTAATACAGTCCACCGCGGTTCTTACCACTGCCAATGTTCCGCTTCGTACTCAGTTCCTGAAAAGCACAGGAATCAGAAAAAGGTTACAGAGCAATTAAGGGAGCGAGTAATGTCACTGATAGACAGAAGATCGCGAGGAAAAGTGGGAATATGAAGAACAGATGACAGAGAGATAGATGGGGAACAGGAGATCTGGACTTTCTCAGCAATGGGAGACAATAGGCCATTAGCAGAAATAATTTTATCCTTACCAGACAAAGGGGTGTAAGAAAGAAAACCTGAGGAAGAGTCTGTCATGTGATGAGTAGCACCAGAATCAATCACCCACTCAGACGGGGAGGCAGTGACAACATAAGCATGCGACATATCAATAGTAACAATGGAAGCGGAAGCACCAGGGGGTTGATCAGATTGAGAGTGCAGCAGATGGCGGAATGCATCCAACTCAGGAGCAGTAAGAGGGCCGATCACAGCATGGGAGGTCTTGTCGTAGAAGTCGGTAGAGTAAGCAACATCATGAGGTCTGGAACCACCTGAGCGATGGCCCCATCGTCCAGGCCCTCGACCACGTCCACAACCACGGGGGGCAAGATGAGGGTGGAATTTGAAGCACACCTCCCGAGTATGGCCTCGACGGCCACAATAATCACACATAGGAGCAGACGGGCTAGGGCTGAGGACTTGGCCACGACCAATGCTAGTGAGGGCAGAGTGATCAGGAGGGGCACTAGCACTGAGAGATTTCCGACGGTCTTCATCACCCAAGATCATACTGAAGGCCTCGCGAAGGGATGGAAGCGGAGTGCGGTGAAAAATATGCGTCTGAACCATGTCAAACTCCATGTTCAGTCCCATCAAGAAGACATGGAGGCGAAAGCGATCCTCCTGTTGTTGTAGTTGGACAGCATCCGCAGTACAGGCGGGAGTGAAGTGGGAGAAGTAGTCCAGCTCCTGATATAGCCGCTCGAACTCAGAGAAAAAGGATGACGTCGTCATAGATCCTTGTCGTAGTTCCAAAATACGACGAGTAAGATCATTAACCTGCGTTGAGCTGCCAATCTGGGAATATGTCTCTCGGGCACGGGTCCATATATCAAAAGCAGAATCCATCAACATGTAACTCCGATAAACCTTCATAGACAGAGTGAAGGAGCCAGAACACCACCAGGGAGTTTTCTGAGTCCTATCGCTTCCCAAGAGGGATCAGTCAGTGGGGGCTCCTTGACAGTCCCATCGATGTATCCATACATCCGGTGGCTACGGATGACATGTAGCGCCGCCCGTGACCATTCAAGATAGTTTATATCATCTAATGGGACGATGGTGATCTTCAAGGAACCAGAGAAGCCATGAGACCGCTGAGAGTCGCTTATCTGAGGCGGAGTCACGCATGGGGACGACACCAAAGAAGCACCTTCATCGGGGGAAGGAGAGGCCATGAAGAAGACAAAAAAACGTAATAACCCGGAGCTACACAGCAGCAGAGGCGGTTGGAGGGGCTGCGACAGCCGACCTCAAGTAGAGAAAACGGCGGCTGGACTGCGACAGGCAAGGAATGCGGCCGTCGGGCGGCAGAAAGCAGGAGAAGCAGTGGGCTGCATCACGCAGAGGTGACGACGTCCAGGCCGCAGCAAGCAGAGACAGCAGCAGGCGGGCGGCAACAAGCAGAGGGGGCAGCAGCGTGGTTCATCACGGAGAGGGCGACGGCGATAGGATGAAGGCGAGACAGCGGCTGCATCATGGAGGGACGGCGGCGACACCCCTCTCAGCAACCGGAGGTGATATGGAGGCCGCCCGATATGCGAGTTTAGGCCGAGCAGGACGACGCTGAGCCGAGAACGACGGGATCGGGCGGGATGTGTTAGGCCGGGATCGGGGTTGGCGGGATGAGGAGACACAGTGTTGGAAAGAAATTAGGGTTTTTTTTGTGTTTCCCTCTGATATCAAGTTGAATCGAGAGAAAGCGTGCTTTATTCTACAACGTGGGAATATATAGTGACTACAATGATATGTAATAACGAGACTCACAGTGTGGGACTAAACCAACACTCGCATAATAATAACAAATAAATGCGGAATATACGACTTGTATAATAACTCTCGAGTGTTTGGACATATTACATACATCACATACAAAAGTTTGTAAAAGCCGAAAAAAACAGAAATAATTTCTGGAGATAGGTAGGAGATGGATGTCCAAGGCGCAGGTGACACTGTCGAACATCATCATTCGTAACAGTAGTGCAGGATAGGGTTTGAGAGGGAAGTTTAAGATTCAAGTAGTACAGACCACCGCTGTTTCTACCACTGCCAATGTTTTACTTCGTACCAAGTTTCTGAAAAACATATGTATCAATAAAAAAATGTTACAGAGCAGTTAAGAGATCTAGTAATATTGTTGATGGAAAGTAAATTGTGTGGAAAAGGGAGAACATGACAGAAGGAAGTGAAATAGTCGAAGAACATGAAATATTACCTTTGCCATCAATGAGAGACAAAATGTCATTAATAAAAATGTCTTTGTTCTTACCAGACAAAGGAGTATAAGAGAGAAAATATGAAGAGGAGCCAGTCATATGGTGGGTGACACCAGAATGAATCACCCACTCGGAAGATGAGACAGTAGTTGCATGAGCACTAGGCATAGCAATGGAAGCAAGAGAAGCAGGAGCACCAGGGGACATATCAGACTGAGAGTGGAGCAGGCGGCAAAAAACATCCAATTTATGAACAATAAGCTGACCAGAAACAACACCTAATGTCTCGCCGTAAACATTTGTTAAGTAAGCAACATCATGAGGCTTGGGGCCACCCTTGCAATGACCTCCACTCCCAGGTACACAACCACGTCCACGACCATGAGTGGCAAGATGTGTGCGGAGTTTGTAGCATACCTCCCGAGTGTGGCCTTTGCGAGCACAATAATCACCAGTAGGGCAGACAAGCCTGGACTGAGAGCATGACCACAGCCAACGCTAGTTAAAACAGAGTGATCAGGAGGAGCACTAACACTGAGGGATTCCCGACGATCTTCATCACCAAGAACCATGTTGCATGCCTAATTTTCATTTTTTTGACCTTTTCATTATTAATGTTAAATCCCATTTGTAGAAGACCCATGTTAAAGCACAAAGACTAAAAGCCAACATAGGTTCCCATTGCATTTTTTCCTTCGTTGATGTAATCCCACATCTCAAAATGTGAATTTCTTCTTCTACTTCTTTATATAAAGATGAGAACTCCCATGTAATAATTTAGAAATTTATGGAGTAATAAGGCCTGATATTTCAACTTCTCACACGATATTAGATAAAAATGTAGTTTGCTGTTAGATATTGTGTGTATGTATAGGGGCTTATTTGCATTTTTCTGTATATGTTCGGGTCTTGTATATATTACCCCAAGAGGGGTCATTATTCATAAGCAATATACGATTCTAACATGGTATCAGAGCCTAGGGTTTAATTCTCCCGATCCCTCTCCCGTCCGTCTGCGCCGATCGACCGACTGCTCCCTCCGATCGACGCTCGATCCCGACTGCTCCATCGATCGATCGACTGATCGTTCGTCTGCGCTCGATCCCGACTGCTCGATCCCGACTGCTCGACTGCTCGACCGACTGCTCCATCGATCAATCGATTGATCGTTCGTCTGCGCCAATCGACGCCTGCATCATTCGTCTGCGCTTGATCCCGTCTGCGCTCGATCCCGTCTGCGCTCGATCCCGACTGCTCGACTGATCGTTCGTCTGTCATCGCTCGATCCTGTCTGCACTCTCCCGTTCGACTGCTCCATCGACCGCCTGCTTCCTCCGACCCGGTCGATCCTGCTCCAGATCTTGGTGTCGGCCTTCAATGGATCCCGCCTCGACTCACAGTGGCTATCTTCCTAAGCCTGATGTGCTGCTCAACGAGCAGAACTACCAGGCTTGGTCTTCCACCAGGCGTATGCATCTCCGAGGCCTACGCCTTTGAGGCCATTTAGATGGATCCTACCCAGCACCGTTGCTCCCGGCCACCTCTTCAACCGAGTCTTCTATTTCCACAGCCAGCACCGATGTTTCCTCCGCTCAGGCGTTGGCCAAGTGGCAGGACGATGAATCCAGGGCTATTGTTATCCTTGGCCTGTCTTGTGAGGTACCCATCCGTCTGGCCATCTGTGAGTTCCCTACTGCCAAGGCGATTTGGGATCATCTTTCTGATCTCTATCAGCCTTCCAACCAAGCACTTCATTATTCATTGTTACAGACTCTTGCAGCTACCTACCAGCGCGACCGCTCAGTTCAGTAGTTTTTTGCTGAGATCACTTCCCTCTGGCGTTAGTGTGACGAGATGGCGCCGCCCCATTGCTTGTCCTGCTGTCATTGCGTTGCAACCGCTCAGTACATAGATGTTTGTCGTGTCTACGATTTCTTGATGCGCCTGCGCCGGAGTTTGAGTCTGCCCGCTCACAGTTTCTCCATCAGGGTACTCCACCCACACTTCGTGACACTGTGTCCACGATTCTGGCGGAGGAGACTCGTCTTCGTACCATGGAGGGGACGCAGCACACTACCTCCCCCCATGTTGTCTTGGCTGCTCCTCAGTTTGCTCCGCAGCCTCCGCTGCCACCTTCTCCAGGGCTCAGTACTCCTGCGCGACCGTCTGCTCCGTTTCCTACCCAGGGACCCTCTTCCCAGGGTCCCAATGCTGCGCAACGGCGGTCTGTTCGCTGTCATTATTGTCATGCACTGGGCCACAGAGTGTCTGAGTGTCGCAAGCTTCACCGCTCCCAGCAGAACATCCAGTCTCGTGACACCCAGCAGCGTGCAGCTCCAGTTCTGCCTGTGCCTCCTCCGACAGCCTCTTTCTCTGAGCAGCTCCTACAGCTAGCTCAGCAGCTGTCTTCAGACAACTTCTCGAGTACATCTGCAGCCACAGTTGGTCAGGCCTCTACCTCTGCTGATCCCTCAGCGGCCTCTACCCCGTCAGGTATCTCTCCGTCCTCGTGGTTACTTGACTCTGGAGCCTCTTTTCATATGACCTATGATGCCACCCATCTTCATGCCTACCAGCCTGTTTCCTCCGACCTACGTGTTATTATTGTTGATGGCACCACCTTCTTATTACCAGTCGTGGCCTTCTCCACACTCCTCAGTTCCACATTCCTGTTGTTGCCTACATCCCTCAGCTCTCCATGAACCTCATCTCCTCCAGCCAGCTTGCCTCTAGTGGTTACCTTGTTGTTTTTGATGAGTTTGTTTGTCATGTGCAGGATCGTCTTACAGGGACCCTCATTGGAGCTGGCTGTCACCATAGTGGGGTATATCTCCTTGAGTACCTTCGTCTGTCATCAGTCACACCGTCCCCAGCTGCTCCTCTTTTATGTCTTCCCGTTGTTTCCTTTCATCAGTGGCACCATCGTCTTGGTCATCCCAGTGACGCCCGTCTTTCAACTCTTGTTTGTCAGAGTGTTTTGGGTCGTGTATCTGTTGACACTAGTCACTCTTGTACGAGTTGTAAGCTTGGAAAACAGCTACAACTCCCCTATCAGTCTAGTATGTCTAGGTTTTCTGCTCCTTTTGAGGTAGTCCATTCTGATGTATGGGGGCCTGCTCCTTTTGTATCCAAGGGTGGACACCGCTATTATGCCTTATTTATTGATGATTTTTATCGTTTCACTTGGATATATATGTTGCGTTCTCGTGCTGAGTTTTTTCAGGTTTATGTTACTTTCTCCACCATGGTTCGTACTCAGTTCTCTGTCTCTATTCGTATTTTTTGTTCCGACTCAGGGGTGGAGTACCTATCGCATGAGTTTTGTGACCTTCTCGTCTCTCATGACACGCTCCCGCAGCTCTCCTGTCCTGGTGCTCATTCCCAGAATGGCACTGCGGAAAAGAAACATCGCCACATCATTGAGACCGCTCTCACTCTTCTTTTGGCTTCCCATGTTCCCCCATATTTTTGGGCTGAGGCTGTCTCCACCGCTGTCTATCTCATCAACCTTCATCCATCCACTTTACTTCAGGGTCGGTGTCCCGGTGAGTGTTTGTTCTCTCATCCTCCTCAATACACTCATTTTCGTGTGTTCGGATGTCTGTGTTATGTCCTATTACCACTACGTGTGCGGACTAAGCTCTCTGCTCAGTCTGTTGCATGTGTTTTTCTAGGCTACAACTCAGAACACAAGGGTTACCGCTGTTATGACCCTGTTGCGCGTCGTCTTCGCATTTCTCGTGATGTCACCTTCGTTGAGGACCAACCTTTCTTCCTTTCTTCATCCATCTCTGCTTCACCCTCATCCACTACCCCGGCTGATATTCAGTTCCTTATTTTTCCTACTGTACCACCACCTGTTTTGCCACCATCGTCAGACCAGTCACCAGCTGAGCTACCGTCATCATCGTCATCTCCCTCTTCTGAGTCCTCTCCACCTCCTCATGTTCTGCCATCTCCTGGCCCTCTACCTCCTATTCTCCACGAATACACTTGTCGTGCTCCGACTACCCCACAGGTGCCACTAGCCTTCAGTGAGAGTCCTGTGGATGATCCGCCTGCCAGACGTTACCCCCTTCGAGATCGACATCCACCAGATTGCCTCGGTTTTACCACCCAGCCACTCGACCTCACTGCTCTTCCTGCTACCTCCACCAGTACTCCAGAGCCTAGTTCCTACCACGAGGCTGCTCAGGTTCCTGAGTGGCAGGTTGCTATGTTTGATGAGTTGGCTGCTCTTGAGCGTACCTCTACTTGGGATCTTGTGCCTCTTTCTCCTGGTGTTGTTCCCATCACTTGCAAGTGGGTCTATAAGATCAAGACTCGCTCTGATGGTTCTATTGAGCGGTACAAGGCTCGTCTGGTTGCTCGGGGTTTTCAGCAGGAGCATGGTCGAGACTACGATGAGATTTTTGCTCCTGTGACACACATGACCACGATCAGGACACTTGTTGCTGTTGCTGCTGTCCATCGTTGGTCCCTGTTTCAGCTGAATGTGAATAATGTGTTTCTTCACGGTGACCTACAGCAGGAGGTCTACATGGTTCCTCCTCCCGATTTTGCTGCTCCTCCTGGCATGGTTTGTTGGTTGCGTCGTGCTCTCTATGGTCTCAAACAGGCTCCTCGAGCCTGGTTCGAGCGCTTCAGCTCTGTCGTTACAGCCACTGGTTTTCAGCCCAGCCAGCACGACCCGACCATGTTTGTTCACACCTCTTCCCGAGGCCGGACTCTTCTTCTGCTCTATGTGGATGATATAATCATCACTGGTGATGACCCGGTTTTCATTGACTTTGTCAAGCATCACCTGCAGCAGCAATTTCAGATGACAGATTTGGGACTTTTGAGCTATTTTCTGGGCATTGAGTTTTCTTCCACCTCTGCAGGGTTCCAGCTCTCTCAGCAGCAGTATACTACTGATCTTCCAGCTCGGGCTGCTCTTTCTGACACCCGCACTGTTGCCACACCGATGGAGCTTCACCTGCAGCTTCAGGCTAATGAGGGGATCCCTCTTGCTGATCCCACTCGCTATCGTCATTTGGTCTGCAGCCTGGTCTATCTCACCATCACTCGGCCAGATATTGCTCATGCAGTCCGTGTGTTGAGCCAGTTTGTCAGCACTCCTACATCAGTCCATTATCCTCACTTGCTGCGTGTACTGTGTTACCTTCGTGCGACTCCTGGCCGTGGTCTATTCTTCTCCAGCAGCAGTTCCCTCCAGCTTTCTGCTTTCTCTGATGCTACTTGGGCTAGTGATCCTTCTGATTGTCACTCCGTCACTAGTTTCTGTCTGTTTTTGGGCTCATCCTTGCTTGCCTGGAAGTCCAAGAAACAGTCTGGTGTTTCCCGCTCTAGTACTGAGGCTGAGGTACGCGTTATGACGTCTACGGCCGAGGAGATTATCTGGCTTCGTTGGCTTCTTGCAGATTTTGACATTGTCTCCTCAGGACCGACCACTCTCTTTTGTGACAACACTGGTGCCATTCAGCTCACTCTGAATCCAGTGAAGTTTTCTCTCTCCAAGCACATTGGAGTCGACGTCTTCTTCCTCCGTGAGCAGTACAACCGACGTACATTGGTTCCCCAGTATGTTCCCACCGAGCATCAAATTGCGGACTTGTTCACCAAGCCCCAGAGGAGGGTTCAGCATGACTACCTTATGTCCAAACTCTCGATGTATGATCTCTCGTGAGTTTGAGGGGGGTGTTAGATATTGTGTGTATGTATAGGGGCTTATTTGTATTTTTCTATATATGTTCGGGTGAATATTCCCGGCCTTCACACTAATTTTTTCGGTCCCATGTGGTAATCCTGACCTCACGTGAAAGGTACTCGCCAAATCCTCCAAGATGCTCTCTCTAAGACTGTCCTCAGCCAGGATGCTCTCATCAAAATATCCTCACTTCACGTGATATTTATGGCCTATTCTTCGTTGAATCTCTTGCCGCTACTATTCGGGCCTACGCCAGCCCTCTTCACAATGTCTACGGGAACTTTTCTTTCTACTAGCAGCGAGTCGTCTCCCTGTCATCTCCCTCGCCGCCGAACTCGTTGATCTGGTTCATCTAACTCAAATCCATCCAGAAGTGGCAGCCATCGCTGATCTTGTGAGACAACGCTTCATCCAGTATTGTTCCCGTCAATGTCGTGGACTCAACGCTTGCCAGACTCGCCTGTCCCGACGAGCTCTGTGGGCTCAAGCCAGGAAGTCCACGTGGTAGGCAGATTTTTGAGGATCCTCAGACCTCCACAATTTAAAGTCGACATCTTGAGCATTATTCTCAATTTCAGTTGTAAATGACTTGCCAAACAAAGGAAGCCAAAAACAACTATTCATAATTTCCAAAAATGTGAAAGAACCTCAATATGCCCCAATTTAACAGCGACCAATACTTAAAAAAAAACAAGCCCCATAATTTCTATTACAACCGGCCATATTACTTGTGTTGAAGCCAAAAAAATCTTAGCTCCAAATGTTCGGACCTGAGTGTAGTCTGAGGTTACTAATCATGCAATTCGACTGCCCGTATCCGAAGGTTAGACCAAAGAAGAGAGAAATGGACTATTAAAGGACCTCAAGGCTGCATCATGGAGGTTCCACCACGTAACAAAAAGTTTAGAAGAAAATTTCCCTCTGTAACCAAAGATGGCTGAACGAGGCTTGAGGAATGCACCAAACGACCTATATCCGAGGAACAGGAGGAGGGTAGCTAAGTATTTCAAGGTTTCTCTCAAAAATTGGGGTGATCTAAGGTTTCTTTCTTGGTACCCCTAATGTTCTCTGTAGGCAAATCCTGGGGGGGGGGGGGTATGTGGATGGGAACACCTCTCTCCCTGCGAGATTTTCTCTGGCGACCATGGCAACTTAGGCCCGACGATTTGGCGACTTTGGTAGGATCTTGGCTAGCTGACGAGATGTCGCATACCTGGTGAGTAACTTCAATACTTGTCTCTTCTCTTCCGATGTCTCTGTTTGTTGACTTTGACTTGTTCTTTGACTTTGACCTTGCCCGTGTGACAAGATTGGGACCACCCTTTGACGAATACGTCTTGTACAACTTGAATACCAACTATATCTGTATGTATATCCAAGAAGAAGGCAAAAAAATAAGAAAGATGATAAAAGAGGGAGGAGAGGACTTGAACTTGCCAGATATTAAAAACCACCAAATGCCAATTTTAAAAGAGGAAGAGGAAGAGGGAAGGAGAAATAGTCTACTTAACCACCTTATCAAAAGCCCCCAAAATTTCATTCAAGATATCACCATATCATCCCAAATTGCATAAACCGTACATGCCAGCACTGTGAAAGGAAGAGAATAAGAGGTGGGAGGAGAAAGAATCTTACAATGAAGGCAGGAGGAGGGATGAGCTCAAGAACAGCACAATAGCTTCCAACTAGTGCCGGAAAGCTAGGGCAGAGACGTCGTTGTGCGATGAAAGGCTGTCACAGGCGCTATCGAGGAAGATCCCATTGAGAGAGAAGAAAAGAGAGATTCTTCCGTCGAGCCCTTGACTAAAGCATGCGTGGCACGCGGCTTGGAAATGAAGAAACACGCAAAAACCACAGGAAGCTTCTTTTTTTATCTGGTGGAAGAGCCTGTCCAAAATTAAGCCGGTCACAGAAATTACCTTTCTCTCATTCATTAAAACTATTAAAGATAAAATAGAATTAGCCCATTTGGGAGGCTCATGTGTATTGGCCCATGTATAGCTACTTTAGGCCCACATTGTAAATGTAGATATCTGTCTCTCTATCTACCTCTATATAAGTGTTTGTATTCCTATACATTGATAACATGTACAATTTTGGGTGATTTTCTCTCTCATGTTTCTCTCTTCTTACATGGTATCAGAGGAATTCGTCCTCTCCTGCGGACTCCAACCGTCTATTCTCCAGCGGCCTGCGGACTCTGACTTCTATCCGCCTATCCCTACTCGCCCGCGGCCTGCGATTCTGTCTGCGGCCTGTGTTTTTTATCCGCTCCCTTAGCCCCCTGCCTCCTGCGGCCTGTCCTTTCTGGGTCCGCTTCCTCTTCTCTCTGTGGTTCCACCCTCCTCCCCGGGCTTCTTATAGCCTCCTTTCTCTGTCCCATGGGGTCCACTTATTCCCTGCCTACTAACTCTTCTTCTTCAGTCTGCTGCGAGCTCCCTTCTCACAGACTCTCCTCTTAGTCCGCTGCTATGAGCTCCTCGCTCCCTCTTCCCAGTCTGCTGCTCGCTACCCCTTCTACTCAGTCCGTTGCCAGCTCTTGCTGCAGTCCGCTGCATGCTTCTACTTCGGTCCGGTCCGAGTTCTCTCGCCCGCGCCCTCCTGATATAGCCTGTCGCGGACTGCCCCAACCTCTGCGAGCTCTCTACTCCCGGACCTTCTTCTTAGTCCGCCGCGACCCTTCTCTTCTTCGCGAGCTCTAGTTCGCTGCGAGTTCTTGCTTCTGTTCGTTGCGGGTTCCTCCTCCAGTCTGCTGCGAACCTTCTCTTCTTACGAACTGCTCCAGTCCGCCACGGCCTATATCAACTCGCGCCTTGCCGATCACTTCTCTGCTCGCCGCGATCTTCCCTAATCGCCGCGCCCTGCTCCAAGAATCCGGGTTCCTGCTCGCCCTTTCCTTCTTGCGGTCTGCTTCAGTTCGCTGCCGCCTCTCTTTCTTGCGGGCTCCATTTCAGTTCGCTGCCAGCTGCTTCACTCTATCGCCAGCCGCGTCAGTCCGCTGCCGACTGCTTTAGTCCTCTGCTTCGATCCGCTGCCGCTCTCCGCCATGGCATCCAGTGACTCCACTACAGCTACCTCCTCTCTGCCCGCTCGTGCTGCTACCTTGCCTTCCAAGGTCCGTGATGAACTTCGCATCACCACTATCTATCTCAATGGAAAGGCTAACTATGTCGAATGAGCTCATTCCGTTCGACGTGTTCTGCAAACTAAGAGTTTACTCCATCACCTTACACGGGTCAAACCTGATGATCCCTCTGATGACTGGCTCCGCGATGACGGCCGAGTCCAATCTTGGTTTCTCAACTCTATGGACACAGAGTCTTACCGGATGACAATGTATTACGAAACATCTAAGGAAATGTGGGATGAGCTGCACTCCCTCTACTCTAGCAGGGATAGCTTACAGCACCTCTTCGACATCATCTCTGCTCTTCAGTCACTGGACCCTGGCACCACTGGCGACTTAACTTCCTTTGTCGCCAAGACCAGAACCCTGGTAGAGACCTGGATACAGCACCAACCTCCCTCTGCAGACCTTGCTACTCAATGGTCACAGAAGGAGGCTGTTGGGATCGCTATGATGATGACTCGTGTTCCTAGTCATCTTCACGGCATCCGGGCCCAGATTCTCTCTTCTCCTACAACACCCTCTTTGTCTGATGTTTGCTCAATGGTGCTTAAGGTTACACCTCCTCCCGAGGCTCCAGCCACTTTTTCTCCGGCATTGCTCCAGCAGCCCCTACTCCCTACTCCTGCTCCGTCTGGCCGAGGATCTTGTACTCGGGGAGGCCGCTTCACGTCTCGTGGTCGGGGCTGTGGTGGTCATTCTACTCTCAAGTGTACTTACTGCGGTCGTGATGGCCACCTTGACGCTACCTGCTATCACAAACATGGTTTGCCCCCTAATCTCTCCACTCCTGCTATTGCTGTTGCTGCTACTCCTGCGGTCCCCTCTCCCACCGACCCCTCTTCTACTGTTCAGAAGGATATCAATGACCTCCTCCTACAGATACTGCAGCTTTAAGGCATGGTCAACCGTTCCTCTGACTCGGTTGCTTCATTCTCTACTGAAGGTATCTCCTGTTTCTCCTACAGCTCTCAGTGGATTCTGGACTCTGGGGCCACCCATCATATTACCTCTCAGAAACCTCCTCAGTACATGCACACTGAGTATCCCAAGTTTATCATTTTGGTCAATGACGATACTACTCCTGTGTCTGGAGTTGCTGATCTGCAACTTACTCTTACTCTCTCCTTAACCTCGGTCTTTCATGTTCCGGGATCTCCCTTCAACCTACTTTTTGTTAGTAGGATTGTTCAAGATCTTGATTGTTGTCTGATCTTTTCTCCCTCTTCTTTTGTCATGTAGGATCGTCAAACACAGACTATCATTGATAGAGGACGGCTGTCAAACGGGCTTTATCTCCTGGACGATCTTCCCACTTCACTCTCTGCTATATCCTCCGTCAACTGACATCGTCGTCTTGGTCATGCTCCTCTTCAGATTCTCAAGAAGGCTCTTCCTGATGTCTTTTTACAGGAATTTTCTTGTGAGTCATGTATCTTTGGCAAGCAATATCGTACTTCTTCCCCTCCTATATATGACCGAAGTAGTACTTTGTTTTCTTTAGTTCATTCTGATATCTAGGGTCCTTATAAACTACCCAGTATTTTTGGTTATCGCTACTTTGTAACTTTCATTGATGGCTATTCACGCCTCACATGACTTTATTTACTTCGTGATCGTACTGAGTTAACTTCTGTTTTCCGCACGTTTGTTATTGAAATACGTACGTAATTTTCTACTACCGTACAAACGCTTCGCGCTGACAACGCTCGTGAATACACTAGTCGCAGCTTCTCCAACATATTCACCGAATTTGGGATAATTCATCAAACTTCGTGTGCGTACACACCCCAGCAGAATGGTGTGGCCGAGCGGAAGAATCGTCATCTCCTTGATGTCACTCGGTCACTCATGCTTCGAATGCAGGTTCCGGTTGAATATTAAAACTTTGCTGTCTCTACGGCTTGCTATCTCATTAACCGTATGCCCTCCTCCGTTCTTAACTTTGCTTCTCCCTTCAGTCTCCTGTTTCCTTCCAAGTCCCCATTTTCTCTCACCCCTCGCACATTTGGATGTGCTTGTTATGTTCACTCTCTCGGACCACCAAGTGACAAACTTGCCACCCGCGCCACCAAATGTGTCTTTGTAGGCTACTCTCGTACCCAAAAGGGGTATGTTTGCTACTCTCCCACAATCAACAAGGTACTCGTCTCCGCGAATGTTACCTTTGCTGAAGATGAAAGCTTCTTCTGTCACACCTCCACTCTCCCACCTCAGCCCACAATTCCTCGTCTGGCTGTTCCCGTCACATCTCTGCCTCCCACTTCTTCCGCTCCTCCAGTACTAACTTCACCACCTCTCCCTCCTCCTCCACCTACCCGTGTCTACACTCTCTTCTCATCCAGGATTGCAGCCCGCCAGCAGCCCCCTACTACGGATGCTCTTCTGCGCCTTGACTATCAAGAACCATCCTCTACGGCTCATCCCATGGGAAACTATGTATCCCTACATCGCCTCTCTCCACCGCTTCCCACTTTTGCCCGCTCTTTTTCCACTATTTCCCTTCCTAACTCCTTACAGGATGCTCTACAACATCTAGGCAGGCGTGCGGCCATGGAAGACGAGATGACAGCTCTCTGGGCTAACCAGACTTGGGACCTTGTTCCTCTCCCTCCTGGTCAATCTTGTGTTAGCTGCAAATGGGTCTTCACAGTCAAACATGCTCTTGATGGAACCGTTGATCGTCTCAAAGCCCGGCTGGTGGCTCGGGGCTTCACTCAGCAACATGGCCTCGATTACGACGAAACGTTCTCTCCGGTAGCAAAACTGAGTACTGTACGGGTTATGATCTCTCTTGATGTGCACCGACAATGGCCCCTTCATCAATTGGATATCAAAAAAGCCTTTCTCAATGGCGATCTTCAGGAGACTGTGTATATGCACCAACCACCTGGGTTTGAGACCACGGGGGAATCTCGTGTATGTCTTCTCCGGAAGTCTATATATGGTCTCAAACAATCCCCTCACGCTTGTTTGATAAGTTCAGTAAGGTGGTTCGCGAGATGGGATTCACTCAGAGTTCTGCAGATTTCTCTCTTTACTCATCATCAAGCAACAAAGTCAGTTCTTCTTCTTGTCTATGTTGATGACATTCTGATTACGGGAAACGACACCATCGGGATATGGAAAATCAAACAACATATGAACTCCGTATTTCAGACAAAAGATCTGGGCAATCTGCGATACTTTCTTGGACTTGAGGTTGCAAGGAGACCTGATGGACTAGTCTTATCTTAGCGGAAGTACTGCATAGATCTTCTACAAATTGCGTGCTACTCGGGATGCAAACCTACAGATACTCCGATGGACATGAATCATCAGCTGTCGAATCAAGACTCTGGGAATGACCCTGTTCTGACCAATCCAGAGTACTATCGACGCTTGGTGGGGAAATTAATCTACCTCACGGTTACGCGGCCTGACATCTCATTTGCTGTTGGAGTGGTAAGCCGATTCATGCATACTCCTCGGACTTCTCATCTCCGAGCCGTCGAGCGGATCCTCAGATATTTAAAGAAGGCTTCTGGACAAGGACTTGTTTGTAAGCCATCGTCTTATTTATCTCTTGTTGCCTACTCTTATATGGACTACGCAGGGTCTCTTGATGATAGACATTCCACCACTGATTTCTGCACCTACCTCGGTGGACATCTTATTACCCGGCGCAGCAAGAAACAGACTGTTATTGCTCGCTCGTCTGCTAAGGCTGAATATCGCGCTATGGCAGCGGTCGTATCCGAGGTCACCTGGCTAGAGGGCCTCCTCAGTGATATGAGTCTCACACTCTCCTCTCCTGCTACCCTGCTCTGTGATAGTCAAGATGCCATACATATTGCCAAGAATCCAGTGTTCCATGAGCGCACAAAGCATATTGAAGTTGACTGTCACTTCGTTCGAGAAAAAGGTTCAGTCAAAGAAGATAGTTTTGAAACATGTCTTGACCTCCAGTCAAATTGCTGATATTTTCACCAAGGCTCTCTCATGGACTTTGTACTATCAGTTTTTATCCAAGCTTGGCGCTTGTGACTTGTACGCTCCAGCTTGCGGGGGAGTGTTAAAGATAAAATAGAATGAACCCATTTGGGAGGCCCATGTGTATTGGCCCATGTATAGCTACTTTAGTCCCACATTGTAAATGTAGATATCTCTCTCTATATCTACCTCTATATAAGCGTATGTATTCCTATAATTTGTTAACATATACAATTTTGGGCGATTTTCTCTCTCATGTTTCTCTCTTCTTACAAAAGCCACATGTTAATACCTTAGCCATGTCTCTTAACCAGCTAGATAAAATTAGTTACTACTTCATTAATTCAAAGCTACACTGAAATAACCAGTCACACTTGAGCAAAATCCCATCTCATGAATTCCAGCCAATGCTCACATAAATAATTATAAATGCCTTCATCTCATTCGTATGCAAAACCCCAAAAATTTGTAGAAACTTAGAAGAATCTATATTCGTTAAAATGTTTTGAAAAATCGAAATATCTCGTAAATTAGCATGACACTGACAAATATTTTCATGATCGTGGAATAGTTTTAGTTTACGTGAACGAAATGTTATTTATTAATTGAAATGTTTTTGGCATGTTACCGATTTCACATGAAACTGAAGCCGGAGCTCAACCGACAAGTGCAAGAGTTCAATATCGAGAGTTGGACTTCTAGAATCATGTCTTTGATATCACGCAGAGAAGTAAAATTCAAAGCTCAATAATTTTATTGTGCTTCGTATTAACTCAACAAATACATGTTATTGTACACATATATATAGGTGGGAGGAGTGTCACCTTGACTTCAAACTACGGTGTAAGATTAATCTGTATAAGAGAGGGAGCTTCTAATAGGCCAAGGAATGAGCCTTTACATTGGGCTTTTACATACATACTCCTATAAAAAATTAACCTTTGATAAGTTCAGGGACCAAAATGGTAAAATTAAAGCATATTGCCAAGAAGAATACAAAATGGAAAGCAGTGGGTTCATTTTGATCACTTTTTCATTGTTATAACTTCTGCTTATATTAAGAATCTAAATTTCTGACATTCAGTAGACTCAGGCATTTACGTTTTTGTAACAGGCTCACTGCAGAAAATTCCATGAACTATGGAGCTCCAAGGAATACCGATCACCCTGAACTTAGGCAGCCATTAGCTCTTGAAGTTTGGGAGTCCATTTCAAGGGAAGTCAATCCAAATCAGAAGATAACAATTTTGACTAACGGGCCTCTGACCAACATAGCAAAAATTATTCGTTCTGATGAGAATGCTAGTTCAATAATTCAGGTCAGTTGAAATGTTTGTGCTACATATTGCATGGTTTGTCTTCTTTATAATTGTTCTCTCTTAAGTTGTATGCTTCTTGAAAGATATTGGAATCAGAACAACTGGTCGAGAGAATGGACTATAATGAATTAATGACAATTACAATGCATGGAAATATTTTCAGTTTCAGCACAAATTCTTGCTAGCATCCTGCTGAAGCAGCCCAATCACTCCTCTCTGCTTTATCATGCCACAGCTTCGCCAAGGTTGTGTTGCATCTTGGTTATCCACTATTATTATTGCATCCCAATTTTGCAAGATGCAAGAGTTTTCTAGATTACCTAATGCAGCGCCAGGAGTCCACCTGCCTGCCACCCTGGAGTCCACCAGGGGCCCACCTTGGAGTCCACCAAGGGGGTTTATCAGGCCCGCAGGCCATACACCCCAACCCATCCCCGGCCCCACAACGGAGCCGATAGGTTGTTGAGGTCCAGGGCTTGATCCCCCGACCTCCTTGATAAAGAGTTCGTGATGGGAGTTCGCAGAAGAACTCTTTATCAAGGAGGTCGGGGGATCGAGCTCTGACCTCAACAACCTATCAGCTCTGTTGTGGGGCCGGGGATGGGTTGGGGTGTACGTCCCGTGGGCCTGATAAACCCCCTTGGTGGACTCCAAGGCGGGCCCCTGGTGGACTCCAGGGTGGCAGGCAGGTGGAATCCTGGCCCCGCATCATTACCCCTCATCTCTTGCACATGCATTGTAATGCTCTCACTCGTAGAGCTCCTTGCTCACACTTCCTCATGCATTGTTCATGGTCTTTGTTTTCTACATGCACATAGAGCAGTGTGCACTTCAATTTTCATTAGCCACAATCAAACCTTATGGGATTTTCCTGTTCATTCAGAGCACGTGCATTGCGACCCACTCGGAGCCGAGTTTAGTTATCAACAGTTATATGATCGTCGTGTGGATGATCGGAGGCCGTCATCGCCCTCAGCATGATTATTTGTATTTTTATGTAAATTTTGTTAGTATTTTATATTTGACGTTTGAGAGTTAAGTAAAATCAATTGATTAAATGATCTCAACCTTGAGGACTTAACCTAAACGTTTCCCATTATCTATACTTACCAAATTTTAGGGAAAGGGGTATCAAGAATTTGCTTTCCATCGTAAAGTCTTTTGGTCACATACAAACCGGTTCCAAAGCCCTTGTCTCCCTCCTAAGTTGCCAAAGCCTCCCGGACATTGCCGCCATATAGCCCACTCCACTTCCAGCCACTACCAACATAGCCCTCTAGTCCCTACGCATCTCCTTCCCCTGCAAGTCAAAATTCCTTGAACCCTTGATTCTTCTCACATCTTATATATTCATACCCCTTTGATGACATCTTTTTTATGTCAAGTCTTCGGTAAACTCAAAATAGCTCTTGCAAAATTTCCGGAATGCACCTCAAGAATTATATATTTCTGTTAAATGAAGTCAACTTTTCATGCAACACTCCAAAGGACTTGAAGGAGAAGGATTTTGAAAGTCTAACCAGATAATTGGGATAAATTATAATGATGATTTTGACATTCATAACCAAGCCATTATATTTCAGTATCTATGCGAAATGGATATCATCCATACATGTATTGTTTATTCAAATGCGACCTCACCCTAAAAAACATTGTTGGTTTACGCAATCCATAAACTAGACATTATATATCAATATATTTTTGAAAGATATTGTCTCTGTTGAGATTAAATTATCCAGCAGGTCACGTATATGTGGGATCGTGTTTGGCTTACCCACCGCATTCCAGGTCTGGGTGTTGACCCCGGTGGTCCCCTCTGGCGGAATATCCATGCGGGCCTGTGGTTGAGGTTAATCCCACACCACCTACAGCTTTCTCCCCTCCGTATTCATGTACCCTGCCACCCTTCATCTCAATACCTGGGTTTTGAGATGAACTGTTGGGTTGACTGGTTCTTTCATGGTATCAGAGGGAGGTTGTCCTGCTGCGGGGGTGTATTGCGATTAAATTATCCAACAGGTCACGTGAATGTGGGACCGTATTTGGCTTACCCAGCGCGTTCCAGGTCTGAGTGTTTACCCTGGTGGGCCCCTTTGGAGGAATATCCCTGCGGGCCTGTGGTTGAGGTTAATCTCACACCGCCTGCAGCTTTCTCCCCTCCGTGTTCATGTATCCCGCCACCCTTCATCTCAATACCTGAGTTTTGAGATGAACTGTTGGGTTGGCGGGTTCTTTCAGTCTCCATTTCAATTTTTTCAAAAGTGCATTTGCTTATAAATACAGTTGTGTGTCTATTATTATTATTTACAAGTCGCGTCTATTGTTATTCCCTAACTGAGGGTAGTTCGGTCTTTTGGGTATTTGTTTCTAGGTTTAGTATATGTGTCAGACATTTTCATTTTGGTCATAATGGAATTTTAGTTTCTACTTGGTATCAAAGCTCCCAACCCTAGCCTCAAGCGCTCCCGCTTATTCTTCGCTCTATTCTTCTTCGTGTTCGTTCGCCGCTTGACCACGGTTTTGATTGCGTCTTCCCCGCCCCCTCTTATTGGTGTCACCATGGTGATCTGGAAGTGGTCAAACAAGTAGCCTCACTGCCAACGCGATATGAGTCTATAGAGTCGCACATAAGAGCGTTTGGAAAAGTTGGAGGAATGGATTGTGTTAGTCTTACTCATATGTGACGAGTGAAAGGCCAAGCACTTGACTTATTGGAATTCGTCGAGACATCTCGTTGATTCGTCGAGAGTGTCAAGACATCACAGCTGATTCGTCGAGACCTCAAAGCTAAGGTGTCGAGACCTCACTGCTAAGGCGTCGAGTTTGTCGAGACCTCACAGCTAAGGCATCGAATTTGTCTAGACCTCACAGCTAAGGCGTCGAGTTCGTCGTGACCTCACAGCTAAGGCGTCGAGTTCGTCGAGACCTCATAGCTAAGGTGTTGAGTGCGTCGAGACATCAGCTGATTCGTCGAGACATCTCGTCGATTTGTCGAGTCATCTCATCTGTTCGTCGAGTCATCTCTTCTAATGATTCGTCGAGTTAATTTCATTGGTTCTGGGTCTGCGGATAACGACAGTTCATTGGTTCTAGGTCTGCGGATAGCGACAGTTTCATGCTAATGGACCATGCTCTCAGCTCGGTTCTCATGAATTAAATGCTTTTTGCCACCTGCTCCACTTTTATCCTGATATGTCCCATGGTACTCCTGCTTCTCTTGCTTCCATTGTTATGCCTAGTTTGTATGCGATTACTGCCTCATCTTCTGAGTGGGTGATTGATTCTGGTGCCATCCACCATATGACTGGCTTTTCTTTAGCTTTTCTCTCTTATACTCTTTTGTCTGGTAAAGACAAAGTCATTTATGCTAATGATTTTTTTTCTCCCATTCACTATTGTGGATATCCTCCGACATGGTCGATATATCGGCCGACATAAACGTTTCATGCACAAAACGACACATTTCCGAATTTTTTGCAAAATATTCTTTTGGAATATATCCTCTGATATGTATGCTATTAACCGATATATTTGCCGATATATCAGCCGATATATCCCGACATTTTATCGATTGTTTTTTTCAATTTATTTTATTTGTGTTTATGGTCTAATAGACAATAAACCAAAATTATTTCATTATTTAGGTTATTTTTTCTTTCTTTGGCTTCTCAAGTCCGTTATCGACTTTAATTATGTATGATCTTTGAATTATGAACTAAATGTTTCTTATCTTTCATTATCATCGACAACTTCCTAATATTTTGCTCCCTCTTGTTTTATTTTACGTGTTATACCATTATTAGTAGTGCAACAAAAAATGTTTATATTAGTTTCATAAATTTATGAGTTTAATAAATATCAAATAATCAATATATTAATATATATAAATTAAAAAAATAAATTTATAAATGATTACTCATATAAATAATTAAATATTAAAACCCGATATATGAAATATCTCTGATATATCCCCCTACATATTAAATCCGACATGAAAAACCTAAACCGACATGTCCCCGAAATTCGACATCTACAACCTTGCTCTCATTGCTGGCAAAGACAATATTTCATGTTCTTTGACTATTTCACTTCCTTCTGTTTTTTATGTTCCCTCATTTTCACGCAATTTACTTTCCATTAGCAATTTTACTAGATCTCTAACTGTTCTGTAACTTTTTTCCGGATACCTGTGTTTTTCAGGAACTGTGTACGAAGCAAAATATTGACAATGGTAGGAACCGCGATGGTCTATACTACTTGGATCTTCAGCTTCTCTCTCAGGCTCTATCTTGCTCTACTGTTACTACTGTTAATGTTCACCGCTCGCACTTGTGCCTTGGACATCCGTCTTCTACATATCTCCAAAAATTGTTTCCTGCATTTTTACCATTTTTAGAAACTTTTGTATGTATCGTATGTGATATGTCCAAACATATGCAACATAATTCATTGCATTTATCTTCACCCAGTAGCACTCAATTTGTTGTTCAAATTGATATCTTTGGACTATCTCCCATTTTATCATTATCTTATTTTTGTTAGTTTGTCATCTTATTTTTGTTAGTTTGTTATCTTATATTTGTTAAAAAACATGTGGAGTTTTTTTTCTTGTTTTTTTCCATAAAATGGTCCAGACCCAATTTAATGGCTCTATTTGTGTCCTTCAAAGTGATAATGGAGGGTAATATTACAATCGTGGAGCGTTTGAATCATATCTTACCAGTCATGGTATCATTTACCAGACCACTTGTGTCCACACATCTACCCAAAATGGGGTTACCGAACAAAAAAATTGGCATCTTTTGAATGTTGCTCGTTGTCTTCTTGCTACGATGCATCTTCCCAAATCCTATTGGGGTGATGATATCCTTATCGCTGCCCACCTTATAAACCAGCTTCCATCACGTGTTATTGGCTATGCTACTCCCTTAGCTTGGTTATATACCACGACCGTCATTTACACTTTGCATATGCCACCTCGTGTCTTTAGATGTATATGTTTTGTGCATATCCACTCGCCTCACTGGGACAAATTGGACCCTCAGGCTTATCGTTGTGTGTTCCTTGGCTACTCCACAACAAAAGGGTATCAGTGCTACCATCCCCCCTCCAGGCATATGTTTTGCTCTATGGATGTTACCTTCCGGGAAGGGGTATCATATTTTTTTCCATCGACTCAATCTCTTTCAGGGGGAGAGTTGTGATGATACTGATATTCCTCTTCCACTTCTTCCTCCACAGCCACCGCAACTACCTCCTCCACAACTACTACAACCACCTCTCTCGGGTCCTCCTATCTGGGTTCCTCTGTCTGATACTCTGATCTCTCATTTTCCTCACGTATACCACCGTCGTTCGTCAGGTAAATAGGCTACTAGAGTTCCACTTCTACCAGTGCCCACTTCTGCCTCAAATTCTGATGATGTTGATCTGTATATTCCTATTGCATTGCTAAAAGGTAAGGCTGCATGTATTAAACACCTTATTTTTATTCATGTGGCTTAACACCATCTTACCCCGTCCCATCAGGCCTTTGTTTCTTCACTTTCCTCGGTTGTTATTCCTAAGACATGTATGGAAGCTTTGGGTATCCCGGCATGGACTCGGGATATGAAAAAGGCAAACCATACATGTGATGTCTCCCCTTCCTCCTGACAAGAAAGCTATTGGTTTGAGGTGGGTATTTTCTGTCAAATAGAACCAAGAGGGTAAGGTTGAATGGTTTAAGACACGACTGGTTGCCCAGGGATACGCCCAGACTCAGGGAATTGACTACCAGAAGACTTTCGCTCCAGTGGTTAAGATGGACTTTATTCAAGTGTTGTTGTCATGCACGGCTTGCATGGATTGTGATCTTCATCAACTGGATGTTAATAATGTGTTTCTTCACGGTGAGCTTGATGAAGAGGTATACATGAAATTCCCTCCTGAGTTTATGAAGAAGGGAGCTGAAGATCTTGTCTGTCGTCTTAGAATATCTTTATATGGTTTGAAACAGTCACCTAGAGCATGATTTGGTAGATTTCTCACGACTATGCTCAAATTTAGGTACAAGCAGACGCAGTCTGATCATACAATGTTTATTTAGAGACGTGATCAGAGAATTGTGGCCCTTATTGTCTATGTGGATGACATTTTGATCACTGGTAACGATATGGAAAAGTGTCTCTCTTATTTGCTGAGTTTGAGGTGAAAGACTTGGGAAGGTTACGATACTTACTGGGTATTGAGGTAACTAGATCCGATCAGGGTATTTTTATATCTCAGCAGAAGTACATACTTGATCTTTTGCAGGAGACCGGGATGCTTGGTTGTGTTCTCGCGAACATCCCTATGGAAGAAAATCATGGAATTAGGGAAGATGGTAACAGCGATCAAGAAGATGCACCACACTACCAAAAATTAGTTGGAAAACTTATATATCTATCTCATACTCGTCGTGATATTACTTATGCATTCGACATCCTGAATAGATACATTCATGCTCCCAGGATCAGACATCAAGTGGTAGCATATTGTGTTTTACGGTATTTGAATAAAGCTCCTGGTTTTGGTCTCCTGTTCTCCATGAACAACCACTTGAAGATTGAAGTTTTCACTGATGTTGATTTGGCTGGATGTTGCAATGATCGAAAATTCACAACCGGATATTGTTCCTTCATTAGAGGAAACCTTGTGATATGACGTTTTAAGAAACAAAATGTGGTGGCTAGATCAAGTGCAGAGACAGTATATCGGGCTATGTCACAAGACGTTTGCGAGGGTTTGTAGTTGCGTACCGTTCTACATGACTTGGATTTTCCCGTGACTTCACATTTTTTCTTGTTTTGCGATAGCAAGGCAGCGATTAGTATAGCTCATAACTCATGCCAACATGACAGGACAAAACATGTTGAGATTGATCGAGACTTCGTCAATGATCACTTAGATAAACAACTATGGTCACGCCATTCGTCCATTCTAAAGTGACTGACATCTTCCGTACAACTTGAGTGAGAGAGTTGCGAGTCTATTATTATTATTTACAAGTCGTGTCTATTGTTATTCCCCAACTGAGAGTAGTTTGGTCTTTTGGGTGTCTTTTTCTAGGTTTAGTATTTATGTGTAAGATATTTTCATTTTGGTCACAATGGATTTTTTAGTTTCTACTGATACTCCGTGCATAACATTTTTGTAGAAAGAAGCCAAAAAATTTAATAATGTCAAAAAAATTGCTTTACAACTTGAGAGAGTGCATATATATAGGAAGAGAGAAGAGAGAAATTCCAATCTAAGATGTGGGATCAATCTAATATGGGCCAAAGTAATGGGCCATTTTACAAGGCTTTCCTAGCACGTTTGTTTGAAAAGCCTAATTAAGAGCCCATCTAGGGGCCCATTTTTCTCTCTTTTCTCTTTTTTTTGTATGTCTCACATCTTGGATTGAGATTTCTCTCCTTCCTCTTTTCCTATATAAATGTATTCATACTTGTAATTATTCATTCAAGAAGTATATACAAGGTTTGAGGTCACTCTTTACATGGTATCAGAGGGACCGGTCTTCTCCTTGGGTCTCCCGGTTTTTGTCTGCAGTCTCTGGTTTTTTAATCGCTCCGAGCTCCCCTCTCTGCGGTCTCCGCGGTCTCCATTTTTCTAACCGCCCCGAGCTCCTCTCTGGCGGTCTCCTGTCCTACTTACGGCCAAATATATGTTTGTTGGCTACTCATGTACTCAAAAGGTGTATGTTTGCTACTCTCCTTTTGATGGCAAGTTGGTCGTCTCGGCGGATGTCACGTTCTGCGAAGACCAACCCTTCCACTTACCTTCCCCCACCTCGTCTTCCTCTCCTCTTCCCCGGCCTGCCGTACCTGTCACACCCTCTTCTCTGCCATCTCCATCCTCCTCTCTCCCTGCCCCCCCCCCCCTCGGGTTCCTCTGCCCCTTCTCCGTGTCTACACTCGTCGTCGCTCCAAGGATGGTTCCCTGCACTAGCTCCCTGCTCCCAGCGACACCCCGACAACGACAGATCTAGCTCTCGCTTATACAGCTCATCCCTTGGCCAACTATGTTTCTCTCCATCGTCTTACTCCACCTCTCTACGCCTTTGCCACCTCTCTTTCCTCTAATTCTATTCCTAACACTGTGCAGAAGGCGCTTCAACACCCGGGGTGGCGGGCGGCCATGAACGATGAAATGCGGGCTCTCTGGGCTAACCGGACTTGGAATCTGGTTCCTCTTCCTGCAGGCCAACACTATATTAGCTGTAAGTGGGTCTTTGTTGTTAAACATGCGGCGGATGACACCATTGAACGTCTCAAGGCCCGCCTCGTGGCACGGGGTTTTACTCAGCAACATGGCCTTGATTATGAGGAAACCTTCTCTCCGGTGGCCAAATTGAACACGGTCTGCATTCTTCTCTCCTTGGTTGTTCATCGACATTGGCCTCTTTATCAGCTGAATGTTAAGAACGCCTTCCTCAACGGCGATCTGCAGGAGACTGTTTATATGCATCAACCTCCCGGGTTTGAGACCACGAGGGAGTCTCGGGTCTGTCATCTTCGGAAATCTATTTATGGTCTTAAACAGTCCCCGCGCGCTTGGTTTGAAATATTCAGCAAGGTTGTCTGTGATATTGGCTTCATCAGAGCTCGACTGACTTTTCTCTCTTCACCCGACACCGGTCAACCGGAACTGTGATCTTACTTGTCTATGTTGACGATATCCTCATTGCTGCCAACGATACTACAAGGATACAACATATCAAGCAACAGTTAAACTCCGCCTTTCAGACCAAAGATCTTGGCAACCTTCGGTATTTTCTTGGGCTTGAGGTTGCTCGACGCCCCGATGGTCTTGTGTTATCCCAAAGGAAGTATTGTATGAACCTCCTTCATGATGTCGGCTATTCTGGATGCAAACCTGCGGATACTCTTATGGACGTCAATCACAAGCTCTCGGCCCACAACTCTGACTCCGACACGCTGCTTACAAATCTGGAATACTATAGACGCTTGGTTGGGAAGCTGATCTATCTTACGGTTACTCGACCAGACATTTCTTTTGTCGTGATTGTCATGACCCGTCTCAACAAGATCAGAGTGCGTTTTGGACGGGTCGTGATGTCACAGACATGCAGAGAGGAACAATGTCTGCTAAGGCTGAACCAGAAATTCTACAACTAGTTTTTAAATTTGTTATTTTTGAAAAGAGTTTTAATTGATTTTAAATTGGTGCGGAAGTCGCACATAAATAATTAAAAAGCTGTCGTGCATGCATTTTTTTTATAAAAACTAAGTCATATGCAGTATTGAAACTAAATGAATGCAACTAGTCACAAAGGTAGAAATATCATAAGTGAAATGAACTAGTACAATGCTTCACCCTACAAGTTGTACTCGATACACGAGAAAATGTTTGACGATAACTAATACATGAATAGAAAAAAATTCAACAGTAACTGAAACAAAATACATAAAACATGCTGATACATTAAACAGAATGAAACCTCCAAGCAAGTTGTAGCTAGCAGAAGAAAAACTCAGGAACCAGACGGTGCAGTAACGAAACCTAAGGCAAATCCAAACAGCAGGAAATTGTCTCAGAACACGAAAACACATAAAGATTCAAGTTAATAAATTGCACAAAAGTAAGTAGAGGAAGCAAGAGCTCAGTGAGCTAGTTTTACATGTAGCAACCTACTACCAGACAAGTAACCATGTCAAACAAGATGTTTTTACCTAAATGGCTTACTCCGGAATTTAGCCTAGCTGCAATACCATAAGCGGAATACATTGAAGGGTGAAGGTGTTGTCATTTGGTGTACATGATTCTAGTGTATGAATTGGCGTAAGTCTTATCAACAACGGTGCTTGCAATGGTCGACTAATGGTTTCTGTTACCAGTTAGTCGGAGGCTCGATTCAACGCGTCACACCAAACCAACACCCTCCTCTCAATGTTTGCCTAAGATATTAGACAATTTCAGGGATTCATAATTTATTTGGATAGTTTATTAATTAGACGATTCCAGTCTATAAGGGACTATTTCATAACAAAAAGTGAAGTAAATTAGATCTCATGTTTGCAAGCAAGAGAGGTGTTTCTACTTGCCTTAAGGCGACTTCGAAAATACTAGCGTCAGCTAAGTGGCGCAAGCGAGGTTAGAAGCTCGCGCTAAACCTGTTCCAGATCAAAATGCATTTCAAACAAGATTTCTACACTTGTACATGCGTTTAATATTCGCACCACAAAACAGGAGAGGGGTTTAGAAATTTATCTCCCTCGAAAGTGAGGGGAGAAGAGACTACTGCGAGGGATCGGGAGTTTTGGTGGCGTTTGGAAGCAAAAATCCCTAATTCGGAGAGGGCTTGGAGCGATTCCACCACCTAAATCCGAGGACACGCACTGAAAAACACACAAATCCGGGATTAGCGAGTTATACGATGGACATAGGTTGGATCGTCCAAAAACTATAGATCAGAGAGCGAAAAATTAGCGTAAAAAAATTAGGGCAAACTGAAAATGAGAGTTAGGCGGGGATCCTTACCCACAGAGACCAGATCTCGGCTCAGAAATCCACGAAGAGGGGTTTCGAGCGAAACCCTAGGAGTCCCTCACGAAATCCAGCGGCCAGAACGAGGAGCTAGGGTTGCCGGAGAGGAAACGATGCCCTTGCCCTCACTGGCCGGAGAAGGAGAAGAGGAGGAGAGAAGGTAACTGCCCCCTGGATGCAGCCGACCAAGAGAATAGGGGTTGCTGCGGGATTTGTCGGCCAAGGGGGAGCGCCGAAGACGACGGGGAAGCAAGAGGAAGAGGTGTCAGGCCTGGAGGCGGAGGAGGGGGCTGTCAGGCGCTCGGGAGGCGGAGGCGGGGCCGTCGGGGGCGAAGGAGGCGGGATCGGGAGGAAAAATCCTGCGCGATGCGGGTTTTGGACCGGGGGGGTTTCAGGTTATAAGAGAGGTAAGTCTTTTTTTATTATTATTATTTATTATTTTGTTATGAAAATGAGGTTGTTATATTCTCCTCTACTGAGAAAGTTTCGTCCCGAAACTTTTTGAAGATTCTCTGAATGGAACTAAAACAACGAGTTTCAGACGACATACACTTCAAAGAGAAGTTTGCAGAATAACGCATGAAAGCTAACCATGAAAGATACTGAAATAACAAGTCAAACTTAGAGACGTACCAAGAATCAAGAGAAGAGTTGCGAATACTTGCTGCGCATGTCGGATTCGAGTTCCCAACTGTACTCCTCAGACTTGTCATGCACCCAAAGTACCTTCAACATAGGAATGGTTCTCTTGCGAAACTTGCGTTCTTGGTATTCGACGATCTTCGCAGGCTCGACTAGATAGGACAGATTGGCTTCGGGAAACACAGGAACTTCTTTAAGAACATGATTAGGATCGTGGATATATTTCCGAAGCTGACTAACATGAAAGACATCATGGACATCGGCCAAAGAAGCAGGTAGCTCCAGACGATAGGCAGATCCCCCAATACGTTCTGAGATGGCGTACGGTCCTACGAACCTCGGGCTGAGTTTATGATGACGACCGAACCGTTTCACTCCAGGAGTAGGGGAAACCTTCAGAAACACTTGATCACCCACGACATATTCTAATGGACGGCGGCGCTGATTTGCATACTTTCTCTGTCTCTCAATGACACGACTGAGCTGAAGACGAGTCTTCCTGGTAGCTTCTTCCATTTCCTGAAGTAACTCCGGTCCCAACCCCACCTTCTCACCAACCTCTGACCAGTATAGCGGGGTTCTACAACGTCGCCCGTACAGTGCTTCGAAGGGGGCCATCTTAAGGCTCTCTTGATAGCTGTTGTTGTAGGCGAATTCAACCAAGGGTAGATGTTCATCCCAAGCTCCCTTGTAGTCCAAAATATAACAACGTAGCATATCTTCAAGAATCTGATTAACTCTCTCAGTCTGATCATCAGTCGTCGGGTGGTAAGCAATGCTTAGGTTGAGATCAGTGCATAAAGCTTGCTGAAATCCTTTCCAGAAGTGCGATGCAAATCTCGAGTCACGATCAGAAACAATTCACAGAGGAATCTCATGGAGTCTAACAATCTCTGAAACATAGATCCGGGTCATCTTCTCGGTGTAATGACCCTCCTTATACGGAATAAAATGAGCCACTTTAGCCAAGCGATCCACAATAACTCAAATCGCATCATGCCCTCTCGGAGTGTGAGACAATCCAGTGATGAAGTCCATAAAAACATCTTCCCACTTCCATTCAGGGATAGGCAGAGGTTGCAAAAGACCACCAGGACGCTGACGCTAAGCTTTCACCTTCTGACATGTAAGACATCGAGAGATGAAACGAGCGATGTAATTCTTCATACCAGACCACCAAACGATCTGCTTCAAGTCATGATACATCTTGTTGTTGTCAGGATGGCCAGATGTGCGAGGCTCGTGAGCTTCTCGGCAAATACAATACAGCAACTCAGGGACATCGGGAATGCAGAGGCGGCCTCGAAAACGAAAAACATCATCAGAGATGGAGAAATCTGGGAGAGTAACGAGTTCAACCTGTCGGCGAATGCGTTGGAGTGCGGGATCAGATGGTTGTAAATCCTTCACCTGCTCTACCCATAACAGACCAGAAACCCCCTCATGACCCTCGGGTGCGATAAATATGTCCATCTGGTCGAGGTCATCAATCAGGGCTACAAGAATAGCTGACATGGGTGCACAAGCGACAACAGAAGTCTGCCGACTCAACGCATGTGCCACTGAATTGGCCTTACCAGGAACATACGTGAGCTACAAGTCATAGTCTGAAACAAACTCGAGCCAACGTCTCTGACGAAGATTGAGGTCCTTCTGAACAAAAATGTACTTCAAGCTCTGATGGTCGGTGTAAAAGTGACACCTCACACCATAAAGATAATGGCATCACGGCTTCAAGGCAAACACCACTGCAACGAATTATAGGTCATGGGTGGGATAGTTGCGCTCATGAATTTTCAACTACCTCGACCCATAAGCAATAGCATGGTCATCCTGCATCAGAACGCATCTCAAACCAACTCCAGAAGCATCAGTGTAGACTGAAAAGTCCAACCCATCTGACAGAAGAGCTAGCACTGGCGCGGAACATAGTCGCTGCTTCAGCTCAGAAAATGCCTGCTCACACTGATCTGTCCACTCAAACCTCGCATGCTTTTGAGTTAGCCTTGTCAGAGGAGCGGCAAGGGAGGAGAAACCCTTGACGAAGCGCCGGTGATAACCAACCAACCCAAAGAAACTGCGGATCTCGGTAGGAGTAGAAGGCCGCTTCCAGTCCATCACTGCGGAGACTTTGGCGGGGTCAACGGATAGCTCATCCCCTGAAATGACATGCCCCAAGAAGGCAACACGATCCAGCCAGAACTCACACTTCGCCAGCTTGTCACAGAGTTGATGCTGGCGTAGGGTGGAGAGGACAAGTCTAAGTGAACTGCATGATCTTCACGAGTTTTGGAGTAGACCAAAATATCATCTATGAAGACGATGACGAACTTGTCTAGGAACTCACAACACAGTTCATCATATCCATGGAACCAGATGGGGTGTTAGTCAACCCAAAAGACATCACCAAGAATTCAAAATGTACATATCGAGTCCGGAAGGCTGTCCTGGGGATGTTGGATTCCTTGATCCTTAGCTGATGGTAACCCGTTCTGAGATCTATCTTGGAAAACACAGAACTGTCATTGAGCTGATCAAAGAGGTCATCTACGCATGGGAGGGGATACTTATTCTTGAAGGTAACCTTATTCAGCTCCCGATAGTCGATATAAAGCCTCAGGGAACCATCCTTCTTCACGAAGAGGACGGGGGCTCCCCAAGGAGACGAGCTGGGACGAATGTATCCACGCTCAAGTATCTCATCCAACTGCAATCTGAGCTCTTCCAACTCGCGCGGTGTCATACGGTATAGAGCTTTAGATATGTGGCGCGTTCCAGGCTCCACATCAATAGATAACTCTACATCACGATCTGGAGGCATTCCAGGCAACTTAGTGGGGAACACGTCAGAGAACTCGGAAGCAATCGGGATAGACTCAAGTTGCGGTATGACAGCATCCGAATGTGAAGCATACACGAAACAAGCAGAACAACCCTGACTAAGAAGGGGAGCGGCGCGCACAACACAAATTACCTTCAGGTGGCTGCGGGTATGAACATAAACACTGTAGTCCTTGTCGCCAATGCTGAGATTGACCCTCTTTGCCACACAGTACAGCTTAGCTCGATACGCGACCAACCAATTCATTCCCAAGATTACGTCGAATTCTGACATTTCCAGAACTATGAGATCGGCGAAAACTTGCAAGTATCAAGCAGGATCGGGCAATTGAGAACGCCGCTGGTTGAGAGATGCCGATGACCGAGTACAGAAACCTCGAAAGGGACCTCAAGTGTCGAAGTAGACCAACTATGAAGGTCCACGATGTGGCGAGCAATAAAAGAGTGATGCACTAGAATCAAATAAGATTTGCATCCACTTATTCTTGACCATAAATCTTCCTAAAAAGGGAAAAGCATGACGCATGTCAAGATTATTCGAAACTAAGGCAGACCAGTTTTTGAATGTAGAAAAATTAGAATTAAAATTCGACACAACAACGTACCAGAGATGACGTCGATCGAAGCGCGCGCCTCGCCCTGAGTGATGACATTCAGCACAGCCCTACCCCTGTCCTGAGCTCCGGGGACAACCTGCAGTGGCTGACTGGGAATCAGGCTTTCCCTCATAGTGCAGTCTAGCTTGAGGTGTCCAACCTTCCTGCACTTGAAACAGGTCTTCTGCCTATGACGACAGTCCTTCAGCTGGTGGCCCAGCTTCTTGCAGTACGTACAGACGGTGGAGGTAGAGGCAAGCGTCATCTGAGGCGGCGGAGCATGGATGTCCTTTTGCTTCTTCAGGAGAGAACGACAGACTTGGGCAACATGGCCCACCTTGTGACAGAAGGCGCACACCACCTTGGGCCCGGGACCTTGCTCCTGAGATGGAGCACTCTTGCGCTTGAGGTCGGATGCTACGGCATTACTGCCATGCTGGACTTTCTTGGCAGAACGATCCAGCTCAATCGCTTCCACCTTCAAGGCGGCTCCCACAGTCTCCGTGTGGGTGGTGGCGCCATGGGCTACCGCATGTTGCTGGAAGTCATGACGGAGTCGCTTCACGAAACGGCTGATCCTTTTGGCTTCATCCGGCACGAACTCCGCAACAAGGAGGGATATGCGGGAGAACTCTCTTACATACTCGGTCACTGTCCTGCCAAACTGCTGAAGAGATAGGAAATTCTCAGCTAACTTATCCCGCTCCACAGAAGAGAGGAAGTTCTCCATAAGAGCGTCCTTGAACTGTCCCCAAGTCAAGGTGGCAGAATCAGAGAGGCTGCGGCGTTGAAGCCACCAAGTGTAAGCATCCTCGGTCAGCTGATAGGCCGCAAGGAGAACCTTTTGGGCCTCGGGAACTGCAATATACTCAAAGTGTTTCTCCATTTGGGAGACCCATTCAATGATCACGAAGTAATCACGGTCGCCGTTGTAGGTAGGCGGATTTTGTCTCTTGAAAGCCAGTGTGTCTGTCATCACTACAGGAGTAGTCGGACTTGGCACGAGCGGGGGCTCTGCGGTGCCAGCAGACAAGCCGGTCCCAGATCCAGGTGCATGAGGGGTGGTGGTATCAGCTACGCCAGTCGTCCCTGCGCTGCTGGAACCAGAGGCTGGATCAAGAGTTGGGAGTTCCCCCTCCAGACGTGTGTCACGCTCCAGAAGCTATCTCAAAAGCTGAGCAATTTCATCTCTAGGGGCCTCCCTTGCAGCAGGGTTAGCTTTCTTTTGCTGTGTTCGCTTAGGAGCCATCTAAAAGAAGCATAAAAGAATTGAGTAAGAGAAACGGTCAGGCTAAGCATAGCGGGTCTAGACTACAGGTTCTTGCATTCTAACACTGTTGGATACATAAATCATGTAATAGTTACAACATTTTCAGTAAACAACTCTAGGTGATAGCCATGCAAATGCAAATGCGACGATAGAATCGCGTGCGATATAATTATGATTGTGAAATCCATGTGTATACAATCGTCATCTGTTGCTCTTAGCGTAACACTTATGCAATGAGTTATGATATGCATGCAATGTAATTATGCCTACAATGCATTCCTAAAAATGCCCATGAATGCAAACACATGTCATGTTAAGCGCCCATATCACTTAACATGTCTTGCGCATTATGATTATAATGTCACGCACTTGAAAATATTAAACCGCTCATACAATTTAATATTTGCAAGCGGTGTATATCCTAGTGGAAATTCATATACATATAAATGTTAAGTTTGCCTATACTCTCTTAACATTTGCACACATACTACTCATGTTTATGAGTAAGTGTGTGCGTGTTTCAGCCTCGAACAACAGATAATGACAGAGTGAGTGAAGCAATGATGCATGTATGAATATTTTTACATAATAGAATTTCAAAATATGTAATACTTTCAAAAAACTTCATTTTTAGGGGCTAACCTCCCTCTGATACCAACTGTCACGACCCGTCTCCACAAGATCAGAGTGCGCTTTGGGCGGGTCGTGATGTCACAGACATGCAGAGATGAACCATGTCTGCTAAGGCGGAACCAGAAATTCTACAACTAGTTTTTAAATTTGTTATTTTTGAAAAGGGTTTTAATTGATTTTAAATTGGTGTGGAAGACACACATAAATAATTAAAAAGCTGTTGTGCATGCATTTTTTTTATAAAAACTAAGCCACAAACAGTACTGAAACTAAATGAATGCAACTAGTCACAAAGGTAGAAATATCATAAGTGAAATGAACTAGTACAATGCTTCACCCTAAAAGTTGTCCTCGAAACAAGAGAAAATATCAGACGATAAATAATACATGAATAGAAAAAAAAACCAACAGTAACTGAAACAAAATACATAAAACCCGCTAATAAATTAAACAAAATTAAACCTCCAAGCAAGCTGTAGTTGGCAGAAGAAAAACTCAGGAATCGGACGGCGCAGTCACGAAACCTAAGACAAATTCAAACAGAAGGAAAATGTCTTAGAACACGAAAACACATAAAGATTCAAGTTAATAAATTGCACAAAAGTAAGCAGAGGAAACAAAAGCTCAGTGAACTAGTTTTACATGTAGCAACCTACTACCAGACAATTAACCATGTCAAACAAGACTCTTTTACTTAAATAGCTTACTCCGGAGTTTAGCCTAGCTGCAATACCATAAGCGGAATATATTGAAGGGTGAATGTGTTGTCATTTGGTGTACATGATTCTAGTGTATGAATTGGCGCAAGGCTTGTCAACTACGGTGCTTGCAATGGTCGACTAATGGTTTCTATTACCAGTTAGTCGGGAGCTCGATTCGACGCATTACACCAAACCAACACCCACCTCTCAGTGTTTACCTAAGTTATTAGACAATTTCTGGGATTCATGATTTATTTGGACAGTTTATTAATTAGACGATTCTAGTATATAAGAGGTTATTTCATAACAAAAAATGAAGTAAATTAGATCTCATGTTTGCAAGCGAGAGAGGTGTCTCTACTTGCCTTAAGGTGACTTCGAAAATACTAGCGACAGCTAAGTGACGCAAGCGAGGTTAGAAGCTCGCGCTAAACCTGTTCAAGATCAAAATGCATTTCAAACAAGATTTCTACACTTGCACATGCGTTTGATATTCGCACCACACAACAGGAGAGAGGTTTAGAAATTTACCTCCCTCGAAAATTAGGGGAGAAGAGACTACCGCGAGGGATCTGGAGTTTTGGCGGCGTTTGGAAGCAAAAATCCCTAATTCGTAGAGGGCTTGGAGCGATTCCACCACCTAAATCCGAGGACACGCACTGGAAAACACACAAATCCGGGATTAGCGGGTTATACGATGGACATAGGTTGGATCGTCCAAAAACCCTAGATCGGAGAGCGAAAAATTAGCATAAAAAAAGTTAGGGCAAACTGAAAATGAGAGTTAGACGGGGATCCTTACCCAAGGAGAGCAGATCTGGGCTCAGAAATCCACGAAGAGGGGTTTTGAGCGAAACTGTAAGAGTCCCTCACGAAATCCACCGGCCGGAATGAGGAGTTAAGGTTGCCGAAGAATAAACGATGCCCTTGCCCTCACTGGCCGGAGAAGCGGAAGGGAGAAGGTAGCCGCACCCCCCCCCCCCCCCCCCCCTCTCCCCCCACCCCCTGGATGCAGCCGGCCAAGACAAGAGGGGTTGCTGCGGGATTTGTCGGCCAAGGGGAGCGCCGGAGACGACGGTGAAGCAAGAGGAAGAGGCGTCGGGCCTGGAGGTGGGGTTCGCCGACCACTGGAGGCGGAGGAGGGGGCTGCCAGGCGCTCGGGAGGCGGAGGCGGGGTCGTCAGGGGCAAAGGAGGCGGGATCGGGAGGAAAAATCCTACGGGATGCGGGTTTTGGACCGGGGGGGGGGGGGTTCGGGTTATAAGAGAGGCTAAGTCTTTTTTTATTATTTATTATTATTATTTATTATTTTGTTATGAAAATGAGGTTGTTACGGTGGTAGTCATGAGTCGTTTTATGCATGCTCCGTACATCTCATCTTCAAGCTGTCGAGCTCATTCTTCGATATCTCAAGATCGCTCCAGGATAAGGGCTTGTGTACAAGCCATCCACATCTCTATCTCTTGTCGCGTACTCTGACGCTGACTATGTGAGATCCATTGTTGATATGCATTCCACAACTGGTTTCTGTACCTACTTCGGTGGACATCTCATAACTTGGCGTAGCAAGAAACAGACTGTGGTTACTCGGTCTTCTGCTAAAGTCGAGTACCGGGCTATGACTGCTGTTGTTTTCGAGTTAACCTACTTTGAGAGCCTTCTGGGAGACTTAGGTGTTCGTCTCTCATCACCGGCTACCATATTTTGTGAAAGTCAAACAACAATACATATAGGCAAGAATCTGGTCTTTCACGAACGCACAAAGCATATTGAAGTTCACCGTCACTTTATCCGGGAAAAGGTACAGTCAAAGAAGATTGATTTGGAGCATGTTCCTGCTACAAACCAAGTTGCTGACATCCTGACTAAAGCTCTCTCCCGACAGCTATACTACCAGTTTTTATCCAAGCTTGGTGCCTACGACTTGTACGCTCCAGCTTGTGTGGGAGTGTTAGAAAAGCCTAATTAAGAGCCTATCTAGGGGCCCATTTTTCTCTCTTTTCTCTTTCTTTGTATTAGTCTCACATCTTGGATTGAGATTTCTCTCCTTCCACTTTTCCTATATAATGTATTCATTCTTGTAATTATTCATTCAAGAAGTATATAAAAGGTTTGAGGCCACTCTTTGCGACGTCTAACACTCCCCCGCAAGCTGGAGCATACAAGTCGTAGGCACCAAAATTGGATAAAAACTGATGATCTAATGGTCGTGGTAAAGCTTTGGTAAGACTGTCAGCCACTTGCCCAGAAGCAGGTATATGCTTTAATTTCAATTTCTGTAATTGAACCTTTTCTCGAACAAAGTGATAGTCAACTTCAATGTGTTTTGTTCGCTCATGGAACACTGAGTTCTTAGCAATATGTATGGCCATCTGACTGTCACAAAACAGAGTTACTGTTGAGGATAGTTTAACTCTCAAATCATCAAGAAAACTCTCAAGTCAGGTAAGTTCTGGCACAACAGCCGTCATAACACGATACTCAGCTTCAACAGAAGAACGTGCAACAACAGATTGCTTCTTGATACGCCAGGTGATAAGATTTCCTCCAAAGTGATGCATGACGAATCTATAGGCGGCGGATAAATGGTGACCTAACCCTACATGTTATGCAAAAGTCCGACCGTTAGATCACAATTTGATAATAAACAATATCATCTCACGCAGTTAATTTAAGACAAGGCAAAATAATTTAATTAAGCGAGGCAAACTTAGGCTTTCCTCCGCGTGGAGGGCCAAAGCAAGAGCGCGCGACGAATAAACCCTGCAAATCACAATATTTATCTAACAAACTATTACCATACGAGATATCCAAACAAATATGATGTCCAATCCGATAAATAAATGCTGAAAAATAATAATTCAATACAACAATACTCACTAAATAGTGGGCTGATCAAGACAATGAAGAGATCAGAGCCGGATGCATTTTGACGACAATCCAATGTGGAACCGGAGGCGTGGAAATATCGTAGGTGGTTGTCCTAGATGGTGGAGGGTGGAATCGGACCGGAAATGGATAGATCCGGCCACGTCTGGATAGATCCGGGCGGGGAAGGGTAGATCCAATAATTTAAAATCAGATACGGACTGAAATTTCCAGATCGGGGCTGATCCAGAAGGGGGACGACTTTGGGAAGGGGGTTCCACGGAAGGAGGGGCTGTGGGGTTGGGAATATTGGTGAATAGGGATGCTCAGTGGTTGTTGGTGAGACAGGGGTGGCTGGTGGGGATGCACAAGAAGGGTTCGCCCTGTAGCCAGGAGGCGGGAGAATAGCCGCATAGGCCCTGGAAGGGGGCGACAATAGGGAGAGAAACGGGGAGGGAGTGGGCTGAGGGTGGCGGTTTAGCAGGGGGCAGCTGCCTGGGTCGACGGCTAAAGGGAGACAACATGATGTAGATGGGGAGCCTATAGGCAGCGGCCAGACATGTGGGGGCTCACTGTTGAAATTATAGAAGTGGAGTAGTAAATTTCATAAATGAACAGTGAACCTCAAGGGAAAGAAGAATTCTGGACAGCTGTTAGGCCGACTGTTTTGAGGGAGGGTTGTAGGGGCTGCGGATGAGGGTTTCAGAGGGGGAAGGAGCCTAGGGTTAGAGGGTGCCTTGGGGAGGGAGATACAAGTCTATTAGTCGTCAGCTAGGGTTCCACGGAGTCTGCACCGTGGCTTGATCGCTGGAATCCAGGATTTCTTTTCACCAAATACTGCAATGTCTATAATCAGCTCACTGCTCCTTTATTTATAAGAAAAGACAACCTAGGGCGTCCCACCATCAACGACTATGATTGGTCGGAGGTGGAACCACTCAAATACATCAAATAAAAACATAAAATAATGAAGTAATATATGAATTTGACGCGCAACGCGAATCCGGACGGATCCACGGAGTCCGATCGTCGATCCAGACACGTCATATATGGAAAGTCGCCAATTAGTCCTGAACGGGCCCAAAACTCGTCATCGTCTCTGCTCCGCATCACAAATTATATACATAAACCATTATTAGAGTGTCGATCATCCAGAGAGCATGCATAGTCAAAATTTGAATACGCAATCAGAGATAGAGAGGAGAATGTCTTATACACTAGCACTTGTCCAAGAGTAGTCTTCAAATACCTGAGGATGCGTTCGACTGCCTGGAGGTGAGAAACCCGTGGAGCATGCATAAAACGACTGATTACTCCAACAGAAAAGTTTTCCCACAAGGCGCCAATAGTACTCTATATTCGAGAGTAGTGAATCAGAATCAGATCCATGAGTACACAACTTGTAATTGATATCCATCAGAATTTTCGTAGGTTTGCACCGTGTAAGGCTAGCATCTTGAAAAAGGCCAAGACAATACTTCTGTTGTAACAGGATAAGGCCATCAGGTCTCCTTGCTACCTCATGTCCAAGAAAGTACCGAAGATTTCCCAGATACTTGGTTTGAAAAACAGAGTTTAAGTGTTGTTTAATTTGATATATTCCTGCGGAGTCATCACCAGTAATCAAAATATCATCCACATAGACCATGAGAATGACTGTCCTGATCGATTGGTGACGAGTGAAAAGTAAGAAATTTGTTGAGCTTTTCTTGAAGTCATTCTCACGAACAGCCTTACTAAATTTTTCATACTATGCTCGAGGAGACTGTTTGAGACCATGAATTGATTTTTTGGGCAGACATACATGAGACAACCTTGTGGTCTCAAACCCGGGTGGTTGATATATGTATACAGTTTCAAAAAGGTCGTCATTCAGAAAAGCATTTTTGATATCAAGCTGATGCAGGGGCCTCTGACAGTGAACTGATAAGAAGATCAGAAGCCGGATAGAATTTAACTTGGCAACTGGGGAGAAAATCTCACATGATCAAGTTCTTGTTGTTGATTGAACCCCCGAGCCACAAGTTGTGCTTTGAGACGTTTAACAGTCCCGTCTGTGGCATGTTTGATCACAAAAATCCACTTGCAACTAACATAACTCTGTCCAGGAGAGAGAGGTACAAGATCTCAAGTGTGATTGACCCAAAGAGCAGACATTACATTTCCTCATTTATGGTCGTAAGCCATCTCGGATGCTGAAGAGCCTCCTATAAAGAGTTAGGAATAAAAATGGAGAGAGAAAATGCAAATTTAAGAAGTGGTGGGGAGAGGTGATGTTAAGGAGATGTAATTTTCCATAAGATGAGTCATGGATGTTGATGCCGGATTGACAGGTCGCGAGAGCACACCGGTTAAAGGAGGCTGTTGCAGGGCATCGGATTTGGGAGGGCATTGAGTGTAAACTAGACGAAGAGGTGGTTTGGATTGGACGGGCGTAGGTGTAGGTGTAACACCCTCATTCTGTCACGAATAATATAACAGAAGGTCCGGTCGGGCCCTCACGTTATATTACACGAACAGACTAAAGGGTTACGAAATGAAACCATAATTTCTTTATAATTTTAAACGCAATTTAACACAGAGTTAGAAACTAGCGGAAACATTAATGAGATAAAAACAACCACCCAATTAGGAATGTTCACTAACAGTTATAACCGGGAATGAAAAGACATGTGCGAACAAGAAAAAGTTGACCGAAAATTTGGAGTAACAAAATTTTTATTATCCAGAAAGATATCTATTACAAAGGTATGACCTCCCTTTTATAGAATGGAGGAGATAAGAAAAATTACAAATAAGCAATGTGAGACTAATAATTACGGGAACAAGCATCTATATAAGTCGCATAAGCCGCGCGGTTAGACTAACCGCACGACAACTACAATGTGCAGAAGACAACCTGACACTGTCTTCAAGTCTCCATAGACAAGCCGCCAGACCGCCCGGTCACCAATCAGCACCAACCGCCTAGCAAACCGCTGGAGAGAAAACGCCAGACCGCGCGGTCTCCAAGCTGCTAGAGGCAGACCGCCAGACCGCCCGGTCTCCAAGCCCTCAGGGGCATACCGCCAGACCGCCCGGACACCATGCAACAACACTCCCCCTCAAACTGGAGCATATATATCAATCATGCCCAGCTTGCTGCAGATGTGGAAAAAGAAAGTAGACACAGACTTGATAAAGATATCTGTTAGCTCGTTGTCGGAGGTAACGAATGAAGTACAGATCTGTTTCTTCAAAATCTCTTCCCAAATAAAATGACAGTCAACTTCAATGTGCTTTGTCCTCTCGTGGAAGACCAGATTTTTAGAGATATATATAGCGGTTTTGTTGTCGCAAAACATAGGTAGAGGATGGTTGTAGACCTCTCATAAGTCAAGCATGAGAGCTTGCAACCACTTTAATTCACATGTGGTCGACGACATACTTCGATACTCTGCTTCAGCACTTGACCTGGAGACGACAAATTGTTTCTTGCTCTTCCAGCTCACAAGATTTCCCCCCACAAATGTACAAAAGCCCGATGTGGACTTGCGATCTTCTTTGTCATCAGCATAGCTAGAATCCGAATATGCTTCAACCTTCAAGTAACCATTCTTTTGAAACAGTAGTCCTTTACCTGACGCCGCTTTAATATATTACAATATCCTCAGTGCAGACTGCAAATGACACTCCCTAGGAGCTTGCATGAACTGGCTAATCTTGCCTACAACATAGGAGATGTCGAGTTTGGTTACCGTGAGATAAATGAGTTTGCCAATCAAACGTCTGTACCTCGTAATATCTGATAGAGTAGGCGAGTCATCTGTCCAGGTTTTATCTTCTCCAATAATCATGGGGCATCGTGCAGGTTTAGCACGAGTCAACCATGTCTCTTTAAGAAGATCAAAAACATACTTCCGTTGAGAAAGGACTAAGGAGTTGACCTTTCGAGAGATTTCTATCCCCAGAAAGTATCTTGGGGAACTCATATCCTTCATGACAAGGTGTTGACGGAGATGTTTCTTCGTCAAGGCTATCCCAGCCTGGTCATCTCCAGTGAGAAGGATATCATCCACATATACGGCAAGAACCACCAAACCCGGGGAGGTTTTGCGAACGAACAATGAGTGATTGTCTGAACTCTTGGTAAAACTCACCGCCGCCACAATGCCGCTAAACTTGTCAAACCAAGCCCGAGGGTTTTGCTTTAGGCCATAGATGAGCTTCTTCAGCCGGCATACCTGAGTCTCCCCCTGAGCAACATATCCAGGAGGTTCCTCCATATAGACATCTTCCTGAAGATCACCGTAGAGAAAGACATTTTTTATATCCAGTTGGGAAATTGGCCAATCCCTGTTGACGGCCACAGAGAGGAGAACCTGAATAATGCTGAGACGGGCAACGAGAGAGAAGGTGTCAAAATAATCAATACCATAAGTCTGAGTGAAGCCTTTAGCGACAAGGCGTGCCTTGTAACGATCCACATTATCGTCTGGACGAAACTTCACAACAAAGACCCACCGACAGCCAACAACATCGGTGCCCAACGGTGGCAGAACGAGGGTCCATGTACCCCGCTCAGTAAGGGTGGCAATTTCATCATCCATGGCCGCCTTCCAATGAGGAATAACAAGGGCTTCCTGGTAGGTGCGAGGAGTGGCAGTGGCAGAGATCGTCAATGCAAAAGTCCTGCAAGGAGTAAGGCGAGCATAGGAAATAACAGCAGCTAGCGAGTGTTGGGTACATGTCTGCACCCCTGTGCGATGAGCAATGGGAAGATCCAGGTCGGCGTGTTCCTCAGTTTCCGGGGCATCCGTGGAGGAGAGAGCTGGCCCGGGAGTAGAGAGAGACGGCTGTGGAGAGGAGGAAGATATCTCGGGAGGTGGACACGGTGGAGGAGATGGTGGAGACGGTGGAGGTAAAGGAATCTCGGCAGGTGTAGATGAGACGAAAGGGGTGGTATGAGAAGTAGGAACATCAGGAGAAGAGGATTCATGAGAGAAGTAGGATGCATTTTCAAAAAAGGTGACGTACGCAGAGACGAACTGCTTGCGGGCAACCAGATCAAAGCAACAATAACCTTTATGAGTGGTAGAGTACCCCGGAAAGACACATTTGGTAGCCCGTGGTGAGAGTTTGTCACGGGTGGTTGAGAGAGAGTGCACAAAGGTTGTGCACCCAAAGACACGCAGCGGGAGAGGAAACGGATCCTTGCCCGGATAGAAAATGGAGAATGAGGTTTTGTCGTGGAGAACCGTGTAGGGAATACGATTGATGAGATAGCAAGAGATGAGAACAACATAGCCCCAATATGAGCGAGGAACCTGCATTTGTGTCAGCAGAGTGCGTGCGACATCAAGGAGGTTACGGTTTTTGCGTTCTGTCACGCCATTTTACTGTGAGGTATAGACACAAATAGTTTGATGAACAATATAATGTTGCATACAGAAAGAAGAAAAATCATGACTAAGATATTCCTTTTCATTATCAAAGCGAATGATTTTAACAGACATCAAATTGATTCTTAATCATCAAATAAAAAGATGCCCATACATTGAATAATTCAGAGCGATATTTTAAGAGATACACCCACGTACAGCGGGAGAAATCGTCAATAAAAGTTACAAAACATGAACTACCCCGACCTATGGTGAGCAGGACCCCAGATATCAGAGTGAACTAGATCAAACGGTCGGGAAGATCCACAACCTTGCTTTAGTGGTAAGGAGGAGCGGTGATGCTTGCTAAGCTGACATGCGTCACAGTTGAGAGGAGGACTCTGCGGAGGAAGGTGGGACAGAAGCTGACGAAGAAGTCATGGAGGAGCATGACCAAAACGAAGGTGTCACTGAAGAAGATCAGTAGAAGAAGAGGAGAAGGCGGACAGCGCGGAAACGTTGTCGAGGAAGTAGAGGTCGCCGCTCTCAGTCCCAGTAGCAATTATCCGTTGGGAGTCCGGATCCTGAAAAGAACAAGAAGTAGGAGTGAATGTGACAGAACACTGTAGTTGCTTGCACAGAGAAGTAACATATAATAAATTGCAAGGGAACTTGGGCACGTAGAGGGTATCCGCCAAGCGAAGAGACGGAGTGACTTGAACCACTCCCGTTCCATTGACCGGTGATGGAGAGTCGTCCGCAATAAATACCCGGGGCAACCGATCATGCTTTTCTAGGAGAGAAAAACACTGAGGATTGTCGGTCATGTGATTGGTAGCATCAGAGTCGATCAGCCATTTACCTTGAGTAGCGACGTGGGCACTACCTGAAGACGTGACCACCGAGGCGGACTGCTTCAAAGAGAATGTGGAAGCGTTCCCAGTTGGTCGAAGATGAGGATGCTTCTTCCAGTAGCGATCAACCGTATGGTCGGTGCGGCCACAGTGAGAGCAGAGAAAACGGGAAGCACCGCGTTCGCCGGATTGGTGGTTGCGGCCACCAGAGCCACTCCGCTGAGTCTGGTGAGCGTAGTTGTCCGGTTGAGGAGGGGAGGATAACAGCGGACGTTGTAGCAGAGAGGTAACCGTGGCGATGCGGGCAGCATTGACATCCAGGGTGGGAGACTCCGTCTCGCCAAGGATCTGTTGACGGATCATGTCATAAGACTCAGGATGTCGCGGAAGATATCACACAACCAGAAGCTCCTGGAAGTGCTTGTGTTGCTTAGCCAGATCCGTAGAGAAGGGACGATTTTGGAGAATTTCGGCTCCGAGAGCCTGAACCTGTTGATAAGCAGCAGCAGGAGACATGGAGGGATGGGCAAAAAGGTCTGCACACAAAGTATAGATGCGAGACGTCTGAGACCCCTTGGAGTAGAGAGCGGTAAGATGAAGACAAGCAGCCTTGATCGTTTCATCATGACGGATGACGGGTAGACATTCATCAGAAAGACTGTTAGCCAGTCATGTGCGAACAAAAGCGTCCCTGACATCCCAATCATCAAAGAGAGCGGAGTCTGGAGGAGGGTCATCAGTGAGATGATGGTGTTTGCGTTATGAGTGGAGAAGGAAGATGAAGGAGACACTCCAGTCCGGGTAGTTGGGACCGATGAGTTTGGAAACGGTGCCAAGGTTGCCCGAAGGAGGAGGAGCGGCAACGAGAGTAGTGGTGGTAGAGATATCAGAGGTTGTCATAGAAGAGAGCAGAGAGCAGCGAGAAGAACAAGTCGCGGCTAGAAGGAGAGGTCGCGGCGACAAAGAGCAGGGCGCGGCTAGAAGAACATGTCGCAGCGATTTAAGAACAGGTCGCGGCGATAAGAACAGGTTGCGGCGACTTAAGAACAGGTCGCGGCGAGAATAAAGAACAATCAGAGAGGTCGCGCACACAAAGGGCAACGACAAGGATGAGAAAGAAACCGCGCGAACAGGGAGCAAACAGGCGGAAGAAACAAGTCGCGAAGACAGGTCGCGAGAAGAAGGATCAAGCCGCGCGGACAGGTCGCGCGGACAGAGGAAGCTCACAGAATCAGGAGGAAAAGATCGAGTCCCTCTGATACCATGTGCGAACAAGAAAAAGTAGACCGAAAATTTATAGTAATAAAATTTTTATTATCCAAAAAGTATCTATTACAAAGGTATGACCTTCTTTTTATAGAATGGAGGAGAGAAGAGAGATTACAAATAAGCAATGTGAGACTAATAATTACAGGAACAAGCATCTATACAAGCCGCATAAGCCGCGCGGTTAGACTAACCGCACGGCAACTACAATGTGCAGAAGACAACCCAACACTGTCTTCAAGTCGCCATAGACAAACCGTCAGATCGCCCGGTCATCAATCAGCACCAACCGCCTAGCAAACAGCTGGATAGAAAACGCCAGACCGCACAGTTTCCAAGCTGCTAGAGGCAGACCGCCTGACCGCCCGGTCTCCAAGCCGCCAGGGGCAGACCGCCAGACCGCCCGGACACCATGCAATAACAACATACACCATAAAGTTTTGGCCTTAAGGCCTTACATCAACAAAGTTTCACCAAATTAAATGTGGTTTCCAAACATCGGCACGCAGGCCGACAAAACAAGAAAACAATAATTTTGGGCTCCAGCCCGCTACTTCTCGCTTGCCTCCACAGCACCTGCACGCAAAACATTCCACCAAGCGGTGGCAAACAAGATAACGGTCAGCTGGAGCTGACCAAATTATAACGACCACACCCCTTTCTTGGGGTGGTGGTGCTTAATCCCTGCAAACAATTAACATGATCACATATTTAATATAAATGTGCAACTTAAGCATCATATAACACAGACGTTGGCGCACCCAGCCAAATGTCTCGTGCACTCAGGGCACCTTAATATTGTACCGGGTTTCCCTGGGTCCCAACTTTTGCCATCACAGGCGTACGATAGTGCATAAAACACCCCAACAGTGAACTCCGCTAGTCCACCACCATTCTCAGTCTCGGACTGGATGGTTCCGCTTGAGCATTACTAGCCAGGACTATAGCCTCGACTCACCCCTATGTCAACGGCAATTGCCACATACTTTAGGTCTATTTAGCCGAACGACATAGAGCGGGTACAGATCAGCTTTTTCCCGTTGCTCAAATCGTCGTGCCAATTAACGACAACGATGCGGGTCAGTATCCCCTTTCCCGTACACGACATAACGCACGTTATGCTTCAAGGTTGGCACTCGTGGCCACCAATGTTGGGCACCCAAGGCGCCCAACTCAACACGCTAGCACACGGTCTTCGAGAGACCGGTTAGGCACACAACACAACATAAGCTCCCCAGGAGCTAATGCTAACGATACATCGATCATATGCAAACATTAGGGTGTTTCCTGGAGCACACCTTCAGTACTAACTGTCGCCCCGGGCAGACCCTCATTCTAAAACATTCAACTTCCACAGAATCTTTTTCGGGAACCCACAAAACATCACAAATCCAGACCACATGTCCGGATGGGCTTCACACAGCATGCATAAAACCGTACTCGCGCTTTCGGGTACTAAATGTAATTAAATAACGGGGATGTACACATCGACCCGTCGAAGAGCACCCTTCCCCCACCCGTCAGTGGGGAGGGGCTTCCATGCAAAAATGCTAAAATTAAGGGCTCCACCTGCCCAATAAGAAAAGTCATTACCCTTGACGCGTGTTTCGGAGCCATAGCTCGGTCGTCACGGATTTGGTTTCCACGCACCGGTCCGAGCTCCAAATCGAACACTTTGTCGCGATCCCTAGCCAAACCCTAGTTGCTTACCACCAACACCTCCGGACGGCTTCCTCCCGCAATTGTAAACCTAACCCTAATCCCTCTTGGTCAGCCAAGAGGAGAGGGAGGTCGGTCACGACCTCAACCCTAGTCGGCGGCAGCCAGGGCAAGGAAGAGGATGGGAGGTCGGGTTTCCCCCTTACTGGAGGCAGCTAGGACAGAGGGAGGAGATGTGGCTCGGGTCGGCCCTTCCAGTGGAGACGGTATGGGAGGCCGGGCTCGGCTCCTACCCGCGGCGGCGGGAGGGAGGTCGGGAAAGAGAAGAGACGGCTCTGCTCCTCCTTCCAACGGCGATGGGAGGGAGGCGGGATTTGTTAACGACGGCCTCTGCTGCGCGTGAGAGAGACCAGGAGAAAAAGGAGAGGCAGCTCGGGTGCTTCGCATGAGGGAAGGACCCGGAGAGGGAAAGATCGGGAGAGGGATGAGGAGTTAGGTTTAGGCTTTATATTAAACCCTAACCTAAGCTGTTATCCGCACTCCACGCTCTTTAATCGTACACCAAACTCATTTAATACACGACACGATTTTGGGACGTTACAATTCTCTCTTCCTTAACGAAATTTCGTCTCGAAATTTAAAATACGAATAACGAAATGAAATTCGTCATACCTGAGTGGAATAGATCGGGGTACTCCTCGCGCATGACCTCTTCTGGCTCACAATAGAGCTCCTCGCGGCCACAATTGTCCCAACGGACTTTCACCATCTTGACGACCTTTCTTCGCAACTGTCATATGTCGCTATCGACGATGCAAATTGGCTTCACCTTGGTAGATAGGTCACTATCCACCGGCACACTATCGGCCTCCAACACGGAATCGGGCTCCTGTACCGCCTTTCTCAACACAGAAATGTGAAAGACGTCGTGCAACCCACTCAACTCCGTCGACAAAGCAAGTCGATAAGCTGCCTCGCCAATGCGCTCAGTGATCTCAAATGGCCCTAAATACCTGAGACTCAACTTCTTCAAGCGTCGAACTCTCGACACTCCTTTGAAAGGCTTTATCTTCAAGTACACCCAATCTCCAACCGCGAACTCCACGTTTCGGTGTTTGGTATTATAATACTTCGCCTGACGATACCAGGCAGTGAACAACCGCTCTCGAATGATCTTTATCGACTTATTCGCCTCCTCAGCATCTTTGCGTTTCAACAGCTTGGTATCATCAGTCTCTTCCCATGCTAAAGGAGTACGACACCTTCTACCATATAGCGATTCGAACAGAGCCATCTGAATACTTGCCTGATAACTATTGTTATAGACGAACTCTACCAGGAAAAGGTGATCCTCTCAATGCTGTCCAAAATCCAAAATGCACATACACAACATATCCTCCATCGTTCGATTTGTCCTCTCGGTCTGCCCATCCATCTGCGGATGGAAGGCGGTACTAAACTTGAGCTTCGTTCCCAGTAAACGATGAACATGCCTCCAATTGCCGGACGTAAACCGTCCATCGCGGTCGCTAACAATACTTTGAGGGACACATGTAATCGAACGATGTTATCCACATATAGCTTTGTCAACTTCTCAACTGAATCACTTTTCCGATTTGGAATAAAATTCGCAACTTTAGTCAACCGATCAATAATCACTCAAATCGAGTCATTTTTCTGCAGCGACTTTGGCAATCCGTGCACAAAGTCCATGGAAATATCATCAAATTTCCACTCCGGGATTGACAATGACTTTAAGAATCCTCCTGGCCGCTGACACTCGGCTTTCACCAACGCGCACGTTTGACATTTTGCCACGAAAAGAGCTATGTCTTCCTTCATCCCTGGCCACCAGAACAACGCTTTCATGTCTTGATACATTTTTGTGCTCCCAGGATGAATCACGTACTTGGTAAAATGAGCTTCGTACATCAATTCATCACGCAATTTCCCATGATTAGGAACACAAAGCCTGCCATTCTTCCGTAATAGTCCATCCTCAAGTAGAAACTCAGCATTCGGCCCCGCGGAGGGCTCCGACAAATAGCGATGCATGCTTGGATCAAACTCCAAGGCAGATCTCACACAGTCGGCAATATCATACTGAACTTCCATCCAGCTAAGACTGGCAGTGGAAGATGAACTTCGATCCACACAGGAGATTTCCATGGCCTCAAACTCATGTGCCAAACGCTCATCGTGAGCCAAAATCCAACTCGCCTGCGCCGGCGCTCGATGACTCAAAGCGTCTGCCACCACGCTCCCTTTCCCATGGGTATAGAATATGTCGAAAGTGTAATCCCCCAGAAATTCCATCCATCTCCTCTGACGTATATTTAGATCTTTCTGATCTAGAAAGTACTTCAGACTCTTATGGTCCGTGAAGATTTCGACCTTCATGCCATACAAATATTGTCTCCACAACTTCAGAGCAAACACCACGGCCCCAACTCTAAATCATAGACTGGATAGTTTCTCTCATGCACCTTCAGCTAGCGCGAACCGTAAGCGATGACTTTCCCATATTGACCCTGCACACATCCCAAACCACTACCCGAGGCTTCATTGTACACCTGGTAACCTTCAGTCCCACACGACGAACACAGAATCAAGGTAGAAATCAGTCTGCTCTTCAGCTCCTCGAAAGCTCGCATACACTCTGGCGTACAGACGAACCGTTGATCCTTTCTAGTCAGCGTAGTGAGGGGAAGTGCAATCCGCGAAAAATTCTCCACAAAGCACCTGTAATAACCGGCAAGCCCCAAGAAGCTCCAGACTTCCGTTACATTCTTCGGCTCAGGCCACTCTCGGATCGCCACAACTTTCGCCTGATCTACCGCAACACCCTCTCCACTAATTATGTGCCCCAAAAATGTCACTGACGGTAACCAAAACTCGCACTTGAAGAATTTTGCATACAACTAATGACTCATCAGGATTGTCAAAACTTTGTGAAGGTGGTCGGCATGGTCTTCCTCGGACTGCGAGTGCACCAGAATATCATCGATGAAGACGATAACAAGCAGATCCAGGTACTCCCGGAATGCTCTATTCATCAAGTTCATAAAAATTGATGGCGCATTTGTGAGCCCAAAAGGCATCACCGTGAACTCATAGTACCCGTAACGGGTGCTGAAAGCAGTCTTTGGAATGTCCGACTCTTGTATCCTGAGCTGATAGTATCCGGACTTCAAATCCAACTTTGAGTACACAGTGGATCCTGTCAACTGATCAAACATGTCATCGATGCGGGGAATCAGATATTTATTCTTTTCTGACAACTTGTTCAATTTCCTATAATCTATGCACAGACACAAACTACCGCCCCTCTTCACTAAAAGGACCGGTGCTCTCCATGGTGACGAGCTCGGACGTATATACCCTTGCTCAAGAAACTCCTGCAGTCGTACCTTCAGTTCTGGCATCTCCTTTGGCGTCATACGATAGGGAGAGCGTGACATGGGTTTGTCACCCGACACAAGCTCAATGCAAAAATCGATTTCCCTCTGAGGCGGAGCCTTAGGAAGCTCATCTGGAAAGATGTCTGCAAATTCCGCTACGACTGCCAAATCACATAGCTTGGGCTTCTGCTTTGAAGCCTCTACTAAGGCGAAGAATAGCTCAGCGCCTTTTCGCGTTTCTTTCACCATTTGGAGGGCGGTAGTCAGGGTTTTGCTCACACCCCGTAGATCCGTAAAACGAGTTTCGTCTCCGCATTCTCTGTTTAACAACACTTCTTTTTGATCTGCAATCAATGCACGTGCCCTGCTTTGTCAGTCAATCCATGCCAAATATGACGTCAAACTTTGACAGTGGTAGCAGCGCGGCCTCCAAATCGAAGTCTTGCTCTCCAATTCGAACCTTCACGCGGCTCTTCCTCCCCGTACTTATTAGGCACCCATTGGGTAAGAGCACATCCAACTTCGCCACTGCCAACATACAAGGCACTCTGATTCGCACCACAAAGTCTTCCGATAAGGAGTGTGATGCACCAGTGTCGAACAATGCTCTCGCTGGATGATTGAATCCAATACGAAACCTAACGAGTACACGAGAAACATACATACACAAGAATTATAAGCAGTACACGTGACCGTAATTACAAGTGAATGTGTCTTTCACGACGTCGTTTTGCTTAATAGTCTCCTGCAGGCCAAGATTATATACTCTGGGTTGCGCTGGCGTATAGTGAGACGCAGACGACTCCGCTGCTTTCCCCTTCTCGGCATACGACGCACCCGCCTTTCTGTCAGACTTCGCGGGACGGCTCCAACAATCTCGAGCATAATGTCTCACCTTGTCACAGTTGTAGCACGTGTGCGGACCTTGGCCCGTAGTAGCTCCAGAAGCAGTAGAAGGAGTTGGTCCAGACGACCTAGCCTTCTTGTTCCACCAGCCGCGGGACCCAGACTTTGAAGAAATCGGCGCTTTTAACTCTTGCTTCCTCCCCGAGAGGTCCTTCTTACCCTGCACTCTCTTCATATCCCGTTCCAGAGACCGGGCAGTGTTTACCAACGTAAAAAAGCCCCGCGTCATCGGACCTGCCTACAACAGCCTCAGATCGTCCCGCAGACCTTCATAGAATCGATTGGTCTTCCTTTCCTCTTCAGCAAATGAGGCTCCTGCATACCGCCCCAACCTAGTAAATTCATGCAAGTAGTCATCCGCCAGACTCTCGCCCTGAGTTAACCTCTGAAATTGGTTTTCCATCGCGATCCTTTGCGCAGAAGGGAGATACCGTGCAAGGAATAGTCTCGAAAATTTCTCCATCGATACCTCAGATAGTAGTCTGCCCGCAAGTTGATGCAACTCTAGCTCGTCCCACCATAACTTTGCCTCTTCGTCCAATAGGAAAGTGGCTAGCGTGACTTTCTGCTTTTCCTCCATCTTCGTAGCCGTCAAGATTCTCTTCACTCGCAAGAGCCAATCCTCGGCCTAAGTTGGGGATCCCATTCCCGTAAACGTAGGCGGATTGAAGCTCATAAAGTGCTTCAGTTGCTTCTCTGTCTCTCGCCTCTCTGCCAAAGGCTCAGCAGGCACGTGCCTCACCGCCACTGACTCAATTATGCCAGCCTGCATCGGGGCCACCTCAGGTTTTACCTGCCCTCTTGGCTACACATTGATCATTGCGAACACAGCTTCAACAACTAAGCGGATTGTCTCGACAGAAGGAGGAGGCGTAGGCGACTGAGACGGTGCATTACTTTATGCAGAGTGTTGATTTTGCAACTGCTCTACACCGCTCCTTGTCACCTATAATTGCACAACAAGCAATTTAGTGACTAATAAACACATCAAACAAAGGAACGCTCAGGTTCCACAAACAATATTTTTAACATATTTCATGTGTGTTTTTCATTACTAAGTGGATATTCACCGGTGATTTTACATCTTTAAGGTGACGCATACACCTGCTCTTGACCCCTTAAAAAAATTTGACCATGAATTCAGCGGACACGAACCGACACCTATAAGCTGATACCAAAGTGTTGAAACCCTCATTCCGTCACGAATAATATAACAGAAGGTCCGGTCGGGGCCCCACGCCATATTACATGAACAGACTAAAGGGTTACGAAATGAAACCATAATTCCTTTATAATTTTAAACACACCCTAACCGGAATTGCAAACTAGCGGAAATATTAACGAGATAAAAACAACCACCCAATTAGGAATGCCCACTAACAGTTATAACCGGTAATGAAAAGACATACACCATAAAGTTTTGACATTAAGGCCTTACATTAACAAAGTTTCACCAAATTAAATGTGGTTTCCAAACATCGACACGCAGGCCGACAAAACAGTAAAATAATAGCAAAATTTGGGCCTTCGAGGGCCGGCACGGCTTTGAGCTCCAGCCCGCTACTTCCTGCTTAGTTCCGCAGCACTTGCACGCAAAACATTCCACCAATCGGTGGCAAACAAGACAACGGTCAGCTGGAGCTGACCAAAGTATAACGACCTCACCCCTTTCTTGGGGTGGTGGTGCTTAATCCCCGCAAGCAATTAGCATGATCACATATTTAATATAAATGTGCAACTTAAGCATCATACAACACAGACGTTGGCGCAACCAGCCAAATGACCCGTGCACTCAGGACACCTTAATGGTGTATCGGGTTTCCCCGGGTCCCACCTTTTGCTATCACAGGCATACGATAGTGCATAAAGCATCCCAACGGCGAACTTCGCTAGTCCACCACCATTCTCAGTCCCGGACTGGATGGTTCCGCTTGAGCATTACTAGCCAGGCCTATAGCCTCGACTCACCACTATGCCAACGGCAATTGCCACGTACTTTAGGTCTATTTAGCGAAACGACATAGAGCGGGTACAGTTCAGCTCTTTCCCGTTGCTCAAATCATCGTGTCAATTAATGACAACGACGCAGGTCAACATCCCCTTTCCCGTACATGACATAACACACATTATGCTTCAAGGTTAGCACTCGTGGCCACCAAAGTTGGGCACCCAAGGCGCGCAACTCAACACGCTAGCACATGGTCTCCGAGAGACCAGTTAAGCACACAACACAACATAAGCTCCCCGGGAGCTAATGCTAACGATACATCGATCATATGCAAACATTAGAGTGTTTCCTAGAGCATACCTCCAGTACTAACTGCCGCCCCGGGCAGATCCCCATTCCGAAACTTTCAACTTGCACAGAGTCTTCTCCGGGAACCCACAAAACATCACCAATCTAGACCACATGTCCGGATGGGCTTCGAACAGCATGCCTAAAACCGTACTCGCGCTTCCGGGTACTAAATGCAATTAAATAACGGAGATGTACACATCAACCCGTCGGAGAGCACTCTTCCCCCACCCGTCGGTGGGGTGGGGCGTCCATGCAAACATGCTAAAATTAAGGGCTTCACCTTAGGCCTGCACACGAGTCGAGCTCGAGTCGTGCTCATCAAAAAGAGTTGGCTTGAGCTCGAGCTTCTTTTTTTGAGCTCGAGCTCGAGCTCGACGAGCCTATTTACTACTAATAATATATATATTATTTAATTAAAAAAAACTCGCGAGCCGGCTCGCGAGCTCGTGAACAGGGTTACTTAGGCTCGAGCTCAGCTCGAAATCAGGCTCGAGCTCAACGAGCTCGAGCTCGACATGCTTGAGCTCGAGTCGAGCTTTTTTCGAGTCGGCTCATCGAGATTTCGAGCCGGCTCAACTCAACTTGCACCCCTACTTCACCTGCCCAAGAAGAAAAGTCGTTACCCTTGACGCGCGTTTCAGAGCCATGGCTCGGTCATCACGGATTTGGTTTCCACGCACCGGTCCGAGCTCCAAATCGACCACTTTGCCGCGTTCCCTAGCTAAACCCTAGTTGCTCACCACCAACACCTCCGGACGGCTTCCTCCCGCAAGTGTAAACCTAACCCGAATCTCTCTTGGTCGGCCAAGAGGAGAGGGAGGTCGGTCACGGCCTCAACCCTAGCTGGCTGCGGCCGGGACAAGGAAGAGGAAGGGAAGTCGGGTTTCCCCCTTACTGGCTGCGGCCAGGACAGAGGGAGGAGAAGGGGCTCGGGTCGGCCCTTCCAGCGGCGACGGGATGGGAGGACGGGCTCGGCTTCTTCCAGCGGTGACGGGAGGGAGGTCGGGAGAGAAAAGAGACGAATCTGCTCCTCCTTCCAGCGGCGACGGGAGGGAGGTGGGGTTCGTCAACGGTGGTCTTTGCTGCGCGTGAGAGTGATCGTGAGAAAAAGGAGAGGCGGCTCGGGTGCTTCGCGTGAGGGAAGGACCGGGAGTGGGAAAGATCGGGAGAGGGAGGGGGAGGGGGGAGTTAGGTTTAGGTTTTATATTAAACCCTAACCTAAGCTACTATCCACACTCCACGCTCTTTAATCACACACCAAACTCATTTAATACACAAAGCGATTTTGGGGCGTTACAGTAGGTGTCAGATGGAGAGGTGGAAGGGAAGACATGACTGAAACCGCGGGCCAAGGTAGAGGAGGAGGTAGAAAATGTTCTATAGGGATGGTGTGAAACGTTTGGTCTTCCCGAAAGGTGACATCAACGGAAACGACCATTTTACCGTCTGTTGGAGAATAACAAACATACCACTTATGGGTACGCGAGTAGCCAACAAACATGAATTTGGTAGCACGTGGAGCAAACTTGTCAATAGGTGGACCGAGGTTATGGACATAACACGTACATCCAAACACTAGGGGCGGGAGAGAGAACAGCGTCGTTGAAAGGAAAAGGAGAGTGAATGGAGCCACGAAGTTGAGAATGGACGACGACATGCGATTGATGAGATGATAGGAAGTAGAAACGACAAAGTTCCAGTATAGTGGTGGTACCTGCATTTGAAACATAAAAGATCTAGCGACATCGAGAAGATGTCAATTTTTCCGCTCGGTTACGCCGTTCTGTTGAATAGTATAGGCACACGAAGTCTGATGGATAATAGCAAACTCAGTGCATAGATTTGAGAAGGTTCGGTTAGTATACTCACACGCATTATCAGTTCGAATAACTTTGAAGTAAGTAGAAAATTAAGTACGACTCTCCACAATAAATGATCAGAACATAGATGGGAGCTCGAAACAATCACGAAGTAATATAACCTAGTTACGCACGAGTAGTCATCAATAAACGTGACATAATACCGATAACCAAATATACTGGGAATCTTATATGGTCTCAAAATATCAGAATGCACTAATGCAAAAGGAGTGTCACTCCGAGTATAAGAAGAAGGAAATGATACATGGTGTTGTTTGCCAAAGATGCAAGATTCACAAGTATACTCATGAAGAGGTACATCTGGAAGAGCTTTCTTTAGAATCTGGAGAGGAGCATGTCCAAGACGACAATGTCAATCAACCGTCGAGACAATGGATAGAGCAGTAGGTGGAACATCAAGAAGATACAGCCCATTGGACAACCTCACTCTACCATGTATAGTTTGCGTTTGTCGATCCTGCACAACAAAGAAGGAGCGTGAGAAGGTTATAAAACAATCAAGATCCAGAGTCAAACGGCTAACAGCGAGAAGTTTAAAGGGGGATCGCGAAACATAAAAAACCGATGATAGAGAGAAGGTTGGAGTAAGGGGCAGATGAACAGCGCCAGAAACCGGGATGGTGTTACCATTGACCACTGTGATGAACTTCGTATAAACAAAATCCAAGTATTGAAGCAGTTGCTGCGAATAGATGTGATTTGTAGCACACAAGTCCATAATCCAGTGAGAGCTTTATGAGATACAAGATATACCTTCGTTGGAGATTGATGCCACGGATCCAGAGCAGCGACTGACCACCCCTTGTAACTGTTGGAGTTGAGCACGCAAAGAAGCGATGTCATTACTGGTGGTTGAGGGGGAAGCTGTAGTAACAGAAGCAGTAAGATGAGGAGGCAGACCATGCTTGCGATAGCAAGTGGGCTCAAGGTGACCATCCCGACCACAATAAGAGCATTTAAAGAGGGTACGACCACCACGACCCCGTCCCCGAGAATGGAGACCTCCACGAGCCGGTGGACCACAAGCAGAAGGAGCAAGAGTAGAGACGGGCTCCTGGAGGAGAGTTGGAGTTATATTTTTTGGAGTATCCGGGGGAGGAGTCACTTTCAGAAGCATCGAGCAAACATCCGAGAAGGACGGAGTAACGATAGAAGACAAACTCTGAGCTCGAAGACTATGAAGATGAGAAAGAACACGGGTCATCATCATGGCAATTCCAACTACTTCTTTTCGTGCCCGTTGTGCAACCATATCCGTGGTGGGAGGCTGATGTTGTATTCATGCCTCAACAAGAGTTTTGGCCCGAGCAACAAAGGAGGTCAAGTCACCAGTAGCTCCAGGGTCAAGGGATTGAAGATCACTGATTATGTCGAACAGATGTTGAAAATTATCCTTTCTTGAATAGAGGGAGTGAATATCCTCACACATGACATGGGCCGTCTCGTGATACATAGCCATCTGATGCGGCTCGGTGTCCAAGCAATTGAGAATTCTGGATTGGACATGACCATCATCACGTATCCACTCCTCAGTAGGTGCAGTGGGAGGAGTCCGTGTCAGGTGATGAAGAAGGTCTTTAGTCTGCCGAACACGACGAACTAAGTGAACCCATTCAACAAAGTTATGTTTTCCACAAAGAGAGATGATAGTGATCTGAAGCTCATCACGAAGCTCAAGAGGAGCATCATCAGCACGTCCAGGAAGGGAGGAAGCAGCAGTCGAATCCATGATAGCAACAACACAAGTGACTGGTTAAGGAGAGAGCAGGCGAACTGAAGAACCGACAATAAGCAAACAACGAGGCGGCTAACAACAGCGGCTAGAGAAAGTGACTTGACTAAGAACGGCGGTTAAGCAACACGACAGGCGGCAAGCAAACCGCAATCCAGGCGTCAAAGGCTAGCGACAATAGAACCAGGTCGCTAGGAAACCGCCGGTACACCAAGTGGCTAGGACAGAACAACGCATCGACAAGGAGTTTGTGGTCTCCAGTGGATAGAAAGATGGGAGCAGAAAAGAAATCGCAGGCAGAGGCCACTGCGACCAGACGAGACCACAATGGGAAGATGAGTTCACAACGGATAATAGGTAGAACTCACAGCAGTGGTTGAGACGAGCTCGCAGCGGCAGAGGAAGATGAGTTGCGGCTAGACGTGTAGACGATTAGAGATCGCTGCTGCGTCGACAATTTTGCAGCAGGCAGCCAAGAGGACCAAGGACCGGGAAGTGGTCTCTTAAGAGGTCGGCGAGAAGAAGAAACTGCAAGGCCAAGAGGACGGCAATAGAAATCTGTACGGGAACAGGGACTCGCGAACAAACTGCAATCGGAGGAACAGGGGGAAGGCTTGCGACAGCAAAGCTTGCAGCCAGAGAGAAGCGACAAGGAACTGGGGTTAGAGTAGGATGAAACTGCAAGGCCGACGACAAAAAGAGAAGGCGGGCCCACGGGTCAGGATACCAGAGAGTTTAAAAGCCGAGAGAGGTGGGGGTAGGGAGGAGAAGAGAAGCAAGGAAGAGAGTGGAAGCCACGGTGAAGGGAGCGGTTAACGAAGGAGAGACCGCAGGCCCCTGCGGATAGAGAGAGGAGAAGGAAGAGGCGGTCAGGAAGGAGACCGCAGACCGCAATCAAGAGGCCAAGATGGTTGTTAACAATAAAGTAGACCGCAATCTTGGGCGGAGAGCGGGAAAAACAAGGCCGACGGTTAAAAAAGATCAGACCACAAGGACTGTTGCTGCTCTCTGATACCATGTAGAAAGAAGCCAAAAAAGTTAATAATACCAAAAGAATTGCTTTACAACTTGAGAGAGTACATTTATATAGGAAGAGAGAAGGGAGGAATCTCAATCTAAGGCGTGTCTGATACCATGTAGAAAGAAGCCAAAAAATTTAACAATACATTTATTTAGGAAGAGAGAAGAGAGGAATCAAAAGAATTGAAAGAAGCCAAAAAATTTTACAAAAGAATTGTTTTACTTGAGAGAGTACATTTATATAGGAAGAGAGACGAGAGGAATCTCAATCTATGGTGTGTGATCAATCTAATATGAGTCAAAGTAATTGGTCAATTTACGAGGCTTTTCCTAACACTTCTAATAATTTTATTCTATATTTCTAATATGGATTTTTAAACAATGATATGTCCACTTTTCATGCAGAGTTTGTATATTGTTGGTGGTCATATTGCTGAAGATTATAGAGATGAAGGAAACCTCTTCACCATTCCGTCTAACAAATATGCAGAGTTCAACATGTATCTCGACCCTTTAGCTGCAAAGACAGTTTTTGAATCCGGCCTAGACATTACTCTCATTCCTCTCCATGCCCAGCGGCAAGTTACTTCTTTTCCTACAATTTTAAAAAAATTACAGCTTGTTGACAAGACTCCAGAATTGGAGTTCTGTGAGCAGTTACTATCACTACTCCATAGACTGCAGCAAGATCATCAAGTTTACAACCACATGGTATTTTAGAGCTTTTCAGTCTGCCCGTTCCCTTTGTCCTACTTGATATCTCTATTGATGGTGTATTGATGTTATTCCTTTTTATTTGCAGGATATTTTTTTGGGAGAAATCCTGGGAGCAGTGTTCTTAGTTGGTCAACCTTATCTTGATTCACAAATACAAGTAAAGCCAATAAATGTCATGGTTGGTGATTTGACAACCGATGGCCAACTCTTCTTTGATGAAAAAAATGGGAAGGCTGTGAATATTTTGGATAATATTAACAGCGAATCATTCTATATTCAGTTTGCCAAATATTTGAGTGAGATAAATCAGACTGCAGTGATTGGCAGTTTTGAACAGCAGAAACAACAGTGGAGCTCACCTCCTAATCGGTCAAGTGGAGCACATTCAAAGTGAAGATTAACACCCAGAACGTAAGTCTATTTAGCAAATCAACCTGCTTATATCCACAGGTTATTCAATCATTCAAAAATATCTTTTATTTTTGCACAACAAATATAACACTGCTAAGAATGTAAATGGATATCGTAAAACTCATATTGCCTCTTCCGTTAATATTAACCTAGCCCTCTGCATTCTCAACCAATTAGTTTTGGGTCACGTGTATAAAATCTATACAAGTATCATAGGCTAGGCCCAACTGCCCACTCCCACGTGCTCAATTAAAGAAATAAAATCCATGGTAGAGGTCAAGGATCATACACGTTAGTGCACATATTGATAATGTAAGCCCAGACACAAATCTATGTAGCCTTGTGTACTTAATATTAATCAATAGTCTCTTCACCGACGCCTAATTTGTTAAAATTGGATGCTTATTCTAGCAAGGTATCAGAGCTATAGGTTCTGTCATTGCTGGACAATTTTTCCAAAGGCTATCACCATACCTATACAGAGTATTTGGCTGAGTATAAAGTTGTGTGTGTATCAATCATGATATAATGATTTAATTATTATTTGTGTTCTAAGACATGTTACATTCATCATTAAATCATTCATGTACATAATCTAACTTATATTCATGTAACTTTAGTATGTCATTCTATAGCAAGATATGCGAGGACCCTTATTCCGGTCTCCACAGTGGAATCAAGAATCGAGCGTAGTTTAATAAAAGTGTGGCAGCAAGAATCAATAAAAGGATTCATAGTACAAAGAAAACAGAACACCAGCTTTTTATTCCTTTATTAACATATTTACAGGTGACTGTACAGATACAATATTTAACTATACTCGTTACAAAAGACACACTCATAATCCTCGCAGGTAGCTTTATGTTTTTCTTGCGCTTTCTCGATCCCGATAAATATCTTGAGTCATATTTTGGCAAGGTCCTCAGCGCGCTTCCACTGTTCTTGCCTAAAAAAGATGGGTGCACAATGAGTTAGTCATAAACATATGACTAGGCAAGCAAAGTATTTCGTGAACTGATATACATACAAGTAATGAGAGATAGCAATATGCATACATAACAATAAATAAATATTCATTATTTGCTCTCAAAGTTCTCAGTGCTTCCTGATCCCCTTTGATATTTAATTTCATAATATAGGAAATGTCCAAGCATGCAACATAAATGGGTCTCACCCCAATAGGGCAAAATGTAGGCACTCTCCTACTAGGAAATCCATCTGCAGGAAAACCCCCTATATCATAGGATTCAATATGATCCTTAACATTCCTCATGCAGAGTTTTATTAACTTTTTTATCTTGTTGTAATTAAAAAAACATATGTTTTGAAATATAAATTTCCCCTCAGAAATTGTATCGCTTTCATTTTCTCACCCACATATATGTCATAGCGATATATCATTTAATTCAACTCATATGCACAGACAGTGTTATTGCAGTAAAACATGAAATATTAAAAGTGCTTGAAATAAACATAATTCAAGAAATAAGAAATTCACCAACACCTTTCTTTTTCCTCTATCCTTCTCAGCGTCATCGCCATGCCTATCTTGAGGCGCCATCCTCTGAACTTGTGGCCTCGGAAACCACTAAAATAGTACGCATTTTAATTGGATTGCGTCTCTTTGATATGTGTAGCGTTGATGTTAAAAAAGATTTAGACTTTTTATTAAGGGTGTCAAAGGTTTAGAAAAAAACGTTTAAATCCGTCAAAATACGAAAGTAAATTTATATAAATAACCCAAGAACAGCCAAAATAACATTGAAACTTCCTGTCCTTGCCAAACCCCTCCTCAAAATTAGCTCAAATGATATGTCAAAAGCCCAAAACTGCTCTAGTAATGAAGGAACTAAAATGACCAGCCATAAAACACTATAAACGAGGTTGTCTAGCACAAAATTAGCCCCCAAACAAGGCTGGCCAGTCAAAAACAGCAGTTACTAGGCACAAAAATAGCCCAAAATAACAAGATAAAACAGTAGCCGAGAGAGAAATTGCTCTACTCCAAACAACCCTCAAAAACTGGCTAACCAACCCCTCAAAAATAACACAAACAGCCCGCAAAAACATTCCAGAAAACAGTAATTACAAACCTAACAGCAAGCTAATAGTAAAAATAATCACAGAAAATTTGTAATGACCGGCTAACAACAAACCCAAACCAGAAAAATTAATAACAGTAGTTCCCAACCAGCGAGGTGGCAGAAATAGAAGAAAAATAAGAAGAAGACATCCTTACAGCGGGAGAGAGAGGAAGCAAAACGCTACACAACCGATCCTTTTTGGATACGCAGAGGTGTGGCGAAGTCCTTCCAAAATCTCCGGAGGAGGTACTGAAGAAGGTAGGCGGCAGGGGAGACAAGCTGCAGCAACTCAAAACCAGCGGCAGGAAAACCCTAAAACAGCGGCACGGAATCAGCGACACGGGTTCAGTGGCACGAGAGCAGAGACACATAAGCACACCAGAGGTATCAACAGCTACCAAGAGGAAGAGAGAAAGAGAGCGGAAGAGGAGCAGCTGTCGAGAAGGAGCAGCCAAAATCAGCGGCACGGGAGCAGCGCAAAAACGGAATGTGCGGGAAAGAGAAGGGCTCGGGCTCTTTTTATTAGCAGAAATAAGCGGCCAGCGGTGGAACCCAGCCAAATATCACCGATTTTATATCAATAGATGTCACAAAACAAGCTCAAATTAAACCACCAGCCAACACAAGCCATCCCATGTGTCAAACCAAATCCAACTTAGCCACCACACCAAAACCATATGTCAAACTCACAGCCAACTTACCACTCAACCATCCAAGTACAAAATTACTAATAGCAGCCCTCAAACAACACTAATGAGTCATCATATATATTTGGCTAATAGCACTCCCAACATAAATGAAGAAATTTAAATAATAACATGAAAGAAAAAATGTGAAAAAAAATATTACGTAAAATCCGTACAGTCTTGCGTTCTCATCGGGGAAATAATTAAAATATTTCCCGCATTATTTGGATCGTCACAATTCTTCCCTCTTTATAAGATTTTTCGTCCTAGAAAAAACTCATTGATTAGAAGTTGATATCAAAAGATAACCAGATGTTTATTTATACACAAAGGATTTACATACATATGTACACAACGGCTTTACATACAAAGAATAACCTAAGTTATTTTCGGCGATACGGTTCCAAATTAAACGCTCGCCGCTGGATCAAACATTCCTCTGGAACTTCTTTTGGAGGAATGAGAGCAGGAGCAGGCGCTGACGCTAACGACTCAGCATCCATTTGGTAGAACTGCGGTTGCGGCAGTAATGGTGGTCCTCTGGAGTTGATTTCTTTATTTAGAAGCTTTGGACATTCCTTTTTTGTGTCCAGGTTGACGACAGTAGTAGTAAAGTCCAATTAAACAATCTCCTCGATGCGTTCTCCCACATTTCGCACACTTCGTCGTGGTTGCTTGAGATGCATCACTGGTAGCCGGACCAGTTTGAAATGATTTAGCTTCTTTGCCTTGTACTTCATCTTGGTTTGGCGTTTCTGTCATTTTTCGTTTATCGTCATCTCGTCGCTTCTGAGATTTTTTCTGATTGATTTCCACTAATCGAGCTTTTTCAACCAGTTTACCGTATTCCTAAATATCCAAAGGAACTAATAGATTAAGGATATCATCTTATAATCCTTGTTGAAATTGTCGGCAGCGATCTACCGAGATTACAAGGGAATCTGAATAGTATACTAACTTGGAGAATTCGGTTTTGTATTGCATGACCGACTTTGTTCCTTGAACAAGTCGAAGGAATTGGTCGTGCAACACTCTCTTCTCTGACCGTGGAACAAACCAATTGGTGAATTCTTAAAGAAAGTTTGTCCAAGTCGCGATGCCACGTCCGAAGTACTTTTTGGCGATTATATTGTCCCACCAACGCTTTGCTGTGTCTTTTAACAAAAACGAGGCTAATCCAACTTTCCGGTCTTTTGGGCATTGCATAACCTGAAAGATTTGCTTCTATGCGTAAAATCCACTCTTCAATCTCTAAGGGAGACAAGCCTCTGAGAAATGTTGGTGGTTTCAATTCCAGAAATTGTTTCAAGTCAATATTCATTTGACTGTATTGTGTTAAAGGTGCTACAGGAGGAAGATCAGGTGGTGGATTCATCGGATTTGGCCTAGGTAGAGGATCAACTTATGGAGTTGTTGGTCCTAAAGCGGCTAGCATACTAGCTTTAATGCTTCCGCGATAGCTAACCCAAACTCAGAAGGGCGTTGATGATGCTCATTGATACTTTCCTCAGATCGTATACGTTGATGGACTTCAGGCTCTTCTCATACCTCGTGACGTCGTCTTCGGCTTGAGTAAACTTGTATGGGTTCCTATAAGAGTGTTTTAATTAATTACGCTACATTAATTGTGTTATTACTTTGTACTGCCCACGACCACAATTATTGAAAACTCTCTCTTTGATACCAAATTGTGAGAACTCTTATTCCGGTCTCCACACTGGAATCAAGAATCGTGCATAGTTTCAATAAAAGTGTCGCAGCAAGAATCAATAAAATGATTCATAGTACAAAGAAAACATAACATCAGCTTGCCTGCTCCTACATGTGATTATTGTGGCTTAGCTTGCCTGCCCCTACCTGTGATTATTGTGGCCTCAAAGGCCACACTCGGGAGGTGTGTTACAAACTCCACTCACATCTTGCCCCTCGTGGTTGTGGCCATGGTCGGGGACCAGGACGTGGGGGCCATCGTCAGGTTGGCCCTAAACCTCATGATGTTGCTTAATCTACAACCATCTACGACGTGACTTCTAGTGTTGTTCCTGGGCAACTTACTGCTCATGAATTAGATGCTTTCTGCCGCCTGCTACACTCTCAGCCTGATCTGTCTCCGGGTGTCCTTGCTTTCATTGATTTTATTATTATGTCGAGTGCTCATGTAGCCAATGTCTCATCCTCTGAGTAGGTGATTTATTCTGGTGTCACTCACCACATGACCGACTTTCTCAGGTTTTCTCTCTTGTACTCCTTTGTCTGGTAGTGGTAAAGTCATTTCTGCTAATGGCTTGTTGTCTCTCATTGCTAGCAAAGGCCATATTTCATGTTCCTCTTCTATTTAACACCTCAACCTAGTTTAACAGAAAATCAGTTGTCTGGTCGGTCCTGCGATAAAAAATAAACTAAGTAACAGTATATAAACTGATATAAAGCAAGTAAATTAAACATGTTAAATGAAAACTTACAGCGGAAGTAAAGGAAAATCTATGGGTGTAAGTGTACCTCACAAAACTGAATTCACATAGCCAACTAGAACATAATATAACACTATGAAACTGATATACTGTCTATCTGAAATAACCTGAAACATCAAAACATGAGTGAAATACAACATATACATAATGTCTGCAAATAAAAACAAGTACAATGACAATGTGGTACAACAAACAAGGTTTAGATATGGATATCGGGTTCATGTCCTTTGGGTTTGGAATGTCGTATGTCGGATTGCGGGGTATATATCTAGGATATTTTACAATATCGGATTTTAATATTTAAATAAATATAACAATGTTTATAAATATTTTTTGCAAATAAGTAAAAAATGTACAGACAATATATGTTTATACACGTTGCATTAAACATGTAATTTATGATTATAATGAAATATTAAACAAAAATAAACACAATTGTGTATATTAATAAATGACAAAGATTGAATAAAACAAACTTGCCTCTATTTTATGATTATTTCTGGATCAGTGTTTCATCAATTCGTCATCTAATAGTTCAATGACATGAAGACTTCTAGGTACCATCAAAACCAACATGAACCAAAAGTCATCCACCTTATCAACAAAGCTTTTGTAATAATTGCTGAAAATTTATTCAAAAATAAGTAATTATATATTAACATGATTAAATGAATAAACAGATTAAAACATAATTCAATTTGATTGATTAACTAAACCAACACAGCAAATAACAATCGATTTAAGAGAATAATAATACAAGTGCCGGAAAGGAAGTAATGATAAAATAAGAGGAAACATCATCAGTCACATTGAAGGCCAAAAGTTAAAAATCAAATGTCATAAGTCACACTGAATGTCAAAAGATCAAAAATCAAAATCTCCACTACATAGCTTTCAATGTATGCCTGCTCAAAAAAACATGTATAGATTAATTATTATGAGTAAAATCATATTAAGTAAATTGATTTATAATTTTTTATAGTAAAGACTTACATTTCAATCTCCTCTTCTGTTTCGTAGTCTTCTAACATTGTGTCTAATAGTGGAGCTTGCATTTCCTCTTCTGATAGCCCCACATCTTCATCATCTTTCTCCAATACTTGTGTTACAATGCGCTTTCGCTTTAAACTTTCATTTTGTGATTGTTGGTTAGTAGGTCTGGTGCTCCTTCTTGGTCCCAAATCAGCATCCACAATGTCTCCAAGTTGTTGCCAAGTCAATCCTTATCCAGGAAACACTTCCTCCTCATTTTCATTATCACCTTCACTTGAACCAACGAGCCACTCTACTGCTTTTCCTTCATCCAAACTTTTTGCAGATATTGGATCTCGAGAGATATCAGCATGCTTAGACCTCAGCATAGCATTAAACTTCACGAACACAAGATCATTTAAACGTTTACTCTCAAGTCTATTCCGCTTTTCGAGTGGATCTACAAATTGAAACATTTGAAATATTTAGTATCTCTTTATTACTTAAAAGAAATTGCATGCATGCAAAACTAATGTATTACCATTTCGAACGTGCTCCAATTTCTTTCGCATCCAGATGAACTTGTGGTCAAACTCAATATCCTCATGGCCATCCCCCTCAAATTCGGAGTCTCAACTTCATGTAATTTCCACCAAATACTAATTAAATAGCAAAATTTAGCAATATGCATAAATATTCGTGAACTTAGAATTTAAACAACTTACTTGGATTAAAAGAAGAACTAGCAATTGCCTCTTTGCAAGATCCTTTCCAAATAGTCATTGCCCGAACTGATATATATCAAGCTCACTAGTGATATGATCTTGCATATCAGGGTCATTTGAATACATTCTTGTAAGGCAATCAAGAAATCCATGCATAAACTTTAGTATCCCCCTCCACCTCCTCCTTTTTTGGGTAATAGAAGAAAGGATTTAAAAAAAATCCAGATAAATGTAAAGGGCTGCTCATCTTGCTATCCCACTCTACTATCATCAACTTCCATATAGGAAGATACCTGTTTTCTTTATTTTCGAGTGCTACAACAACTTCCTCTTTGGCTTTCTTCATATCTCCATATAACCAACCCATTGACGGTATATCTCCATCTGCTCTTCGTAGAACTTTAACCAGTGAAGTAAATATAAGGAGTGCCAGCTCAACATTACGCCAAAATTGTGGCACTCAATGCTATTGTTGTGGCCTACATACAATGATACAACAACAAAATATTAAAACGATGCAATGTATTTGCAAAAAATAATTTTAAAAGATTAGATGAAAACATACTTGTTTTCCATGTGCGGTACTTGATAACTTGTTGCCTCCCATTTAGCAGATGTGAACAATTCCCTCAAATGTCTTCTCTTATCCTGGAGGCTCTGCAAAGATAAAAAAGCTGTAGCAAATCTGGTCACACCAGACCTAACGAGATCATGGGACTCCATCTCTTTAGTCGTCTCTCTGAACATAGCAAGAGCAATGGTGTAAGCATATATAAATACAGTAAGTTGTCGGCCCATACAGATTGCACTTTAATTTGCTTCAGTTTGAAATATCTTGGAGAAGAAGATTTATGGTGTGAGCGGAACAAAAAGTCCAAAAAATCTTCGGTCTCTTTACCGCTAGCAATCGTGATGCAGACATATTGTTGGATGCATTATCCGTCACAACCTGTACTATATTGCTTCTCCTGGGCCATCCGGACTACTGAATGCTTCATCAACAAACTCATATATGAACTTGTCATCACATGTGTAGATGATGATACATTCTTCGATAACCAAAATGCTACACCAGCAACTGTGTGCACAACAATATTCATGACGCTTCTGCCTTGCGATCTGTCCAAGCATCAGTCAAAAAACTACACCCATGCAACCTACATGTTTGAGTGAAGCTGCTTAGCATTTCCTTGGTCCGTTGAACTTCCATTTGTAAGAACTTCTCCCTCATCTCATACGGCGTTGGTCCTTTCATCCCAGGGCCACATAGACCGACAACATGTAACATTTGTTGGAAAGATATGCTATATAGAGCATTGAAAGGAATGCCCATCTCGTATGCCCACCTAGCAATATATAGAGTTTGCGTCATCTCTGGCTTTCTTCTTAAACTTACTCTCAATCGTGCTTGTGAACTATTTCCTGACTCAATAAATTGATCCATGGACGTTTATTCCAATACTTGTAAACGAAGTCCTTTGTGAATTTCGGGATCTGCAGCCTCTCCAACAACGACTCATCTAAGCTACTCTGTAACCTACTACTTCTCAACAGCTTACTAGTTTGTGCTGCTGCAAGGGTTGCTTCGGCTTTTGCTCTGACATCAGTTGGGATATGAGGGCATGACTTTACATTGCCCTTAATCCCAGCCAAATGATGTTTGAACCGAGTGATGCCCCCATTTATGACTTGCTTGCAGTAATTGCAACAAATTCTACTGGTATCCGTTGCAACCACTTCTCTCCAAATGCCCAAAAAGCATCTCTACCGCCAGAAACTGGCGCACTTACATCTTTTGTAGAAGACTGAGAGGAATCCATTCTACAACACCAACAAAATATGTGAATGAACAAAATAATAAATTAAAACATGCCTCATTATTTCATACATGTGTGGATGCCTCAATATTGCAAGATTTGGAAGCAATAAGCATTAGTATCAAATGAAAGAATAATTGATACAAGCTCTCAAAGATTTGATGCAAGCTATGGGCCTAAGGGCAAGATTAAGATGAAGGTGTGAGTGAATGCATGCACACAATTCGATAAACAAAATTCTCCCTAACCATAACACTAATGTGATGCAACAATGAGTAGAAAAATGCTCGTTGTGCCTAAGGGAAAGTTTATCAATGGCATTCTTTATAACCTCATACCCTCCATTTGCCCTCATTGATTTTGTGCTACAAGTAACAATTTTTTTTTTCAAATAGCAAATCAAAGAAATCTGAACAAATTAGAAGACATCATAATTCTACAAGACCGATAAAATGAAAATAAATGAAAACTAAATGTAAAGCCTCACCATGAAATTGGCACCGGAGGTGGAGGATGCAATCTACTCGTCTGTCGCCGGAGGTGGAGGATGCAATCTACTTGTCTGGCACCGGAGGTAAAGCCTCACCGTGATCGTAGGTGCGATGTTAAGGATCGAATGTGCAGCTGGCGCAATCTCCACGTGAGTAGACTCCATGGAAAGCTAAGTTCAAGAAAGAAGAAGAAAAAAATAAGAAGGGAACTTACAGAGTTACAGTGGAGTGAAGTTAGAGCGGAAGATGCGCTGTCGGAGAGGCCGATTCGTCGCCGGGAGAGGCCGATCCGTCGCCGGTAGAGGCCAACCAGTCGCCGGGAGAGGCCGATCGTCGCAGGAGAGGACAATTCTGTCGAACTGTCGCAGCGCCGAAGAGTTAGGTCGAAGGTTATGAGGTTATCGCGATCCAGCAACCCGTGAAATCATTTAAAGGCTGCGAAATTTTTTCATAATATAAACCCTAATACCGATATATCGGCGGGAGAGGTCGATATCGGCACTTGATATACCGCAATATCGCCGCAATGTCGCCGATATTTACAAAACGCTATTTTGCTCAAACAAATCGATTTCGTTGCGGTTTATGCTCAAAAACTTTATATCGGCCGACATATCTGACATGTCGGCCGATATCTACAACATTGGGTACAACTGAACAAAACTGACGACTGTGAAGACTGCGCCACCTATCCTAAGCGGATTCCTTGACCTGTGTCCCATGTAAAAACAAGTTCCAAATGGGTCAGACCCACTAGAGAGTAAGAAAAACTACTCCCTTCAGCAATACTTAAAAAAATATTATAAGTGCATATTACTTGAATATAAAATTTACATAACTTTTCTAACATTATACGTAGCACTTGAGATCATGGTCCGACATAGAATCAACCTATCGTGTGATCTGCCACACTCCTCTCTTAATTATATAAATTGTTGATTTATGAAGTTTTGGAATTGTGTATGTTGTAAGTTTCAAGCAGTTTTATTAATTATCTTATTAACTCTTGTCACTAAGGACGTCTGTGCACAAACTAGTAACTGTTGTCTGAGTGGCAAATCTGATGGTGCCCTAAATTGGATGTCTCTCAAGTAGAACACAGACTCCTATCTGAGGAGTATCATATCTGTAATAAGGGTTATTAATCCTAAGCTTAAAGTTTGAGTGGTGACCTACTGGCCCTGAGAACACGGCGGTGTGCCTCCACCATTATCACGAGGGTGAACCTTCCTCGCCACTTTTCTAAATTAACTTAGACTAGTGTTCAGTAAGTCAAACACAGAGTAGCGCTCTAGTTAAATGTATTGGGCTTGGGATTTTCATGACACTGATTCTGCTAACTTAGCCTAAGTGTATACCTACCTATTTGACTTGGTTCTGACTATTGGAACTTGTAATTTCTAAGTGTGTATACCAACATAGTTAATACTTGAATTAAAAAATAATAATCTAAACTGTTAGACTATAAGGAGTCGTTTCTTACATCAGTGTTTTGACGCTCATACATGCGGCGGGGTGACATGATTCTTCTTTCAAGAGGTATGATCACGACGAATTTCTCCGATTAGAGACAAAATATACCCTTTTTGAAAGCTAGGAAATCCTAAAATAAAATCCATATAATTCTTAGGATTAGAATCGATTTCTAAGTGAGTTTAACCCACTAGTTAGAATCTCGCTAAATGCAAAAGAAATTGGAGATAAAGATCTCACCAAGAATCGGTGGTAAATTGCGAAACTTCTCTGATTCGCAGCGTCAACACTTCAATTAATCTGAAACTAATTGGAATTCCCTATGAAATTAGATCCCACAAAAATTAGGGTTACTTTAAAACTTGCTAAAGTGAGCGAGGCAAAACTGAAATGGAAGGAAAACCAAATGAAAGTTTGTTACCTTGACCTCAATGAAAAGATTTACACCAAGATCGAACAAGCCTTAACACCCAGAATGTCAACCCCTATAATTTCTGAAATTGCAAAGGCATTAAGGTAAAATCGTGATATCGAAGTGAAGAAACCCTAGAATAGAAGGGGAAATGACAAAACACACTCACCGAAACCAAAAACGGTGCTGCAGAAACTATTTCTGTCGGCTAGGGTTGAAACTGAAACTCTTACGACACTTGGGAAGAGGGAGAGGAGGTTGTCGAGGGCAACAGAGGGAGGAAAATAGGCCGGCCGACGCTGGTTCCCGACGGAGGAGGGGTCCAAGAGGCTCTCGGCTTCTCTGCGAACAGTTATGGGAGACGGAGGGGCGCCAAATGCTGGAGTACGGAATGATTTCTGCTTGACTGGGAAGAAAGGGTTACATGAGGGGGTGCGGGTTTTACCAATCGGCGGTTTCATGCGGTTATTAAAACCGTGAACCGGCTAATGGTGGATTTTTAAAAAAAGGTTTTCATTTGATATTAATAATAATATTTGCTAATTGTCTTAACACCATTTGGACAGGTATTGATGCGAAGTAAACTGCGCGAAAAAAATTAAATTGTTGTAACAATTTCAGATTATTAACAATTATACACCGACAATGCATCAATTGAAAAAGATTGTTACCTCAACAAGTCATCGGCTAGATTAATTTTGCCCGCGATCGATTCTTGAAATTTAAAATTATTCGTGACGTTAGTTTTGGATGTTACATTTCATCTCTCTGTCATATGTCCTTCATGTTTCGTCTTTTTCTCGCAATTTACTTTCAATCAGTGATGTTACGCAGTGGTAGGAACCGCAGTGGACTATACTACTTGGATCTCCAGCCTTCTTCTCAGGCTCTCTCCTGCACTACTGTTACCGCTGATTATGTTCGTCGCTGGCACTTGCGGCTTGGACATCCGTCTCCTACATATGTTCATAAATTGTTTCCCGTTTTTTTACCGTTTTTACAAATTTTGTCTCTGATGTATGTGACATGTCTAAACATGTCGGATATAATTCATCGCATTTATCTTCTCCCAGTACCACTCTGTTTGATGTTTTTCATTCAGATGTCAGGGGGTCATCCTCCGTTTTATCTATATTTGTCTTTCATTGGTTTGTCATTTTTATTGATTGTTTTTCTCGCACAACTTGAGTGTATTTGTTAAAAAAAGAGTAAAGTTTTCTCATGTTTTCAAATTTTTCATAAAATGGTTCAGACTCAATTTAAGGGCTCTATGTATGTTCTTCGAAGTGATAATGAGGGGGAATATAACGATCGGGGAGCGTTTGGCCCATACCTTACCAATCATGGTATCATCCACCAGACCACGTGTGTTCACACCTTTACCTAAAATGGAGTTGTCGAACAAAAAACCCGACATCTTTTGGATGTTGCTCGTTATCTTCTTGCTGCTATGTACCTTCCCAAATCCTATTTGGGTGATGTTTTTACCGCTGCTCACCTTATCAATCAGCTTCCCTCACGAGTTCTTGGCTATGCCACTCCCCTAGGTCGGTTGTCTACCATGACTGTGGTTTATACTTTTCGTTTGTCACCTCGTGTCTTTGGATGTGTTTATTTTGTGCGTCTTCATTTGCCTCACCGAGACAAACTGGACCATCAAGCTCATCAGTGTGTGTTCCTTGGCTACTCTTCTACAACAAAGGGGTATCAGTGTTACCACCCCCCTCCAAGCATATGTTATGCACTATGGATGTTACTTTTCGGGAAGAGGAATCCTATTTTTTACCTTCGACTCACTCTCTTCGTTAGGGGGTGAGTAGTGGTGATACAGATATTCCTCTCCCTCTTCTTCCTCATTTACCATCGCAGCTTCCTCCTCCTCAGGAACTGAGTCGTCCTATCCCGGTTCCTCTGCCCGATACTTCGTTCTCTCCTTTTTCTCACGTGTACCACTGATACCCCTCAGGTATACAGGCTACTAAGGTTTCGTCTCTATCAGTGCCCGCTTATTCCTCAGATTCTAACGATGCAGATCTACATATTTCGCTTGCATTGTTGAAAGGTAAGGTTGCATGTACTAAACACCCTATTTCTAATCATGTGGCTTACCACCATCTTACCCCGACCCATCAGGCCTTTCTCTACTCTTTTTCTTCGGTTGTTATTCCTAAGACACGATAGGAAGCTTTTGGTATCCCGGATTGGACTTAGGCTATGAGAGAGATGTCAGCCTTGGACAAGAACCACACCTGGGATGTCACTTCCCTTCCTCCTGGCAAGAAAGTTATTGGCTCGAGATGAGTGTTTTCGGTCAAATAGAATCAAGAAGGGAAGGTTGAATAGTGCAAGGCAGGGTTGGTCGCCCAGGGGTACGCACAGACTCAGAGAGTTGACTACCAGGAGTCTTTCTCTCTTGTGGCTAAGATGGACTCTATTCGGGTATTGTTGTCATGCGTGGCTTGCATGGACTGAGATCTTCACCAACTGGATGTTAAGAGTGTGTTTCTTCATGGTGAGATGGATGAAGAGGTATACATGAAATTCCCTCCCGAGTTCGTGAAAAAGGGAGTTGAAGGTCTTGTCTGTCGTCTAAGGAGGTCCTTATATGGCTTGAAGCAGTCTCCTAGAGCATGGTTTGGTAGATTCCTCGCGGTTATGCTCAAATTTGGGTACAAACTGGCGCATTCTGTTCATATTATGTTTAATCGGAGGCGTGATCAGGGTATTGTGATCCTTATTGTCTATGTAGATGACATCGTGATCGTTAGTAACGATTTGGAAGAGATTGCGAATCTCATGTCTCGTATCTGCTGAGTTTGAGGTGAAAGACTTGAGAATATTACGATACTTTCTGGGTATTGTGGTGACTAGATCTGATCATGGTATCTTTATTTCTCAACGGAAGTACATTCTAGATCTGTTGCAGGAGACCAGGATGCTTGGCTGCATTCCTGTGAACACTCTGATCGAAGAAAATCATGGAATTAGTGAAGATGGTGACAGTGATTAGGCTGATGTCTCACGCTATCAGAGATAAGTTGGAAATCTAATATATCTATCTCATACTCGTCCCGATATTACTTATGCAGTAGACATTCTGAGTAGATATATGCATGCTCCCAGGATTATATATTAAGAAGCGGCATACCATGTGTTACGCTATTTGAAGAAAACTCTTAGTCGTGGTCTTTTGTTCTCCACGAACGACCACTTGAGGATTGAAGTTTTCACTAATGTTAATTGGGCAGGATGTCGTGATGATCGGAAATCTACAACATGTTATTTTTTCTTTGTTGGAGGAAACCTTGTGACATGGCGCAGTAAGAAGCAGAATGTGGTTACCAGATCGAGCGTTGTGACAGAATACCGTGCAATGTCACAAGACATGTGTGAGGGTCGATGGTTGCGTACCGTTTTACACGAATTGGGGTTTCTTGTGACGTCTCTTTTTTCCTTGTTTTGCGACAACAAGACAGCGACTATTATAGCTCACAATCCAGTTCAACATGACGTGACAGAACGTTGAGGTGGACCGACACTTTATCAAAGATCACTTGGATAAAAAAACTGTGGTCACACCATTCGTCCACTTTAAGGATCAACTGGTAGATGTTTTCACTAAAATCTTAGCAAGTGATGTGTTCATTGATGACATCAAAAGACTTGTAATGACCGACATTTTCCGTCCGACTTGAGGGGGAGAGTTGAGAGATACTCATTATTATTTGCAAGTTTAGTATTTAGTGTCGTTATTATTATTACAAGTACTTATATGTGTGAGTGGGTTTTAGTCTCATGTCTTGTGTTAACGTTCGTGAGTCACCTTGTAACATTATAAATAGCGCTCTATGGATGAATAAGAGCATACAATTGTTCTTCCTACCTATTTCAACTTGTAACTATATGTACTCTAATATCATAAAATTATGTTCCTGCACATAACATCATGCAGATTTTGATTATATATATATATATATATATATATACTAGCATATCCGCCCGTTCTCGACGTCACTACGGCTTCGCCCGCTTGACAACCCCGGCGCCTCGGCGATTAAATTATTTTTATTAATAATTAAATAATTTAATCAATAATTTTTATTTTAAAATTAAATAAATTTATTATAATTTAATAAATAATTATAAAAAAATGAAAAAAAAAACCCCCCAATCCCCCCGTGCGGGCTGTCCCCCGCAGCGGGCAACCACCGTTCGAATTTGGAGGGGCAGGGCCACCGCCGGCGGTGGCAAGGATTTCGACTCCGGTATCGGGATTTCTGGGAAATGAACAGAAGTTTGAAAAAGCTATAGGCAGACCTCAATCCATGAAACGTCCAGATGTTCAGATTGAGATATGCATCGGGCAAGTATTAGGTGCGTGCTGTACGGGCAAGTGAATTTGGAGGTCAAGATACAACTTTGTAGATCTCATGTTGAACACTTTTTGATTTGAAGCCGATTTGGACCTCGATTCGGGCCCCAAAATCGGGGGCGGCGGAACGGTTTACTGTAGCAGTTCCGCCGCCCCCGATTTCGGGGCCCAAATTGAGGTCCAAATCAGCTCCAAATTAAAAAGTGATCAACATGAAAGTTGTTCGTCTCGCCGAGATCTACAACTTTCATGTTGATCACTTTTCGTTTTGAGACCATCTTGACCCCCAAAATTCACTTGCCCGTACGCCCTCACCTAATGTTTGCCCGCACAGTATATGCATATATATATAATTACCCAAACCTCCCCTGTAAACTAGCATAATTAGTGAGAGCACCCCTCTTATTTTCGAAATTACAAAAAACTCCCTTAAGTTTGTATTTCATTACCAAAACCTCTCTTGCTCTTTTCATTTCATTGCATTCATGAAGAAAAATACCCCCTGGACACTGTTCACCGAGGGGGGTATTTTTGTGCATGGATGTTATGAAATTAAAACTTCAGGGGAGGTTTTTGTAATGAAATGAAAACTTTAGGGGAAGTTTTTGTAATTTCGAAAATAAGAGGGGTGCAGTCAGTAATTTAGAAAAGTTAGAGGGGAGGTCCCGGTAAATGGCCCTATATATATATATATATATATATATATATATATATATATATATATATATATATATATATATAAGGGAATATAGGTATTTGGAGGCACACCATAAAATGAATATTGGTCATTGGATCATAAGATAGAACATGGGGGGGATTTGGAGAGAGAGAGAGACGAGGGAGAGGGAGGGAGAGAGGGGCGGGAGAGAGGAGAGAGAGGGGGCGGAGTGATAAAGAGAGATGGAGAGAGGAGTAATAAATTATTTTTTCGATTAAAAATTGTAAAATTTTATAAAATAAAAATATGAATAATAATTCATATTTTTTGTGGTCATTTTAAGTACTCATATGTATATGTTTTGAAAAAAATAAGATTTCATGTGCGTACGCAGCCCACTCATAGGCGGATGCAACCCGCAGCGACGCATCGAGCACGGGCGAAGCCAGCCTGGATACGGTCGAAGACCGTCCGAGAGCTTCGAACACGGGCGTAGCCCGTGCGAAGAAGCTCATGTACATATATATATATATATATATATATATATATATATATATATATATATATATATATATATATATATATATATATATATATATATATATATAATTTATTCTAGTATTATTATTTATAAAACATCGCACCAATGGATTGAAACCCATGAGAACATGAAATGTTTGCTTGTGATTGTGTATCCGGCGTGAAATGGAAGTATCCCTTCTTGTGTTGAGGTTGTTATCGTGCATGGCCAACGGCAAGGGTGTGTATCGTTCAACTGTGATTGTGTTCTCTCCCATGTCACTGTGAATTCATTGTCATGTGATTGTGTATGCGGCACAATGATCGCGTGCCATTATATGTATTGTGCTTATATAATTGTATTAAGGTCAATGATGTGTTGATGTGCTTTAATACATTTCATTAATATACCAATTATCCCTTTATATTACGCTTTTTGTAGAAGTGTTGACTTACAAGACGAATGGTATCCTAAGACCATTAGAGTGACTTGGGAAAAATAGTCGTGTTACAAGCGGTTGTCACTTTGTTGACCTTTTTTTCTGCTTGCAGGAAAGATGATTCTGGGGCAAGTGGAACCGTTCAAGCAAGAAAGCATGAAGTGCTTTTATGTTTCCCGCTATTGTTATCTTTGATTATGAACTATGTACTTTTAAATTTGAATGCAAGGGTTACTAAGCCTGGTTAAACATTTGTTAGGATGCATTCTATGTGACTATGTTGAACTCTTTTATTATGTTATTCTATGAAGTAATATTTCCGTTGTTTAACAATAGCTCTGATATATATGTATATATTAGAAGTTGTTCTTTATACTTTATCCTCTTTTGCGTCTGTTGTGCCCGTAGGTTTTGGTCGAACCCATGGCATAGTGGTCAAAGGTGAGATGGTGCTACAATAGCATGTCAAAATAATCCATTTATTGAAGGCCAAAGAGCGTACACGTCAATGTGCTTATTGAGAATACAGTCCCAGATCGGGAAATGCGTGTAGGCTTGTACGCCTAATATACATCATGAAAGTCTTCACTTACAACCATTTGGTTTGGGTTGTATGTTTGTTCTAACATGGTATCAGAGGCTAAGCCCAACTTCCAAAAAAGAAAATCCATGTGTTAGAGGATGAAGTCCTTACATGTCATGGGCGCATTGAGAATATAGTCCTAAATCGGCAAACTCATGTAACCTTTTTGCACTTAATATTAGGGGTGTAAGCCGGAACCAACCGAACCGCCGAACCGAGTCGAACCAAACCGCACGGTTCGGTTTGGTTTTAGTAGCCCACGGTTCGGTCACAATTCCAATTTTTGAAAAACTGTGTGGTTCGGTTCGGTTCACTGTTCGGAGTGTCAAACCGAACCGAGTCAAACCGTACCAAACTATATTAGCTTTAATTATATTTTATTTTATTATGGATACTTTATTTCATAAGCTCTAAGCCTAATTTATTAAAAATAAATAATATAATTATTAACTTTTACTGTTTTATGCTGATTATAATATATTAGTTAAGTTTTGGCAGCACAACTATTTTTAACATTAAATTTTTCGTTTATTTTTAACATTTTTCATTAGTATGATAGCTTCATGATTCAATGTCACTTTCTTTTTATAGTAGGATTAAAGAGAGAAACTATCCTTGATTAGCCACACAAGGTCTATAAATATGTCGTGATAGAAAATTAGTTGGTGATTTTTTTCATTATGATGATAACTTCGACAATGTCTTAGTCTGACATGAATACATTCATCAATGCTAGTATTGCTCTTGTCAATTTTCAGTAGCAATTTTTTTTTAAGTATTGAACCACTCAAACCGAACCGAACGGTTCGGTTCGGTTCCAATGGTGTTCACGGTTCGGTTCAGTTTCAGATTTTTCGAACCACACGTGGGTGGTTCGGTTAGCGGTTTTGATCAAAAACTGAACCAAAACAAACCGTTGCAGCCCTACGTAATATAGATCATGTGCCTCATCATCTATAATTAATTAGTTTATGTTGGATGCTTAGATTCTAAGGAATTTTATTTTACCCTTGTGGGTTTGCATTGAAATGTTAGTTTTTCCTTGTAAGATACATTAGAATATTTCTGGCATTTAAAATTTCTGTGTCAGCATATTTTAAGCAAATTTCCAAGTCATGAGAAGTTTAGCTTTCTTCTTTCTTAGAGAGTGCTTCAATTAATTACATGTTATATGAATCTTTCAAGTACAACTTAAATTAGGCAAACTTTTATAGATTAAGATATCAAATCATATGTATTTTCAGTAAATAATCAACACAAAGTAATATAGACTTCAAATTAAAACGTACACGAACAATTTGTGTCCAATGGAGGTTTATGCTTGCTGCTTCTGTATCTCGACAGCGGAATTGACACAATTTTTGCCCAGAAAATATCTTCCTGTGCTATTTTGGGATTCAGAGGGATGGTGGGGGGCTGGTTAGGTGATTGTGAGGAAGGAAGCATTCCTGTGGAAGGTTCCGGAGGTGTCGAACTGCAGGAAACAGAAATTCAGGGGTTGAATTATGAAGGAGCTTTGCTTGTGGGTGCATGATTTGTATGGAATCACTTCTACAGGGATTATGTGTAATATCTATGAGGCCTAAAGACATGGATTACTATAAGCACTTTATTTTATTAACTAAATGCAAGATCAGATGCAAAATAAAAGTGCAACATAACACAATGTCACCAATCCCCATGAATGCATAATGAACAATCTAAGCCCAACATTCTCGCCTGGGGCTTAGATTGTTTGTTTGTGCATTTAGGAACCATTTTAGATGGAAGAAAAACATCACCACTCAAAAAGACTGTTTGATAAACCTCCCGCTCAAAAAATTCATTTTTGGTCTGTTTACAGTCCGCAGCCATCTCTCACCATCTTCCATCGCCACATTCTCACCACTCTCATTCTGACCGCACAAACAAACAGACCCTTACTGATGTGAGAACGGGCCTTTAGGCCTAACTTGACTCTTTGATCATATTAGAATCTATGCAGTTTAGCTAACACCAATTTGTTAACAAGTAGAGGTGCCTGAATCTATACTGTGAGTACAAGACTATACATACCAGTTTTTCAATGTGGGACTAAACTCTTCGAAAACACATCTTCTTTATAATTGGCATAGGCTGCGGTGCATTACATGGCCGAGGTTGCTAGAAAGGCCGCCGTAAAATCCAAACCAGCAAATTCAAAGAAGGCGTATTCCCAATTCTGCTGCTTCACATATTCTGTCAGAAAGAAGCATGAAATCTTATGAAGAACAAACATAGGCTGAGCATTTTCTATCACAATGTCACCAATCCACATAAACATAGGCATGCAGACCACAAAAGTTTATAATTCCTAAAAAAGAGAGACTAAAGAGAAAAGAGTATGAACTGAGGTCGATCATGGTCGCCGTGCTCATTCATAGGTTCTCTTCTCTGCTCTGTATCCTACTAACCCTGGGGCTTGCAACGCTAATTTTGTCTTGTAATTGAAAGTGTTTAAAATTAAAGGATAGATATAAAATCACTCAGAATTACCCTTACTCCAAAAATCCAGATACAATTTAGGTGAAGTCTTTTATTAATTAGTTTTTCTTTAAGTTCCATCTAGGATTTTCTTTGTTCTTAGTGAATTAGTCTCATGAAAACTTCATGATTTTTCTCACATGATCTATAACTATGACAAGTGTTAGAAAAGTCCATGTAAAAAGGCCCATGTTTGTGGCCCGTTTAGGCTCCGGTTGGGGGGATTTATTTTCATTGGTCAAGCGGTTACGACCGCATGAACCGGACGTTCATGCGGTCGTAACCGCTTGACCGGTGAAAATAAGTTCCCCCAAACTGAGTCTTAGTCTTTTATTGTTTCTCTTTATACATTAGTCTCACGCCTTGTATACGGGACTCGTTTCTCTTTCTCTCTACTATATATATGTATTCATACATTGTATTTGATAACGAAGAAGTATTGACAAGGTTCAGTTTTTTCTCTACATGGTATCAGAGCAACCGGTCCTTCCTACTGTTCCGGGCAGACAAGTCGATTTCTAACCGCCCAGCTTTTGTGGTTACTCCCTTACTATCTGCCCTCTTCTTTCTAACCCCCCACCCACCCACTCCGCTTTTATAGCTTGTCTCTCGTGGAACCACCCCCCTTCTTCTTGCGCGGTCTTCCCCCTAGTCGCGTCTCTCCTCTGCTGTAGTCGCGGCTAGTCTGTTGTCTATCACTCTTCTAGTCGCGACGACCTCTTCTCTTTTACTCGCGAAGAACTTCTTGTCGTTGGCCTCTCTTCTACTCACGACGACCTTCTTGTCGCTGACGACTCTGATGCGGATTTCTTGCCGCTGCGATCTCCACTGTCCTAAACTGCGATCTTCTCTTGCGCGGGCTTCTCTTCTAGACGCCATTGTCTTATCGTGCTGTCTGTTCCAGAGTCCGTCCTGTTCTAACCGCGCGGTCTGTCGCGCGACTTGACTTTGTCATTGCTCTTGTCGCTGCGGATTTTTCGTAGTCGTTGTGCTCTTCTCTGTTTCCTGACTCTCAAGTTGCACAAACTCTCCTCGTCTTCTCACTGCGTGCTTGTCTTGTCGTCGTGATCTTTGCTAGTCGCCACGGTCTTGCTGACAACTCTAGCCGCTGCTCCTCGCGACACGCGCAACCTTGCTGAACTATCTTATCGCGTGGTCTAGGCGCCTTTTGCTCTTCCCCTTGTCGATCTCTCTAGCCGCACGGTCTGGGCGCATTCTGCGACTTGTCCGGTGCTCCTGCTTTACCGATGTGACTTTGTCATTGTGACCTTACCACTGTGACCTTGCTTTTGTGACATTGCCGCTTGTCTAGTCGTTGTCTTGTAGGTTTAGCCGTTGTGACTCCATGGGGTCCTCAGTTGATTCTTCAAAGTAGCCCACACCTCCTCCTCTAGCCTGATTGCTCCCTGCTCCGGAGTTGCGTGATGAGTTGAGAATCGTCACCATTTCCCTCACTGGGAAGAAGAACTTCATTGAATAAGTGCATTTTGTCAGACACATTCTTCAATCAAAGGGCCTTATGCAACATCTCACTATGGATCCTCCTTCTCCACCCACCGATGACTGGCTTCGTCATGATGGACGTGTTCAAATGTGGCTCCTTAACTCCCTTGCTGATGAATCTTACCGCATGGCCATGTATCATGAGACGGCCAAGGCGATCTGGGATGAACTTCTTTCTCTATACTCTTGCAAGGACAGTCTTCAACACCTGTATGACATCATCACAGATCTTCAGACTCTTGACACGAGTGGTGCTGCTGACTTGACCTTCTTTATTGCTCAGGCTAAGACACTGGTTGATGCCTGGATCTGCCATCAGCCCCCTGCTATGGATCTAGCTTCCCAGCGTGCTCAAAAGGAAGCCGTCTGTATTGTCATGATGATGGCTCGTGTCCCGCCTCATCTTTAGAGCGTTCGGTATCAGATCCTCTTGTTAGTTGCTATTCCCTCACTCTCTGATGTGTGCTCTTTGTTGCTCAAAGTATCACCATCTCCTGATACTACTAGACCCCCCTCGCCGACCCTCCTTCAGCGAACTTTTGCACACTTACTACCTCTCCATCCTCCTGCCCGTGGAGGGCGTTCAGGCTTTCGAGGAAGGGTTCGTGGTGGCCGACCACGTCTGAAGCGTTCCTTCTGCGGAAAGGACGGACACCTTGAGGCATCCTGACACCGCAAAAATGGTCTTCCTCCTCCTCTGACTGTGTCTATTGCGGCCGACAGCACCTCCTCTGACTCCTCTGACTGCGTCCACCTTCAACTCCAGCAACTTCACAGCATGATCAGCTGCTCGCCCGCCTCTGTTGCCTCTGATTCCTCTATATCCAATGAAGGTGTCACTTGTCTGTCTACTAGTCCACGCTGCATAGTGGATTCAGGTGCTACTCACCATATCACCTCGCTAAATCCACCTCAATACTTGGATTCTTCGTACCCTAAGTGTATCACAGTGGCAATGGCGACACTGTCTCTGTCTCTGGCTCCAATGATATCCTCCTCAATTCCCCTCTCACTCTCCGCTCGGCTCTTCATGTATCGGGCTCCCTATTTAATTTACTTTCTATCAATCACCTTACTGCTGATTTGGATTGCTCCGTCACATTCACACTTTCTTTTCTAACACAAGATCGACAGATGCAGAATATCATTGGTAAAGGACGACTGTAAAATGGGCTCTACCTTCTTAATTTCCCTCCTACCATCCTATCATCCATCACCTTCGTTGATTGGCATCGGTGCCTTGGGCATGCTCCTTTTTCCATGCTCCAGAAGGCTCTTCCAGAGATCTATCTACATGTGTTTAAGTGTGATTCATGTATTTTGGGCAAACAACACCTATCTTCGTTTCCTCCTCACTGTACTTGTACAACCCCGTGTTCGCCGAGTGGATCCACCAGGCTCAGTGGGCGAGCCAGGGCGACTGGCCCGTATTAGAAGCAGGCGGGCGAGCCCAGATGGATGGCTCGCTTTCTCCAAGGATAGGCGAGTGAGCTGTGCGAGCCGTGCGAGCCAGACCCAGCCCGCGCCTGTCTGGGCGACCTTGTCGCCGGCTCGCCTCCGTGAAGGGCAGGCGAGCCACGGCAACTCGGCTCAAGCTCGCCTAGAGTTGGAAGGCGAGCTGCGCGAACCAGGTCACATCCGCCCTGTAGAAGGGTGAGTTGATCCCCTGTTCCTCGGCACTCGCCCAGTGGAGCCCAGAGGCAAAATTAGCTGGATGCCCTTATAGGGGATGCAAATAGCTTCCCAGAATAGCAGAGTTACGCTGTTGGCAGACCCAGCTGGACTGCACATAGCTGTTCAAAACAGCGGAGGTTGGCTATTTGCAGGCCGTTTTCAAAAATCTATAAATAGACTCAAGGGGGTACCTCAGAAGGCACGCTTACTTGTGCCTCGGTCTTCTTGTGCTTTCTAAGGTATCCTTAGCCCTGCATTTGGCTAGGGAGGGGAAACGCTCTAAGATCTTCCGGGTGTGTGGTGGGACCTCCGCGTCGGGCTCTTGGGTCTGTCCCTTGTTCTTTTTCCTTTGTTGTTTAGCTCGCGGGAGGGAAGTAAGTGCGCAATCACCCCCTTCCCCAAGGGTAAACTCCACAGAGACCGAGTTTTTGGTTTCAACAGTACTTGGAGTTCTATTCTTCTTGTTTTAATACATTCTGATGTTTGGGGCCCGCATAAAATTACTAGTGTATCTAGTTATCGATATTTTATCACTTTTATTGATGATTATTCTTGCATGACATGATTATATTTACTTCATTATCATTTCGAGCTTCCCCGTGTGTTCCAGGCTTTCGTTCTTGAAACTCGCACACAGTTTTCCACACCAATAAAAGATCTCCGGACGGATAATGCTCGCGAGTACACGAGCCATGAATTTACCGCTCTATGCTCTGAATTTGGCATTATTCACCAGACGTCATGTGCATATACCCCCCCCCAACAAAATGACGTTGTTGAACATAAAAATCGACATCTTCTCGACGTTGCTCGCTCCCTCATGATTCACATGCAGGTCCCCAAGTCTTACTGGAACTTTGCGTCGTCGACAACATGATATCTCATTAACCGTCTCCCTTCCTCCGTCCTTCAAAATGTAACTTCATTCAGTTTTCTTTTCCCCTCTACCCCGCCATTCTCCCTCACCCCTTGCATCTTTGATTGTACCTGCCATGTTCACCTACTTGGTCTGTCTATGGACAAGTTGGATTCTCGGGCAGCCAAACACATGTTCGTCGGCTATTCCCATACTCAGAAAGAGTATGTCTGTTATTCTCCTACTACCCGCAAAGGCATGATTTTTTCGGATGTGACCTTCTGGGAGGATCAATCGTTCTTTTGCCCCCCAAACCCACCTATTCCACAACAATCCGTCCTAAGACCTGTCATCCTTGTTACCTCTCCTCCACCACGGCTCCTCCCTGATCTGGATCTTGTTCTCCACAAGCGCCCTATCATCCATGTCTATACTCGTCACCCTCCTCGCTCCGCTGCCCCGATGCAGTTGGCTTCGACCTCTGATACTCTATGACCTACTGATCCGGCATCAGCCTCTACCGCTCATCCCATGGCGAACTATGTATCGTTACATTGCCTGTTCTCGCCGCTTCACACATTTGCCACTTCTTTATCCTCTATTTCTGTGTATAACTCTGTGCAGGAGGCTCTCCAACATCCAGGCTGGAGGGCATCCATGGACGACTAAATGACAGCCCTCTAGGCTAACCAAACATGGGATCTGGTTCCTTTTCCTCCAAGCCACACAATTGTTGGGTGTAAATGCTCCTTTGTCATAAAACATACTCCTAATGGTACAATTGGCCATCTTAAAGCCCGACTGGTGGCTCATGGCTTTACTCAACAACATGGTCTCGATTATGAGGAAACGTTCTCTCCAGTATACAAGCTCAACACAGTTCGTGTCCTTCTCTCTGCGATTGTACATCGTCATTGACCCTTATGTTGGAACCCTACTTGTGATTTGGGCTAGGTTCACTATTAGGATTGATGACCCAACATGTATAGTATAAGGTCATAAGTTAGTTCTAGGGTTAAGGTCAGTCACATTAGGTTAGATTGTTAAAACCTACCTTCAGAAGACTTCAGAGATAGAAGACTTTAGAGACTAGCCAGTGTTAAAGATTGCAGAAAAGGTGTTCGACGATAGCTGAACTCAGCTCGATGATCGTCGATCTCAGATCGACGAACTCAGAGTTCCGTCTCTGAGTTGAGCTCGACAAAAGTCTAGCTGAGGTCGACGAACTCTGATCCTTCCTCAGAATCTCAGCTCGACAAAGTGCCTTCTCAGTTCGACGAACTTGGAGCTCAGATTGGCAAGCATATTTTCTGTTCAACAATCTTGGAACTCAGCTCGATGAACAAGAATTATCAGTTCGACGAACTTGGAGCTCAGGTCGACAAAATCATTGCTGAGTTCGACTAACTCTTTCCAGGTTCTGTTCGACTAAATCTTCTCTGCAGTTTATCAGTTCGACTAAAGCAGTTTGATTTCAAATATTAAGACATTAATACTCTGATAATTAGTGCTCAGTATTCTCAAGAATATAGTCGTTTCTTGGCTGCATTAATTATGGATTTCACAGAGTTATTACTCTACCATATTTACTGGGACAGTTGGGGAAATACATTGAAGACAAAAATCAGTCGTTCCAACTCCCAGAAATGATGCAAAAGATTTCAAGGAATTTGAAATTCAAATATGTTGAATCAACAATCAATATAAAAAGAAAAATTTCAGAAGATTGCAGGATGCAATAAATTAAGAATCAACAATCAAGAAAAAAAAAGTAGAAGAAGAAAGAGAACATCTGCCATCAGAGAACAGGAGACAGAGAAAAAGAAACATCTTGTTCATCATTTTCTTCTTCAAGCCTTTCTTCCAGCAGCACATATTCAATTTGAGACCAAAAGCTCAATCTCTCAGAATCATTTACTGGAAGAAGAAGTTTTCATCTTTGAAGGACTACACCTTGAAGCAAAACTTCCACTCCTGATCAGATTTCTATAACTCAGGGGGAGCTTTGACAACATCAACAAATCCACTAGTCTTCTCAGAGATTTGAGACAGAGAAGATAACATCTTTTATTTTCTTTTACTGTGTACAAGGTTATAACTCCCTTCAAAAGCAATAGGTGGAGGAGGAGGAGGAGGAGGACCTCTCCAGTTTCTTTGAGGAGGGGGAGGAGAGTACCTCCTGCTTTTCTTTCTAGCTTTCTGTTCATTCTTTGAAAGCCACATCCAAGCTGGCATCCCAGTATATGGAGTGATTTTCTGTAGGATATAATATGGTGTATCATGTGTAGGATTTGGTTTGGGAGCAGCAATGGGAGCAGCCTATCTTCTTTGAGATTTTCTTCTTAGCAGTAGAGCTATCATCATCAGAATCATCATCCTCATCTTCATCATCAGAAGATCCTTGAGGATTATCATATAAATCATCAAGAGCCTTGAGAATATCTTTTGATATTTGCTTTTCTGCTGGAGGAGCCACTGAAGGTTCTGGAAGATCAACTTCTGGAGCAACTGTTTCAGCAATTTTTTTGGATAGTAACTTATTTTCTTCTTCAATGTCAGCCATGATGATTTCATCTAAATCAGGGAGGGGACTGTCATCCATTTTCTATGTTGGAGATGAAATAGCTTTTGGAGAAGAACTGTCCTTGAAAGAGAATGGTACAACTGGTGGCCCTGTTACTGCAAAACTAGCCTTAAGTTGCTTGGCAACTGTGGGGCTTATTGGTGTAGTGTATGGAACTATAACCAAAGATTGTTGATATGAAGAATTGGGTAGAATATCTCTGTAGACAAAATTGAATAAATCTAATAAAGAATTCAGATTAACTGTGGGATTTATAATATAATCACCAACAGTATTTATTTCAGCTATACCTGACTCATCTATATCTGTATCAGAATTAATTAAATCTATGAGTTCAGTAGGAGTGGCTGCTTCTTCTGAAGAATCTGACATTACTGAGTATGTTGCTGCTTCTGCTGCTGCTGTCACCACTGGAGCTTCTTCATCACAGAGCATCTCCCCCTGACTAGTTTCAGGGAGTCCTGAAGCCAGTCCCCCAGAAGAAGGGACAGGGATAGAGCAGCAATTTTGGTAGAAAGGGATGTGATGGAAGCAGTAAGAGGAGCTAGAGCATCAGTTAGAAGCTTGTTAAGGATGGCAGAGATGAATGCTATCAGGTCTTTAGCAATGTCAGAGAAGTTGAGATAGAGAGATTCTGGAGCAGTGGAGGAGTATGGAGTGTGATGACCATAATTTGAACAGACAGAGAATGCACTGGACATATCTGTATGTGTGTAGTCAGGTACAGTAGAGGGAATGTCAGTTTGGGTGAGTGGAGAGATGAGAATAAAGGGAGTTGTAGTTGTAGAAAGGGGAACTGTTGTTGGTGGAGATGGTGGAGGAAACAGTAGATTGAAGGTGTGGGATGAGATAAATGTGTCAGGGTGTGTGACATTTAAATGAGGGGGAAGTGGAGATTGAGGTGGAGTGATGTGCTCAGGAGATGGAACTGGGGTTGATGCTGGTGTGGGTTAATGTTGTTGGTGAGTTGGTGAAGTAGGAACTGGAGATTGAACTGGTGATGGAGTTGGTGTGGGTAGATGAATTTGATGTTGTTGTAGTTGTTGAGGTAGAGGAGGAGAAGGAATGGTGGTGGAAGGAACTTCTTCTGGTGGTGGAGCGGCTGTTACGGCCCTGGTGCTCTCAGAAGTTCTTGTAGATGAGGAAGCCTTGGATGGCTTGGTGATCTTCCTCTCCCATCTGCCAAACAGGGCAGAGGTAAGCCTTTTGGAGACATTTATGAACACTGTCGTGGAGACCAGATGTTCAGGTGCCTTTTCTTGCAGAAATATTCCCAGTACCCTTCCAAAACAGATCCCTTTCTTATTATTCTTCTTTTTAATCAAGTCAAATAGCAGTTTGCCCCAGTTTACTGCTTTCTTCTCTACCAGAGCACCCATCACCATGAACTGGTGCTTGCTGATGTAGTCATGTGCTGTGTGTTTGCCCAGCAGCACTTTCCCAACTACATCTGCTAAGAACTTGTACTCAGCAAACAAATTCTTCTTTAATAATTTGTTTGAGTTCTCTCTTGAGTGACCCATTTTGATCAGCATATTCTCATATTCTTCATTATTCATTTCAATTTCTTCATCACCATTCAGTAAACCGAAAACTTCGGTTAGTACAGTGGGGGGAAAGGGAAACGTTGTTACCAGATATTGTTCCCGTAATAGTATCTTCTGATGTTGTAGATGTAAATACCCATTACTTTATCTCTGTCATGGCTATCTTGATTCTGTGAGTCATGAACTGCTTCAGATTTTGTTCTTCAAATAATTTCAGAATTTCCACAAAGATCGGGTCAGAATGCTGAAAGGAGTCGAAGTCAATATCAAAACCCATGTCAAACTTCATTGCGGAAAGAGTGCTCGCCGGAATCGCCATGAATTCACCTGCAACAAAAACAAAGAGATCAAGTGCAAGAGAACTGAAAGCGCGGGACGGAGCTCGAAGAAACCCTAGATATAAGGTTTTCAGAATATGAACCGGCAGACTCCGTTCGACGAATAATAAAAATTCTTCGATCTGAGGTCGACGAAATATTTTATAGTCAAAAGAATTCTTCGATCTCAGTCAGAAGATGTGAAAACATTTCGTCGAGTTCAGTTTGACGAAAATTTTCTGAAGTAAATTCGTCGATCTCGTTCGACGAATAAAACTTCACTCACAGAAAGTTCGTCGATCTCCGTTCGACGAATTTCTCTAGAACTTTTCCCAGTTCGTCGATCTACGTTCGACGAACTTTGAAAAATTCGTCGACCATAGACAAAAATTAAATTAAGGCTTCTCCATTTATCATACCAAGCTGATTTATGAAGTACAGATGGTTCCTCTCATCCAAAGGTTTGGTGAAGATATCTGTTTTTTGCAAATCAGTGTAGATATAGACAAGATTAATTTTATTTTTTCTACACACTCTCTAATAAAATGGTGTCTAATGTCTATATGCTTAGTCCTACTGTGGTGTACTGGATTTGTGCAATGGAAATTTCACTTGTGTTGTCACATGGTAGAGTTGAATTATTTAAGTTGAATCCATAGTCTAGAAGTTGGTTCTGAATCCACAGCAACTGTCAACTGCTATATATTCTGCTTCAGCAGTTGATGTAGACACAGATGACTTTTTTTTGCAAAACCAAGAGACTAATCTAGCACCAAGGAATTGGTATGTTCCATAGGTGCTTTTTCTGTCTACTCTGCATCCAGCAAAGTCAGCATCTGAGTATCCAGTTAACTCAAACTATGACTCAGTGGGATACCAAAGTCCTAGACTAGGACAACTCTTTATATATCTCAAAATCCTTTTTAAGAAAATTAGATGAGATTCTTTAGGGTTCACTTGGAATCTATCACAAAAACATGTAGCAAACATTATATCTAGTTTGCTTGCTATAAGGTATAACAGGGACCCAACAATGGCCCTATATAATTTCTTATCAACAGGCTTGTCATGTTCATCAGAGTCAATTACAGCATTAGTGGTCATGGGTGTTTTCTTTGCTGAGGCATCAACCATCCCAAACTTTTTGATAAGCCCCTTAGCATACATAGCCTGGGATATGAAAATGTCATCAGGTAGTTGCTTCACTTGGAGACCGAGGAAGTAGGAGAGCTCACTCATGCTACTCATTTCAAACTTTGAATGCATGAGGTCAGAGAACCTCTTGCATAGTTTGGAATCTGTATACCCAAAATTAATATCATCTACATAGATTTGTACTTATAAAATTTGATCTTTATGGTGCCTAATGAATAATGTCCTATCTAATATACCCCTAGAAAACTTATGCTCTATGAGAAAGCTAACTAAGGTTTCATACCAAGCTCTTGGAGCTTGCTTTAGACCATATAGAGGTTTATGCAATTTAAAGACATATGAGGGATGAGTTGCAGAGATGAAACCGGGAGGTTGTTCAACATAAACCTCTTCTTTGAGTTCTCCATTCAGAAATGCACTTTTGACATCCATTTGATAAATCTTGAATTTCTTGTAGGCTGCATATGCAAGGAAGATCCTGATTGCTTCCAACCTTGCAACAGGTGCAAAAGTCTGGTCATAATCAATTCCTTCCTCTTGTTTATAGTCTTGAGCAACAAGCCTTGCTTTATTCCTTATTATGACACCTTGGGCATCCAGCTTGTTTCTATATATCCATTTAGTTCCAATGACTGGGTAGTCTTTGGGTCTTGGAACTAAATCTCAAACTCTGCATCTCTCAAATTGGTTGAGCTCCTCTTGCATTGCAACAATCCAGTGGGGATCTTGCTCTGCATCTTTAATGGATTGGGGATCAATTTGAGATATGAAGCAGGCATGCATCAAGTCTTGGTTGAGTTGATGTCTTGTATGCATACCAACTGAAATGTCTTCAATCACTTGAGATACAGGGTGATCCGTAAGTGTGACAAATTCAGTGGGTGAAGTTGGTTAAGCAACACCTTGGGGGATAAATTCCTCTTGTGGAATTTCATTATCTGTTAGATAGGTTTCAGCCACCTCTAAACTTTCTTCTTCATTTTCTTCTTCAACTTGTGGAGAGGGATGTATTGGAACCTCTTGGGTGAGGCTTAGATCATCCAATCTCTCACACAAGTGAGGTACCTGCAATGTGTTGTTGGTAGAAATTTCTTTCTCCTTATAAGATGTGTTAGCTTCATCAAAAGTTACATGAACAGATTCCTCAATTTTTAAAGTAGATTTATTAAACACCCTATAAGCTTTGCTAACTTGGGAATATCCTAGAAAAATTCTCTCTGCAGACTTAGCTTCAAACTTTCTAATATGTTTCTTGTCATTGTTATGAATATAGCATATGCAATCAAATATTTTAAAATAGGTGATTTTAGGTTTTTTTCCCTTTAAGCAATTCATAGGAAATCTTATTCTTAAGTTTATGTATTAAACTTCTGTTCAGTACATAGTTTATTGTGCTCACAGCCTCTGCCCAAAAGGATAGGGGCATATAAGCATCTGTAAGTAATGTGTCTGTTGATTCAATTAGTGTTATATTCTTCCTTTCAGCAACCTCATTTTGTTGAGGTGTTCTAGGAGCTGAGAAGCAGTGTTTGATATCTTCCTTCCTACAAAACTCTTGCATAAGAAGAGACTCAAACTCAGTATCATGATCACTTCTGATCAATGCAACTTGAGTAGAGTACTCAATCTGTATGGTCTTGAGAAAATCTGTAAGAACCTTGAATGTATCTGACTTAGATCTCAGAAAGAATATCCAAGTGAATATTGAGAAGTCATCTACAATAACTAGAGTATAAGATTTACCTCCTAGGCTTTATACCGCAATAGGGCCAAAAAAGTACATGTGTAGCAAGATGTCAAACTCGCTCAGCTCTACCGACAACTTTGCAAGTCTTCCCGAGTGTTTCACGCCCTTGAAGATGTTGCGGAGGGGGCAGTCAATCACCAACCGGATAGAGTGTGTCTGGAAGTATGGTCGGAGCCTTCGGGCCGAGATGACCAGGTAGAAAGCCAACTTCTCCAAAATAGGGTATCAAAGCTCTGCCTTCCTCAGGACCCCACTCACGTAGTAGGTCGTCAGCACCTTCTTGCCCTCTTCCCGGACCAAGACGGAGCTCAAGGCCTTGGCCCCGACCCCAAGGTACAGAGATAGATCTTCCCCCTCCTTCGGTCCCTAGAGCAGAGGAGCATGGGTCAGTTGTCTCTTCAAGGCTTGGAAGGCTCCCTAGCACTCCTCGGACCATTCAAATTCCTGGCCTCCTCTTAGTGCTTTGAAGAAAGGCGGGCACTTCTCTTCCGCCCGAGAGAGGAATCTGCTCAGCCCTGCCAGCTTCCTTGTAAGGCGCTGGACTTCCTTGGCGTTCAAAGGTGACCCCAACTCCATGATTGCCCTCACCTTGTCAGGGTTAGGCTCCACCCCGCGAGAGTAAGGAGATGACCTAGGAACTTGCCCTTGCTCGCCCTGAAGACACACTTCAAGGGGTTCAGCCTCATTTTATACTTCCGCGGGGTATTAAAGGTCTCTTACAGATCCTGGAGGTGAGATTATACGTCCCGACTCTTGATCATGAGGTCATCTACGTACACCTCCAAGTTCCTTCCTTTCTGCTCCTGGAAGACCCGATCCATCATCCTTTGGTACATTACACATGCATTTTTCAACCCAAAGGGCATCATTTTATAACAGTAGCACCCCTCCCCTGTGATGAAGGATACATCTTTCATATCGAGCTGGTGCATCTTGATCTGGTGATAACCTAAAAATGTATCTAGAAATCTTATTAGAGAAAAACCGACAACTGAGTCAACCTGCGTGTCGATCTGAGGCAAGGAGTAAAAATCTTTGGGACATGTTTTATTTAAAAGAGAAAAGTTAATACACATCCTCCAGCAGTCGTTTCCCTTCTTGACCATCACCACATTGGAGACCCAGCCTGGATATTAGATCTCCGACACAAACCCCGCCTTTAGGAGCTTTTCCGCCTCCTCTCTGATGGGCTTAGCCAGCTTGTCGGCAGTGGACCTCTTCTTCTACCGGATGGGTCGAGCATCAACGTCAAGGTTGATGCGGTGGCAAGCCACATCTGCATCAATCCACGACATGTCTGTCGTGCTCCATGCGAAGATGTCGATGTTCTTCTGGATGCACTCCAGCATCATCCCTTGGTCTTCCAGGCTCAGCCCCCCGATGATCCGCGCCATCTCAACCCTTCCTCCATGGGTGAGAACTTCCATCTCCACCACTTCCTCCACTGCCTCCAGCCGGGACTGCTCTTCCCACTCACCAGCAGCTCCCTCACTAGGGGCAAGAACTTCCTCCTAAACTTCCTCCACGGCCATCACCTCTTCCTTCTCCTCCAGCACTTCCTCTGCCACTCCCCCACGGGCGCGGACCTCTTCCTCCTCTACCTCCATTTCCTCAACTCCTCCCACGGCCTCCTGTCCAGACATCTCTTCCATCCTCCTCTCCATCTCCTCGGCTCCTCACTGCCAGGAGATGGTGTTGATTGTGGTCATGTAGCACTCCCTCGCCACCTTGGGGTCTCCCCAGACCTGGACCTAGATGCCCTCAGCGTTAAACTTGAGGCATTGGTGGAACGAAGATAGCATGCAACAGAAGGCGCTGATGAGGGGTCGTCCGAATATGGCATTGTAGCTGCTAGGAGCATCCATGATGACGAACCTGTAATTTCTGGACTGCCCCCCCCCCCCAAGGTAACATGGAGCCCCACTCCTTCTACCTCCTTCCTCTCCCCGGAGAACCCGAACAGAGTCCCGTCCGAGGCCAACACCCTCCGGGCCTCCACCTTCATTGCGTCGAACACCTTCTTGAAGACGAAGCTGACGGAGCTCCCATTGTCCACGAGGATCCGGTAGATGGTGAAGTTCTCGACGACGGCCTGATTGACCAGCGCATCGCAGAACGGATCCTCGTGATCTGGCATGTCTTTCCAGGAGAAGGTAATCTTCTCATATGTGGGTGGGGTTGGGGATGTGGAGGCGACGCTCTGGCGGTACATGATGTGGAGGCTCGCCTTGCGGGCGGACTCGACTCCTACCCCCCCCCCCCCCCATGGATCACTATGATCCCTCCTCGACCTCCGACATCAGCCCGGTCCTCGCACCTGTCCTCCTCTGCCCTTGGCAGGACTTCTTCGATTTGTACGTCCTGGCGGTGTTGCTGCTGCTGCTGTGGGGCCTGTCCACTGGCTCCCCTCATCTCTATAAACTCTGGGCAAGAAGCCATCATGTTCCCTTCCTCCTGGTGGAATTCACAATAGGCCAGCTCCGCTCTACCCTCCGACCTCCTCCTCTACACTCCTCTCCTCCTCCTTCCCAGGGTTATTTCCATAGCCTGGTGTTGATCGAGGAGGGGGGCCTCTGGACTTGCCTCCAACCTGGAGGGTTGAACTGGCCTTGGCCCCCTTGGCAGTGGTCCCCTCCATGGAAACCTCTCCACGGGCCATGATCATGCCACTCTGGCTGCCTCCAACCTAGCTGATTATTAGGCTCTTGGTGGCCCCACCTCGGCTGCTGCTACTCCTGCTGCCTGGGCTCTGCCCTCCGGGCCCTTGCCACCTCCCAGCTCCTTCTCCTCCTCTGCAGCCCAACTGGCTAGCTTCCTGGAAAGCGTCGGGTTCGACGCCTCCCCCTTAACTTCCCTGGTTGCCCTCTCCATCAGCTATTTGAAGGACAGCAGTGGCAACGCTTTAGCTCCATCCTGAATAACACCTACTGCAACCCCAGGTGAAGGACACCATGAGACCCTGACATCTCCTGCACCTAGAGGACCTCCTCCTGGAACCTGTCCACATAGCTCTCTAGTGTCTCATTCGCCCCCTGCTTGATGAGAAACGAGGATTCTTACTCTCTCTTCCTCTTCTTCAAAGTGGAGAACCTCAGCAAGAACCCTCGGCGAAGGTCCTCAAAGCAGTAGATGGAGCTTGCGGGCAACTGATGGAACCAATCCCTCACCTTTTCCTTGAGGGTGATGGCAAAGAGCTGACACTTGAAGGCATCCGACATCTGTCTGATTGAGACCACATCCTCGAACCACTGGGTGTGCTGGACTGGATGGCCCCTTTCGGTGTAATAGGACATCTCGGGCTTGCGGAACCCCTCTGGAATGGGGCGGAAGCGACCAGCTCGTAGAAAGGGCTCTCGCCACTCGTGAGGCAAGCCGGGTGATCTCGTGCATCCACCTCGTCATACCTTCCCACACTCGTCGAGCAAGGGAACAAGGTCCTCCCTGAAAGGTCTCGCCCACTATCTTCTGCCACCATTTCCTTCTCGGGTCGCTTATGTTGGTATTACCATGGTGATCTAGAAGTGATCAAACATGTGGCATCACTGTCAACGCAATATGAGCCTATGGGGTCCCACATAAAAGCTCTGGAGAAGTTGGAAAGGTTTGTGTTGTCCTTACTTATATGTGATATGAGTGAATGACCAAGCCTATGACGTTCTGCATGTGGAGGAATTTCTTTCTGGGACATGTATTGTGAATATGGGTCATCAGGTAAGTGGTCGAAATTATCTCAGGGAAATTTGTCAAGTATTGCTAAGAGGATTCGACGAATGGTTTGAATTCGTCGAGACATCTCAACGCTTCTGTCTCAGATTCGTCGAGTATCATCATGATAATTTCGACGAATTAGACTCAATCGCCGAGTATCGCAATTCGTCGAATATCGGATTCATTGAATATCCTCTTGATACCTGGACGATTTGCCCTGTCTCGATTCGTCGAGTATTCTCGTATTATTTCTAAGAATATTTTCTGATTCGTCGAATATTGATGTGATACTCAATGAATTCTGTTTCGACCGGTTTATTTCCTTTAAGTCCGGTTCGGCGGGTTTTTGCTGGCATTGATTGTTTCAGTTCAACGTATATATAGGATATGTACAATTGAACCGAATAAGTAACTGTTCACTTTCTCTAACCTAGCCGCATGAGACGATCTCCCTCCCGACGACGGAAGTGTTCAGCAAGTCACGATCGCCACTCGCTGTCGTCGACCGCCCGACCTACTATCGTCGCCAGAAAACGTTTCTAGTGCGTCGGATTCGTCTTTGCCACCTCTCCTTGAACGGATCTAGTAATCCGTGGAGACGTTGAGGGCAAACCTAGTTCCGACCTAGATCTTGTGCGGCAAGAGTCTAGTGTTCTCCGTGCTCGTGTGGATATCCGTAGAGGCGTGGACACTATTCTACGCTCGGAACTCCAGCCGTTGTCGTTCGTTGGAATCATTTGGATCACCTTGGTTGAGTATTGACTCAATCCCTAAGAGGTATGATTTTATTAATGGCATTTTACTTCTTGATTAATGTTCATCGCTAGATCCGAACGTTCTTTTGGGTTTTCTTATTCAACTTCCCATGCGTGCACAAGTGTTGTGTCATCCTAGCAAAACCCAACAGCCTAGCAGAGGCGTTCTCGCCCAGAGCTGGGGCCGCGACCACTGGGACCGAGGGTGTCGAGCACTCGCCGCGAGCAGCGAGTGCGAATGTTATGAGGTTCCTCATCTCATGTCAGAAGTCCTCGAACATATCGAGGATGATGAGAGAGGGAGAGGTGGCGAGTCGACCTGGTCGGATCCTTGCCCTTCGCCTCCAGTCAATGTCGCTAAGGTTTTCGGTGTTGGTCACTCTCCATGCTCACCGCAACAAAATGTTGAAATCGGGAACCGGCTTCTGTGGAGTTCGAACCCTTGGGGAAGGGGTGATCGCACACTTACTTCTCTTAGTGAGCTTGACTGACTGAAGACTTAGAACTCAAAACTGACTCAAGGCTCCAGCACAGAGGTCCCACCACACCCCCGGAAGATCTTAGAGTGCTTCCCCTCTTTAGCCAATGCTGAGTTAAGGGCACCTCAGAAAGCGCTAGAAGACTAGAGAATAAGAAAGCTTGCCTTCTGAGGTACCCCCTTGGATCTATTTATAGATTTCAAAGTCTGGCCTGCAAATAGTGTAACTTTGTTGTTCTAAACTGCTATATGCAGCCAAAAGTGGTCTGCCAACAGCCAAACTCCGTTGTTTTAAGGAACTAAATGCAAACCGCCAAGGGCATAAAGGTAATTCTACCTCTGGACCCCACTAGGCGAGTGGTCCATGGAGGCACCACTCGCCTAAAGGGGCGAGTGCTGGGTAAGCCAGGCACTCGCCTCTGCGGCTCTAAAAGAGCGGAAGCAGAATCAGAGGGCCACTCGCTGATTGGCCTGGCGAGACCCCTCACCCCTGCTACGAGTGAGAGCCTCCCTGCCTGTTATGGGTGGGATCCCTTTTCCTCCCCCAAGACGAAAGCTGATCTAGAAGGTTTCACTCACCTACTTTGCCCCTCATCCTGGCTGGAGGGACCCACTCGGCGAATACGGGATTGTACACCGATTAATTGACATTAATTGCTCCCAACGGTCTAGGTAGACCACCCTCTTATATAAATAGGGGGTCAAGGGTGCTTAGAGGGAATATAGAACTTAAGCCAGAACGTGCCCTATAGTAAGTGTGGTTACAAGATCTTAGTCATCGTGTGCCTTCGATTTTCTATGTCTTCTCATGCCTTGTAATATCTTGTAATAACACCTTTTGTGAATTATTATTGTCTAGAACAAATAATATTCATCACTGCGGGCATATCTCGTGTTCGTCGTTGTTAGTGGAAACTCTTTTTTGTGTTCTGTTTGCCTGACCCTCTTGGATTAGTAATTGAATGCTTATGGTTCCTAATTCTCTCATTACTCCTCCGACCCATCGCTGAGTGTGGAGGTTGGTGTTGAAAATTATAAAGTGAAAGTGGCGACCTGGATGGCCTGGGCAACCTGTTTGCGTTGCCTGTGTGAATAGGACTAGCAGCTCGCCAGATCGACTTGCGTTCAGTAGGCAGTTTATTCCCAAATGGTAACCGGGCGGATATCCTATCTATCCGCGGAGTTTGCCAAGACCAGCGTAGTGCGAACTTGTATGGAGTTCGTTGAGTTCGGGTTGTGGACTGGACTGGAGCTCGGGAGATCGTCATGGCGTATGCTTTGGTCTTACACTGTGTTAGAAGTAGCGAACATGCAGTAACAAACGGATAGAGTTTTGAATAATTGAAACTTTATTATCCAAAAAAGATATCTATTACAAAGGTATGCCCTCCCTTATATAGAATGGAGGAGAGATGAGAGAATACAAATAAGAGATGTGGGACTAAAAATATACAGGACTAAGCGGACTATACAAAATAAACCGCACAAGCCGCGCGGTTAGACAGAAGGGCTAACCGCACGGCTACCACAAGAGAAGAAGAGAGATCGCCAGGGAAGACCGCTAGACCGCCCGGTCTCCAAGCCGGCTGAGACAAACCGCCAGACCGCGCTGTCTTCAACCCGCTAAGACAGACCGCGAGACCGCCCAGTCACCATCTTCAACACTCCCCCTCAAGCTGGAGCATATATATCGATCATGCCCAGCTTGTCGCAAACATGAAGAAACGAGGCGGAAACTGGCTTGGTGAAGATGTCAGCCAGCTCTTTATCAGAAGTAACAAAGGGAGTGCAAATTTGTTCCTTTAAGATCTCTTCACGAATGAAATGACAGTCGACCTCAATGTGCTTTGTTCTTTCATGGAAGACCGGATTTTTGGAGATGTATATGGCTGTCTTGTTATCACAGAACATAGGTAGAGGATGGTTGTATACCTCTCCTAAATCTAGCATGAGAGCCCGCAACCATTTTAACTCACAAGTGGTCGACGTCATACTGCGATACTCAGCTTCTGCACTGGACCTGGAGACAACAGACTGCTTCTTACTCTTCCAGCTCACCAGATTTCCCCCAACAAAGGTGCAAAAACCAGAGGTTGACTTGCGATCCCCTTTGTCATCAGCATAACTTGTATCTGAGTAGGCTTCAATCCTCAGATGACCATTCTTCTGAAAAAGTAATCATTTCTCAGGCGCTGTTTTGACATACTCCAAGATCCGCAAGGCGGACTGTAGATGGCACTCCCTAGGAGCTTGCATGAATTGACTCACCTTGCCCACAACATAGAAAATGTCGGGCCTGGTCACTGTGAGATATATGAGCTTACCAACCAGACGCCTGTACCGCGAACTATCTGAAAGAGGAGGCGAATCATCTGTCCAGGTTTTGTCTTCTCTAGGTGTCATGGGGCATCGGGCAGGTTTTGCTCCAGTCAACCCTGCCTCTTTTAAAAGATCAAGGGCATACTTACGCTGAGAGAGAACTAAGGAGTCGGGCTTCCGAGAGATTTCGATCCCCAGAAAGTACTTTGGAGAGCCCATATCTTTCGTGATCAGATGTTGGCGAAGATGTCGCTTTGTCAGGGCAACCCCTTCCTGGTCATCACTAGTGAGAAGAATATCATCGACGTACACAGCAAGAACAACCAGCCCCGAGGGAGTTTTGCGAATAAAGAGAGAGTAATCAGCAGAGCTTCGCGCAAAACCAACAGCCGCCACGATGTCGCTGAACTTGTCAAACCAAGCTCGAGGGCTCTGCTTGAGGCCATAAATTGCCTTCTGCAGCCGGCATACTCGTGTCTCCCCCTGAGCAACATACCCAGGAGGTTGCTCCATGTAAACTGCCTCGTGAAGATCACCATAAAGGAAGGCATTCTTGACATCCAGCTGAGAAATCGGCCAATCCCAATTGACCGCCACAGAGAGAAGGACCCGGATAGTGCTGAGACGAGCCACGGGGGAGAAGGTGTCAAAGTAATCAACCCCATAGGTCTGAGTGAAACCCTTAGCAACAAGGCGAGCCTTATAACGATCCAAAGTGCCATCGGGGCCAAATTTGACCACAAACACCCAGCGACACCCAACAACATCAGTGCTGAAGGGAGGAGGAACAAGAGTCCAGGTACCCCGCTCAGTTAGGGTCGCCATTTCCTCATCCATGGCCATCTTCCAATGAGGAATAGCAAGGGCCTCCTGGTAGGAGCGGGGTGTGGCAGTGGCAGAGATAGCCAGTGCAAAAGCCCTGCGAGAAGGGGTAAGATGATCATAGGAAACAACAACAGCAAGGGGGTGTAGGGTACACGTCCGCACCCCTTTGCGAAGAGCTATAGGAAGATCCAGGTCAGCCGGGCCCGCAGCATCCGGAGCATCCGTGGTAGAGAAAGCTGGCCCGGGAGTAGAGAGCGACAGCAGCGGAGAGGAGGGAGAGGGTGGTGAAGAAGGGAGAGAGAGAGGTGGAGGGAGAGGAGGGGATGGAGACGGTGTAGGGGTGGAGATTGTAGTAGGAGGCGAGGGAACGAAGGGAACAGCAGGAGAATCAGAAGCGAGGAGAAGAGGAGAGGAGTCATCCGAGAAGTAGGAGGTATTCTCGAAGAAGGTGGCGTCAGCAGAGACGAACTGCTTACGAAGGACGGGATCAAAGCAACAATAGCCTTTCTGAGTGGTGGAGTACCCCAGAAAGACACATTTGGTGGAGCGAGGGGAGAGCTTATCACGGGTGGCAGAAGGGGTATGCACAAAGGCAGTGCATCCAAAGATTTGGAGAGGGAGAGGAAATGGCTCCTTGTCCGGATACAGAATGGAGAACGGGGTTTTGCCGTGGAGAACCGTGGAGGGAATGCGATTGATAAGGTAGCAGGCAAGGAGAATAGCATAGCCCTAATAGGAGCGAGGAACATGCATCTGGGTCATCAAGGTGCGAGCGACATCGAGGAGGTGACGGTTTTTGCGTTCGGCCACACCATTTTGTTGTGAAGTATAGACACAAGTAGCTTGATGAATAATCCCATTTTGCATGCAGAAGGTAGAAAAGTCATGACTGATATATTCTTGGGCATTATCAGATCGAAAAACTTTGATAGAAACACCAAACTGAGTTTTGATCATGAGATAGAAGGACGTCCATACAGAGAATAATTCGGAGCGATCTTTTAATAGATACACCCACGTATAGCGAGAGAAATCATCAATGAACGTGACAAAATATGAACTACCCCGACCAATGGTAAGAGTAGGAGAAGGACCCCAAATATCGGAGTGGATAAGATCAAACGGACGGGTAGAGCCACGAACGTGCTTTGGATGGAAGGAGGAGTGGTGATGCTTGCCAAGCTGACAGGCCTCACAGTTGAGCGGAGGACTTTGTGGAGGAAGGTGGGGCAGAAGTTGACGAAGAAGACGGGGAGGAGCATGACCAAGGCGGAGATGTCATTGGAGAATATCTGTGGAGGTGGAGGAGAAGGTGGAAAAAGCAGAAATGTTGTCCAGAAAGTAGAGGTCGCCACTCTCAGTCCCAGTAGCAATCGTCCGTTGGGAGTCCGGATCCTGAAAAGAGCAAGAAGTAGAAGTAAATGTGACAGAACACTGTAATTGCTTGCATAGAGAGGTAACAGATAATAAGTTGCACGGGAACTGGGGCACGTATAGAGTATCCGCCAAGTGAAGAGACAGAGTGACATGAACTATCCCCGTCCCATGGACTGATGATGAAGAGCCGTCAGCGAGAATAACCGGGGGCAACCGATCATTTTTGTCGAGGAGAGAGAAACATTGGAGATTGCCGGTCATATGATTTGTAGCACCAGTGTCGATCAGCCATTTTCCCTGAGTAACAACGTGGGCACGACCAGAAGACATGACAACCGAGGCGAATGGCTTGGAGGAGGATATAAAAGCCATGAAGGGAGGAAAACGAAACTGCAGCGGTCTCGGTGACAGCACACCAGCGGCAAGAAGGGCCACGACCAAGATGCAGAGCAAGGCAAAAGGGGAAGAAGAGGGAAGCACAAGCCGCGCGACTGAACAGGGGGTCGCGGCGACTAACAAGCAGGAGCGGCTAAAGGAAGAAAGGCAGAGAGGCCGCTCAACCAAGGAAGAATCCGCGCGAACAGAGAGAAAGCCGCGGGGAGAAGATAAGAGAGCAACCCGCGCGAAACCGCAGCGGTTTAAAGGGAAGAAGCCGCGCGAACACTAGCGGCCAGGAGACAGACCAAGGCACAGCGGGGAAGAGGTCGGGCAGACTGAAAAGTTCGAGCGAACAGAAGAGAAGAGGAAGCAAGAAGCAGCAGCGACAACAACAAGTCGCAAGCCGGGCGAACAGAAGCAAGCCGCGCATCTAGGGGAAAACAGGCGGCTAGAAGGAAACAGGTCGCTGCGACAACCAAACCGGTCGCGGCGACGAAGAGCAGCAAGAGAAGAGAAGCAACAGGCCGCGCGAACAGAGTAGCGGGCGGAAGAGAGGACAAGCCGCGAAGACAGGTCGCGAGAAGAAGAAACAAGCGGCGAGAAGCAGAGAGCGCACACAATCAGGAGGAAAAGACCGTGTCCTCTGATACCATGTTAGAAGTAGCGAACATGCAGTAACAAACGGATAGAGTTTTGAATAATTGAAACTTTATTATCCAAAAAAGATATCTATTACAAAGGTATGCCCTCCCTTATATAGAATGGAGGAGAGATGAGAGAATACAAATAAGATATGTGGGACTAAAAATGTACAGGACTAAGCGGACTATACAAAATAAACCGCACAAGCCGCGCGGTTAGACAGAAGGGCTAACTGCACGGCTACCACAAGAGAAGAAGAGAGATCGCCAGGGAAGACCGCTAGACTGCCCGGTCTCCAAGCCGGCTGAGACAAACCGCCAGACTGCGCGGTCTTCAACCCGCCAAGACAGACCGCGAGACCGCCCGGTCACCAACTTCAACACACTGGTGGCATGGTTGGTGGTAACCGCGAAGTTCACTGGTTAGTGCAGACTGGTGCCAGAATTCGTCGGTTGTGCGGACTTGTGCTGGAGTTTGCCGGTTAGTGCGGACTGGTGCCGGAGTTCATCGGTTGTGCGTACTGGTGCCGGAGTTCGTCGGTTAGTGCGGACTGGCCCTTGTATCTGCTAGTGTTGTGTTCACACCGGGGATGGTCGGTGGTGTGGACTTCGTCTGTATCTGCACCAAGTCCAGGATTGCTCAGCCCAGGAGATCGTGCGGTTAGCGCGGACTTGTTCTTTGTCCGCTGAGCTCGACAGTAGTCAGTCTTGTGCTCTGGTTGCGAGATTGGAGTGTCTGGACTGAAGCAGTGTCTGTTGTGGCGTGCGGACTGGAGTGGTGTCCGCAGGACTGCAGATTGGGGCGGTATCCACAGTACCATCCTGTATGACAACCAAGTGTTGCTTTGGTGACAAGGCGGATTGTCTTGGTATCCTGCATTGGTAGTGTGACCTTGGCGGTCTGGCTGTCCGACCTAGTCGCGGTGTCAAGGCGGTCTGGTGGTGCTCGCCGCGAGATTGGGTGGTGATCCTATTGTCTAGGGCGGTGATCACACTCCTCTTTGCGCCTATAAATAGGACACTGTGTCACATCAAAAGTAAAACTGAATGAACAGTAAGTGAGCTTGGGTAATTACTGCGGACATGATTTTTTATTCGCGTGGTTTGGAGAGTTGATCGGTTTGTGTTGTGCAGGTTGTGCGGATAGCGCTGGAAAGCCACGGACTTGGTTCTGATTTCGTTTTGGGACAGTGTGGATTCTACGGTTAGCAACCAGCGGTTAGCAGCAGGTCGCGGCTTGCGACCTGGAGGTCTTCTTCTTCGGCAACTTGTTTCCTCGTTCAATAAGATGTCCGATTCTGGCGGCTTGTTCAGTTCGGCAGCAGTTGCTCGCAGAGATCTGATGACTAGGCGACCTCGCATTGTGAAGCCTATCCAGGAGATGTTTTTTATTTGCGGATTAGCGGACAGAGTTCTTTAGCATCAGAATAACGGGTTGTTATAGCGGCTAGGTTACGGTTGGCGAGTAAGTAGCATTATCAGACTCCGTAGAGCAGCTCGGCAGAATTGGCGGTTAATCCTTTGAGTCTGCACAGCTTGTTTGTTTCTTGTTCTTTTTGCTTTCATCAGGTACATTGGCAAATCATGTCTCGGCATGTATGTCTCGCCTTCTAAAAATTTTTGATAGTACATGATTCTTGCTCTTCTGTTTGCATCTGGTTTATTTGGCTTCGGATAGGTTGAGTGTTCTTGTGCCTGGTTTCCCATTTTCTGCGATTGACAAATTTTTACATGGTATCAGAGAGAATAGAGGCTTGAGCAGCGATCAACCGATAGTTTGCTTTATTGCTTCTGGAAGTCTAAGTGAACTAGGGATAGTGCAATGGAAGGAGGATTTGCAAGGGGTCTTGAAATTGAGCTTCTTACATCGGCTAACTTCAAGAAGTGGAAGTCATATATGGAAAGCTATCTTTTAGGTGAGGACCTTTGGGAGGTCGTCTGCGTAGACGACGGGCAAGATGTGATTGTTGATGTTGTCAATGTTGAAGCGGTGAGAGATTGGAGGAAGACAAACATGAAAGCGGAGTTTACTCTCAAGCGGGCTATCTCATCGGAACTCTTTGCCCACATCATCGGATGTCGTTCATCTGCGGAGATTTGGACTTCCCTTGATGGGTTATTCAACGGGAAGAATGTAGCTCGGCTACAATTCATAGAGAATGAGTTGGCGAGGTCCACTCAAGGAGATTTGTCCATCTCAACTTTCTTCCTGAAGATGAAGAACTTGTGCGCTGAGATTTCAGCGTTGGACCCTGATGAGCCAGTTTCAGAAGCGAAGCTGAAGAGGCGCATAATCCGCGGTTTGTGGAAGGAATATGTGACCTTTGTTACTTCTATTCAAGGCTGGGCCACTCAGCCGTCTTTACTGGAGCTGGAGAACTTGTTGGCTTCACGGGAGAGGTTAGCAAGTCAGATGGTTGTAGTCACCATTTCTGAAGGAGATGGTGAGGCGCTCTTCTCAGTGAACAAAAGGAGATAGGACAAGAAGAAGTTGGTTGCTGGTGAAGGTCCTTCTACTTCATATCAGCAAGAGAGGAGTGTATCTCCTAAGCGTGATTGGAAGAGGAAGGAAGAGCCAAGGTGCTATAAATGCAACCAGTCTGGCCACTTCAAGAAGGACTGTAAGGTTAAAATTCAGTCGGTGAATGTTACTCATGTAGGGAGTAAGGATATGAACTTGGTTGGGTTATCAACAAGTTCCTATATTGATCGGATGAGGGTCAATAATAGTGCAACTATCTGACATGAAATACTGGGACATGTCAGGATGGACAAGTTGAAAGCGATGGCGATAAGGAGCCTTATGAAAGGCTTGCATAGGTTGTCATCCTTAGGCGACGGTCATGTTTGTGCGGGATGTCAATACGGTGAGGCTCGTCTCTTCACGTTTGATAAGTCGCAGACCAAGTGTACACAACCATTGGAGTGTATCCATAGTGAGCTATTGGGACCAACCGTCACCGCCAGTCTTGGAGGCATCAGGTATATGCTGGTATTGATTGATGACTGCACGAGGTACACCTGGGCGTACTTCATGAAGGTGAAGTCCGATGCGTTTTGTTTGTTTGTGGAGTTCAAGGAGCTAGTGGAGGGTCGGCTTGACCTACAGATCAAGGAGTTGAGAACAGACAACGGAGGTAAATTCATTTCAACCATGTTCTCTAACTTTTGCCACTTGTGTGCATACTCCACAACAAAATGGAGTAGCAGAGCGGAAGATCAGTCATCTTACGGAGACCTACAAGTGTTGGCTTCATGTCAAATGCATTCCTAGGGCGGAGAGGATGGCCTGTGTGGCATACATCATCAATAAGATGCCTCTGAGTCTGATCAACATGAAGACTCCTCATGAGCTAATGTTCAAGGAGATGCCCAGCGTAAAACACCTTCGGGTGTTTGGGTCGACCTGTTATGTACACGTCCTGGATGCTCTCAGGATAAAGTTGGATGCAAAGGCGAGGAAGCTTGTCTTCATGGGCTATGATGAGCAGAAGAAGGGATGGAAATGTATGGATCCAGTGACGTAGAAGTTCGTTATAACACCTCCATCTGTCACATGAAATATAATAGAGGGTCTGGCCGGTATCCCACGCCATATTCCACAGATAATCGACGGAGTTACATGTTAATATCAAAAGACCAAACAAATCATAACTCAGAGCATTCTAGCAGAAGCTTCAAGGGTTAAATTGAACTCAAGTATCAACAATGTCCACTATATAAAACCATAGTAATGTTATTACAAAATACACAAAAGTTACGGCCTTACAAATGTTCTTACCAAAAAGAGTGGTTTACAAATATGGCGTGCAGGCTGGTCACACATGAGAAACACTAAAAATCCTTTGCTTGGCCTTCGAGGGTCGACATAGCTTCAATGGGCTGCAACCCGCTATTTCCCGCTCGGCTCTCCAGCACCTGCACAGGGACAATCCACCACATGGATGACAAATAAGGCAACGGTCATCTTTAGCTGACCAATTTATAACGACCTCACCCCTCACTCGGGGCGGCAATTCTCCTTCCCTGCAAGCAGCAGCATAAATATCTTTTGGCAAATAACAACATGGACTTAAGCACCATTCGCCATAGGCGCAGGCTCGATCGGCCACACCCCCCGTGCACTCAGGGCACATTCTCGGTGTATCGGGCTTCCCGGGTCCCACCATCTTCAACAGTCCTAGACTTGATGGTATACTTGAGCATTCTAGTCTTTCTGGCCCAGGTCCTAAGACTCTCATTATGCCAACGACGAAAGCCAATTACTTTAGGCAATCTAGCCTGGAGTGACATAAAGCAGGCTACAGTTCAGCACTCTTCTCGTTGCTCAAATCGTCATGTTATTGATGAAAGCTGAAGCAATCAAGCCTCAAGACAAGATGCGGGTCAGCTTCCCCTTTCTCATTCGGCTCTCTAGCCTTTTTGTTGGATATAACAGGCTCTCAGCATCACTTGCCGCTCACATGTCCCCAGGACCTGAGCCTGTAATGATCAATCATAACACTCATGGCCAATAGTTGGGCTCTCCAGGCTCACAGCTTCTCATGTTATGCACCTTGTCTTACGGACAAAGGCTTCTCAACAACATTCAGGATGGCTTGCATGGCCACCTTAGCTGAATTCACAGCTTCAAGCAATGACCCCAGGTCTCCCAGAGACAGGCCTAGTACTACCACCGCGCGGTAGGGACAGAATTCGCTTCTTCCCCATTTTGGGTGTTTTCTTGGAGATCACCTCCAGTACTATGCCTGCAGCATCCTGTACACACCCAGACCTCGGATTCTACACATTTAACCACACATTTTATCCACAGAGTCTTCTCTGGCACGCAAATCAATCCATCACCAATCTAGACCAACCTGTCCAGATGGGTTTCACACAGCATGTCTATTCCATACTTCAAGTCCAGAGCTAAATGCAAGTTTTATCGGAGATCACAACGATCTACCCGCTGGAAACCGCCATTTTCTTCATCTTTTGGTGAGGGGTTCCATGCACGTATGCAAATTGAGGACTTTATTTGTTCAAGGAGAAAGTCGTTACCCTTATTGATCGCTTCGGAGCCATGTCCTTGTTATTTGATCCAGATGGAACCGATCGTCACAGCTTCCTCTCCGCGGATCTAGCATCGACTCATAATTCTGATCACATGCACACCTTGGATTGCTTCTCCTCTTAGCCTTCTGGACTTTCTTCCTCTTCTTCCCTCAAGAAGCTCAAGAACCATGAGAGAAAGTGTGAGAGAGGAAAATGAGAATGAAATCTCAAATCCACTCCTTAATAGCAAGCTACCATCGCGTGGTATCTGCTACCGCTGCGCGGTATCTGAGGTGGTCATTGTTTGTCCCAATAGACATCACTCTGTTGCCCAAAGCAGTCTCCACCGCACTGCCACGAGGCAAGCTACGACCAGTGTTAACTCATTACCGTCGAGTGGTAACTTCCCGAGGCATAGGTCAATTTAATCAGCTAACGTTGCACGTTAGCGCACTACCGCGTGGCGGTAGTCACTCAATGCTTCTTCAAAAGTGTTGAGTGCGTCGAGTGATAGCGCCACGCGCTAGCCCACTACCGTCATGTGGTAGGCCTCTCAACGCTTCGTCGAATGCGTTGAGTGCGTTAAGTGGTAGCGCCACGCGATAGCCCACTACCGCCACGCAGTAGATACCCGAGACGAAGGTTGATTTATTTCAAGAGCTAATGTTGGCGTTAACACTACTGTCACGCTTTATCTTCCAATTCTTCCTTTTTAGCATTTTTGGGGCACTACAAACCTCCCTTCCTTATCAAATTTCGTCCTGAAATTTGATATATATGTAAAGGAAAATAGTACACAAGTTTACAACATGATTTTACAAAAACAACTCGGGAATTCCACTTGCATGATTTGCTCACGCTCTCATGTCAGTTCTTCGCGGCCACAATTGTCCCAACGGACTTTGACCATCTCGATTGTCTTGTTTCGTAGATGTCTGACCTTCGTTTCCTCGATCCGAATGGGTCTAACTTTCGTTGTTAGCCCACCATCGACTGGTACCTGAACATCAGCCAACACTTACGTCAGCTCTTACAAAGCTTTCCGCAGCACCGATATGTGGAACACATCGTGCAAACCACTTAGCTCCGTCGAAAGAGCTAATCGATAGGCAACTTCTCCATTCTGCTCAACCACTTCAAACGGACAAAGATACCTCAGACTCAACTTTTTTGAGCGTCAAATCCTGGACACACCTTTGAATGAATTTATCTTCAGATATACCCAATCGTCAACCGCAAACTCCACGTTTCGGTGCTTAGCATTGTAGTACTTAGCTTGCCTATCTTTGGCCACCAATAGCCGCTTTCGAATAGTGCGTGTAGTTGAATTTGCATCTTCGACTTCTTTACGCTTATACAACTTTGATTCGCCTATTTCAGCCCAAGCTAAAGGAGTACGGAATTTCCTACCGTATAAAGCTTTGAAGGGCGTCATCTGAATGCTAGCTTGTTATCTATTATTATAGGCGAACTCGATCATATAGAGATGGTTCTCTCATCTCTTACTGAAATCCAAGGCACTCATACGGAGCATATCCTCCATTATCCTATTGGTCCTCTCGGTCTGACCATCCATTTGCGGATGAAAGGTCGTACTGAACTTTAGTTTAGTACCCGACCAATAACTGGTAGATTAGCCTCCAATCATTCGAAGTAAAGTGCTCATCTCGATCGCTGACGATGCTACGGGGCACACCGTGTAGCCTTACGATGTTGTCAACGTACAACTTAGCCAATTTTCCAACTGAATTGTCTTTCTTGTTTGGTATGAAGTGCGATACATTTGTCAATCGGTCAACGATCACCCACACGGCATCATTGCCGCTCTGTGATCTCGGCAACCCATGCACGAAATCCATAGATATATCATCGAACTTCCGCACCGGAATTGGCAACGACTTCAGGAAACCTCCAGGCTTCTGACATTCAGCTTTTACCAAGGCACAAGTTTAACACTTTGCCACGTAAAGAGCTATGTCCTTCTTCAAACCCAGCCACCTGAACATCTTTTTCATGTCCATGTACATCTTTGTGCTCCCTGGGTGAATTGAGTATTTAGTAAAATGTGCTTCATACATCAACTTGTCCCGCAGATTACCCATATTTGGGATGCACAAACGACCGTTCTTTCGCAAAAGACCGTCATCCAAGGAGAATTAGGAATTTGACACATCCGCTGTATAACGCTTCATACTCTCATCGAGTTCCATTGCTCGTCGAACTCTGTCTGCGATGTCATATTGCACCTCCGTCCAGTTCAAGCACGCAATTGTAGTGGCATTCTTGTCAACATAAGAAATATCTAAGGCCTCCAACTCCTGGATCAAACATTCATCATGCATCTATAACCAACTTTCCCGCACTGGAGTCTTATGACTCAAGGCATATGCGACCACATTTCTCTTCCAGGGAGTGTAATGTATCTGGAAAGTGTAGTCCCCGAGAAACTCCATCCATCTTCGTTGTTGCATGTTCATATCCTTCTAATCTATTAAATACTTAATGCTCTTATGGTCCGTGAATATATCAACTTTCAAGCCATATAAGTAGTGACGTCACAGCTTAAGTGCAAAAAACATAGTCGCCAACTCCAAGTCATGGACTGGATAGCTTCGCTCATGCACTTTCAACTGACGTGAGCCATAAGCAATAACATTTCCGAACTGAAGAAGAACGCAACCTAAGCCGCTCGTTGTAGCATCACTATAAAATCTCATAGCCGTCCGTCCCACATGATGAACTCAAGATAGGCGTCGTGGTCAAACAACTCTTTAACTCCTCAAAATCTTGTGTGCACTCAGGCGTCCAAATGAACTTCTGATCTTTCCTTGTCACTATGGTGAGAGGTAAGGCTATCCGTGAAAAGTTCTTTACGAAGCGTCTGTAGTAGCCACCAAGTCCAAGGAAGCTCCTGACTTCTACTACAGTAGACAATACAGGCCACTCCCGTATCGCAACTATCTTCGCCAGATCCACCGCAATACCTTCTCCACTAACCACATGGTTAAGAAAATCCACCAACAATAGCCAAAACTCGCACTTTGAGAACATGGCATAGAGTTTATTTCTTCTCAGGGTATACAAAATCATCCTCAAGTGATTTACATGATCTTCTTCTAATTAAGAGTGCACCAATATATGGTCAATAAAGACGATCACAAATAGGTCTAAGTACTCCTGAAAGGTCTGATGCATCAAGTCCATGAATACCGATATGGCATTTGTTAGCCCAAACGACATTACAGTGAACTCATAGTGATCATAGCGTGTACCAAACGCCATCTTGGGAATGTCACATTCCCTAATATGCAACTGGTAATAGCCGGACTTTAAATCTAGCTTTGAATAAACAGTTGATCCCACCAGTTGATCAAACAAGTCATCAATCCGTGGAATCGAATACTTGTTCTTCTCCATCAGCTTGTTTAATTCTCGACAATCAATGAATAGATGCAAGCTTCTGTCTTTCTTCTTCACAAAGAGCATTGGTGCACTCCAAGGTGACATACTTGGACGTATATAGCCTTGCTCTAGCAATTCTTGCAATTGAAATTTTACTTCCACCATCTCTTTTGGCGTTACTCGGTACGGTGAGCGGGCCACATGCTTCGTATCTGACACCAACTCAATAGCGAAGTCAATCTCTCACTGGGTCGGTATCGCAGGGAGATTTTTAGGAACCACATCAGCATAATCCGATATAATAGGAACATCACTTAAATTGGATTTCGGCTCAACAGCTTCCAACAGCGTGAAGAACAACTCTGCGCCCTTCCGAACAGCCTTGACTACTTGGAGAGCAGACATTAATATCTTGCTCGATCCTCGCATACCAGTGAACTTAGTCTCTCTTTAGGTGTTCTGCTCCAGTGTGACTTCCTTAGAGTTGCAATCTATACAGGCACACTGCTCCGAGAGCCAGTCTATGCCAAAGATTACATCGAACTCGGATATCGGGAGCACTGATGCTTCCAATCTGAAATCTTGACTTCCAATCCATACCTCAAGACAACAAGACCTATCCACACGCATCACGCATATGTTAGGTGACAACACCTTTACTCTATCTGTTGACACAAGATTAGGCACTCCGATCCGCGATACGAAATCCTTAGAGAGAAATGAATGAGAAGTACCTGTATCGAACAGTGCTCTTGTCGGATAATCCTGAATAAGGACAAAGCCTATATTCAAACAATTCATACACAAGCAACGTGTAAGGTACTGAGTATGGAAAGTAGTAAAAGTTGTATCTTAACCCATACCTGTTACGACGTCACTTTGTTTTATGGCCTCCTTCTGGCCAAGATTGTACATCATTGGCTGAGCTGGAGCATATTGGGATGCAGTGGACTCTACTGCCTTTCCCTTCTCAGTGTAAGATGCTCCTGCCTTTTTGTCCTTCCTTGGTATGCCACTGGGGCATTCACTGGCAAAATGTCCTGGTTTGCCACACGTATAACATGTCCACGTGCTTTGCCTAGACGTTGCTCCAGAAGCAACAGCAGATGGAGCTTGTCCAGAAGACCTAGACTTTGTTCTCCACTTATTTTGGTACTCAGATTTTGCAGGATGCGGCACTTTGAACTCGAGTTTTATCATAGCCAAGTCACTCTTGCCTTGCACCCTCTTCATGTCCTTCTCTAACGAACGAGCCGTATCCACCAATATTTGAAATCCTTGGTTCATCGGACCCGAGAGCAGTAACCTCAGCTCATCCCGCAGTCCATCATAAAACCTATTGGTCTTACGTTCTTCGTCATCAAAATTAGACCCCGCATAACATCCCAACTTGGTAAACTCATGCAAGTAGTTATCCCCACTACTCTCACCCTGATTCAAATGCTGGAACTCATTTTCCATGGCAATCCGCTGCGACGACGGTAGATGCTTTTCCAAGAACAATCTCAAAAACTCCTCCATCGAGATCTCTGATAGCCGTATGCCCCCGAAGTGGTGTAACTCCAATTCATCCCACCAAAGTCGGGTCTATCCTTCCAACAGGAAAGTGGCCAAGGTGACCTTCTGTCCCTCCTTTGTCTCTATCGTCATCAATATCCTCTTGAAGTGTGAAAGCCAGTCCTTTGTCTGTGTTGGGATCCTGCACCCATAAACGTAGGAGGACTAAAGCTCATAAAGTGCTTCAGTTGCTGTTCAGTAGCTCGCTTATTAGCCAAAGCCTCAGCAGGCACTTGCCTAGCAGCTATAGGCTCGACTACACCAACCTGTACTAGCACCATCACAGGTCGCACCTGCCCAGTCGGTTGTGCATTCATCATTGCAAATACTGTCTCGGCAACTAAGCATACTATTTCGCAAAAGGAGGAGGTGGGGGCACATCAGCTGGTGTCGCACTCTTAACAGAACATTGGGGGTCAGACTGCCCCGCACCACTTCTAGTCACCTATAAGTGTAAAACACAATTTAGCGACCACATTCAAGGCACAGCACGACTAATAGGAACATGCAGGTTCCTCACACATGTGTATTTTCATTCCTAAGTAGAAATTCTTGAGCTCATTTTGTTATAACGGTAAGCACATACACGTTCTTGCCACCCCTCAAAAGAATTCGACCACGAATTCGCAGAAGGAAGACCGAGACAAGCTGATACCAAAATTGTAACACCTCCATCTGTCACATGAAATATGACAGAGGGTCCGACCGAGGCCTCACGCCATATTCCACAGATAGTCGGTAGAGTTACATGTTAATATCAAAAGACCAAAGGAATCCTAACTCAGAGCATTCTAGCAGAAGCTTCAAGGGTTAAATTGAACTCAAGTATCAACAATGTCCACTATATAAAACCATAGGAATGTTATTACAAAATGCACAAAAGTTACGGCCTTAAGGCCCTACAAATTTCTTCCCAAAAAGAGTGGTTTAAAAACATCGCCGCGCAGGTCGGCCACACATGAAAAACACTAAAAAGCCTTCGCTTGGCCTTCGAGGGTCGGCATAGCATCAATGGGCTGCAACCCGCTATTTCCCGCTCGGTTCTCCAGCACCTTCACGGGGACAATCTACCAAAAGGATTGCAAAAAAGGCAACGGTCAGCTTTAGCTGACCAGTTTATAACGACTCGACCCCTCACTTGGGGTGGTGGTTCTCCTTCCCTGCAAGCAGCAGCATAAATATCTTTTGGAAAATAATAGTGTGCACTTAAGCACCATTTTCCATAGGCGCAGGCTCGATTGGTCACACTCCTCGTACACTCAGGGCATATTCTCGGTGTACCGGGCTTCCCGGGTCCCGCCACATCCACAGTCCCAGACTTGATGGTATACTTGAGCATTCTAGTCTTTCCGGCCCGGGGCCTAAGACTCTCATTATGCCAACGACGAAAGTCATTTACTTTGGGCAATGTAGCCTGGAGTGACAGAACGCAGGCTACAGTTCAGCACTCTTCTTGTTGCTCAAATCGCCATGTCATTGACGAAAGCTGAAGCAATCAAGACCCATGACAAGACGTGGGTCAGCTTCCCCTTACCCGTTCGACTCTCTATCCTTTTTGCCGAGAATAACAGGCTCTCAGCATCACTTGCTGCTCACATGTCCCCAGGACCTGAGCCTGCAATGATCAATCATGACACTCATGGCCAATAGCTGGGCTCTCCAGGCTCACAGCTTTTCATGCTACGCACCTTGTCTCACGAACAAAGGCTTTCCAACAACATTCAGGCTGGCTCTCTTTGCCACCTTAGCTGAATTCATAGCTTCAAACAATGACCTCAGGTCTCCCAGAGACGGGCCTCATAGCTTACTAGTAGCTATCGTCGGCGGTAGAACTACTGCCACGTGGTAGGGAAAAATTCACTTCTTCCCCATTTTTGGGTGTTTTACTGGAGATCACCTCCAGTACTATCCCTGCAGTATCTTGCACACCCCCAAACCCTGGATTCTACACGTTTAACCACACATTTTATCCACGGAGTCTTCTCCGGCATGCAAATCAATTCATCACCAATCCAGACCAACCTGTCCAGATGGTCTTCACACATCATGTCTATTTCGTACTTCGATTCTGGAGCTAAATGCAAGTTTTATCGGAGATCACAATGATCTACCCGCTGGAAACCACCTTTTTCTTCACCTTTTGGTTAGGGGTTCCATGCACGTATGCAAATTAAGGACTTCACTTGTCCAAGGAGAAAGTCGTTACCCTTATCGATTGCTTCAGATCCATGTCCTTGTTATTTGATCCAGATGGAACTGATCGTTACATCTTCCTCTCCGCGGATCTAGCGTTGACTCGTAATTCTGATCACAAGCACATCTTGGATCGCTTCTCCTCTTAGCCTCCTGGACTTTCTTCCTCCTCTTCCCTCAAGAAGCTCAAGAACCAAGAGAGAAAGTGTGAGAGGAAAATGAGAATGAAATCTCAAATCTAACCCTTAATAGCAAGCTACCGTCATGCGGTATCTGCTACTGCCATACGGAATCTGAGGTGGTCGCCGCTTGGCCCAAAGGACATCGCTCTGTCGCCCAAAGCAGCCTCAACCGCATAGCCACATGGCTAGCTACCGCCGGTGTTAACACACTATCGCCGAGCAGTAACTTCCTGAGGCATATGTCAAATTAATCAGCTAACTCCACGAGTTAGCGTACTACCGTCACGTAGTAGTCACTCAACGCTTCGTCGAAAGCGTTGAGTGCGTCGAGTGATAGCGTCATGTGTAACACCCCAAAAAGGAGTAGGAAGTAACAGGCTAAAAGTCGAACCGGAGTTCGACGAACGTCGAACCGGAGTTCGACGAACGTCGAACCGGAGTTCGACGAACGTCGAACCGGAGTTCGACGAATGTGGTTTTGTTATCCTTTCGACGATCGTGGTGTTGTTTGTCTTCTTGTCTTCTTTCGACGAACGTCGAATGGTGTTCGACGAACGTCGAACGGTGTTCGACGAACATCGAACGAAAGGGGTTCTCGCGCAACAGCGGTGCATTCTTTCGACAAACGTGTTGCATTCTTTCGACGAACGTCGAAAGGATTTCGAAAGTAACAGTGGCATCGGCTGGCTGGTCAAAGCGGTCAGGTTGACTTTCAACTCCACTCCAGGCCAATACTTCATTTTGATGGATTGATTGTGTGGTTGGGGTTTACCCTAGGCCACATATGCAGAGGGGTTGGGATGAGGAAATCATTATTTCCTTCTCTCTCTCCCTCTCTTCATTTCATTCAAGTTCTGGAGAAGAGAACTCACGATTGAAGCTAAGGGTTTAGGCTGAACTTTGTGAAGGTGCTGAAGGAGATTCCCTCATCGGAAGCAGGATCCGAGGCTAGATCTGGGAAGGGGAAAGTGAGGCGCTCATTTCCATCCGAGTAGAAATGCTTTGTTATGGCTCCGAAGAGAACGACAAGGGTAACGATCTTCCTTCTTGGACATATGAAGTCCTTATTTTGGCATGTGCATGGAATCCTCCACCAATAGGTGGAGAATCGAGGGATTTCCGTTGGTTCGATTCATAAAATCCCCAATAAGTCTTGCATATAGATCCAGAAATGTATAGTACGGAATAGGCATGTTGTGTGAAGCTCATCTGGACAGGTTGGTCTGGATTGGTGATGTTTTATTTTGCGAACCGGAGAAGACTCCGAGTATAAGCGAGTAATTTACGGGGTCTGCGGGGTTGTACCTGTGAACTGGAAGTAGCAAGAAGTACTGGAGCTGCACTCCAAGAAATTACACATGAAATACCACAATTTGGATGACTGTTGGATGTCGTCGGGCGATGGTGAGTATCGCCAACGACGATAGCTCTTGATGAGCTATTTGTGCTGTGAAAGTCCAGTGTTTTTGGCACTGCAGGTGGCTGCAGGATTTTCTGGATAGTTGGTACAGTTATGGTTGGGGCTGGGTACAGAAAGTGTGTTCTATCGCTAACGTCGGGCGATAGTGGTTGTCGCTGGATATAGCTCCCAGATAACCTGTGATTGTGAAAGCCTGTCTCTGGGAGACTGTGAGGCTACTTTGTGAGCTGCGAGCTCCTAAAGGCTAGTGAGTCGAACGGATAAGGGGAAGCCGACCCGCGTCAGACTAGCCTTAAATCTGACGATTTGAGCAACGGGCAAAGGATGAACTGTATCCGCGTTATGGATGTCTAAACTAAATGCATAAGTTATTAGTGTTCGTTAGTATCGCATAATGAGAGTTTTAGGCTGTACGCCGTAAAGACTGGGAATGCTTAATGTTTACCGTTGGGTATGGAACCTTTGAACGGTGGTGGGACCCTAGTTTTCCGGTACACCTATAATATGCCCGGAGTGCACGGAGCGTTGGGTCATGCGGCCGACGTTTGTGATATATTGAACTATGTGTGAGTGCACGTTTTGTGATATATCTGCTTGTAAAAATGTTATGCTTGTAGGGAAGGAATACCACTGCCCCGGGAAAGGGGTGGGGTCATTATAAATTGGTTAGCTGAATGCTAACTGTTGCCTTGTTTGTCACCATTGTGGTGGACTGTCCTTGTGCAGGTACTGGAGAGTCGAGCAGGAGCGGGAAATAGCGGGCTAAAGCCCATGTTGCTGCTATGCTGGCCCTTGAAGGCTGAATGAAGAACTTTTACTTCTCTTTATGTGTGATCGACCTGCATGTCGATGTTTGTAATCCACACTAGTGAAATGTAACTGTAAGGCCTTAAGGCCATAACCTTTGTGTATTTCTATCTGACATTTTTGTGCTTTATATATAAATTGTGGTTTATATATTGTGGACATTCAAATGAGTTTGAGTTCAAGTAACCCTAAAGCTTCCATTAGAATGCTCTGAGTTAGGATGAGAGTAGTCTGTGATATTAACCTGTAATCTCGTTGTCTGTTTGTGGAATATGGTGTGGGTCCCCGGCCGGACCCTCTATTATATTTCATGTGATGGATGGAGGTGTCACAATTTGGTATCAGAGGGAGGTTTCGATCCTCCGACCTGTGGGAATGTGTAGCACGGAATAAATCCGGACTAGATCCAAAAATGTGTAGTATGGAATAGGCATACTGTGTGAAGCTCATCTGGACAGGTTGGTCTGGATTAGTGATGTTTTATTTTGCGAATCGGAGAAGACTCTGAGTATAAACGAGTAACTTACGGGGTCTGCGGGGTTGTACCAGTGAACTGTAAGTAGCAGGAAGTACTGGAGTTGTACTCCAGGAAAATACCCATGAAATACCACAGTTTGGATGACTATTGGATGTCGTCGGGCGATAGTGAGTATCGCCAACAGCGATAGCTCTTGGTGAGCTATTTGTGCTGTGAAAGTCCAGTGTCTCTAGCACTACAGGTGGCTGCATGGTTTTTTGGATAGTTGGTCCAGTTATGCTTGGGGCTGGGTACAGAAAGTGTGTTCTGCCGCTAACGTTAGGCGATTCTCTGGGAGACTGTGAGGCTACTTTGTGAGTTGTGAGCTCCTAAAGGCCAGTGAGCCGAACGGACAAGGGGAAGCTGACCCGCGTCAGATTAGCGTTAGATTTGACGATTTAAGCAACAGGCAAAGGCTGAACTGTATCCGCGTTATGGATGTCTAACCTAAATGCCTAAGTTATTGGTGTCCATTAGTATTGCATAATGAGAGTCTTAGGTTGTATGTCGTAAAGACTGGGAATGCTCAATGTTTACCGTTGGGTCTGGAACCTTTGAACGGTGGTGGGACCCTGGTTTTCCGATACACCGATAATGTGCCCTGAGTGCACGGAGCGTCGGGCCGTGCGGCCGACGTTTGTGATATATTGAACTGTGCGTGACTGCACGTTTTGTCATAGATCTGCTTGTGAAAATGCTATGTCTGTATGGAAGGAATACCACTGCCCCGAAAAAGGGTTAGGATCGTTATAAATTAGTCAACTGAATGATGGTCATTGCCTTGTTTGCCACTGTTGGGTCCATTGCCCACCATGACCTAGATTTGAGGAAGTCAATCTTGTCAATAATATACATATATCAGTAGATAACAATGATGGGACAAATAGCCTATGTGGCTAAGTCAGGAAAACTCTTACCTAAGATTTGGTTTGAGAAAATTGACCAAGTCCAAATTCGTCGAACTAAGTTCAGAGTTCGTCGAGCTGAGCAAATCGTTCGTCAAACTAAGATCAGAGTTTGAGAAATTTGGCCCAGTCTAAATTCATCGAACTGTGTTCAGAGTTCGTCGAGCTGAGCTCACTATTCGTCGAACTCAGTTCAGCATTCGTCGAACTCAGTTCAGAGTTGAGTAAGGCTGGCTGAGACAGTCAATGTCTAAGGTTTAAGAGGCAGAAATGTGGCTAAGTCCACAGGCGTTGAGTGAAGGTCATTCACTCTACGCCAAAGCCTCTTAAGTGTTGAGTAACACTCAGTCATTCAAAGCCAGTACTTTTAAAGAATACCAAAATTTGGCTAAGGCAGAAAGCATTGAGTGAGGCGTGGTCACTCAACGCTCTCAACGCCATGACGCGGAATTTTTTAAAGCAAAAAAGCGTTGAGTGAGGCATGCTCACTCAACGTTGTCAATGCTTAAGATGTTGAAGAAGCAGAAATGGCTAAGGCAGAAAGTATTGAGTGAGGCATGATCACTAAACGCTCTCTACGACATACATACAAAAGAGGCTGCAGAAATTGTTAAGGCAAAAAGCTTTGAGTGTGCATTACTCACTCAATGCTGTCAACACCTAGTGAAGACAGAATTTTTTCTAAGGAGTTTGGCGTTGAGTGATGTTCACTCACTCAGCACCAAGTAGCAGAAAGCTGAGAAAGCAAGTTGGCGTTGAGTGAAGCTGAATCACTCAACGCCTAGAAATAGATTTATAATATAAGTAGTTTGGTATTGAGAGAATGTAACTCACTTAACGCCAAAAGATAGTAAATCTGTTTAAGTGATTTGGCTTTGAGTGAAGCTCATTTACTAAACGCCTATACTACTGATGCTTGAATTTTTACTAAGTCTTCAGGTGTTGATTTTAGCAAGTCAAAAAGTCAGCCATATTCAAATTGTTAGCGATAAAACCACAGTACACGACAAAAGACACTGCAGGCCTACAGTATGACAGATAGGCGTTAAAGCAAGACACGGCTGGACACTGTAGGTGGGGCCCACTGATCTCTAAGGGCCGTTGATCAGTGGACTACAAAAGGATGAGATGGGCCAAGACATAAGACAACTTTTATGGCATTATCAACAGAAAAAGTGAGCAGCCGACTTCATCTTCTTCATCATTGCTGCATGCAAAAAACTTGAAGCTCTCCTGCAAGAAAATGTTCAGATAGCTGTGTAATCTCCATCAGCCACAATAGAATCAGAAATTATTCTAAAGAAAGAAGAACCTTCAGCCTTAGGCAGGTTCAGTTAGTTGCTTGAAGACTCAAGATCAACAGATCTTTAGCCTTCTTCAGCAAGTTCAGAAGTCAGCTTTTGAGTACCTCCAGCAATATTTTTCTCTACTGTGAGGAGAGTTAGAGCAGAAATTTCTCTGCTCTAGTTGTTGACACGGAGAAATTTCTCTATGTCAAAGTTAATTAAATTAATTCTTATTGTAGGATCCTTCTGGATCTGAGTTGTAGGGCATTGAGCCTGAGGTATGGCAAATTTGCCTGAGCTGTAAGAGAGAGCTCCTCTCTGAGTGTAGGATCCTGCTGGGATCTAAGGTAGGTGAGTTTTACTCACTGAGAAGTAGGGCACTTGTGCCTGAGTTGTAGGAGAGTGCATCTCTCTGAGTTGTAGCAGAAAGTTTGCTCTAAGGTAGGGTTATCCTTCATAGCTTGAGTGGCAGGGCTTAATTATCTGAGGTAGGTGATACTTGTATCACTGAGTGTAGGCCTTTGTGGCTGAGGTGTTAGTCTTGAAGGAGACTAGGAGATCCTAAGGGATCTAAGGTGTAAGCTCCTTGGAGCATTGATTTGGAGAAGTGCCTTGACTAACAGGAAGTTAGCAAGGTGGAAGGAGTGTGGATGTACCCATAATTTTGGGGAACCACTATAAAATACTTGTGTGCTTTTCTGTGTTTGATTTCTGCTTGCAGGTACATAAAAAACTCTCAATCACATAATAATTAAAGAAGAAACAAAAAGAAATCAAAAGACCTAGATAAACCTATTCACCCCCCCCCCCTAGGTTGCTAGCTACCTTGAAAACAAGAACTTTCAACCACCATTGTGGTGGACTATTGTAACGGCCCGGCCTTACCATCCGTGGCGCTTAAAGCCCATTAGGATTAGCACGGCACCGTCACCGGGCTGCAGCCCAAGCACCCCAAAGCCTCTCCGCGCCTGTTTCTCAGCAGCAGTGCATTGTTGAGGCCAGGTCTCGAACCTGCAACCCCCTTGATAAGCTTCCCTCAACAAAGCTTATCAAGGGGGTTGCGGGTTCGAGACCTGGCCTCAACAATGCACTGCTGCTGAGAAATAGGTGCGGAGAGGCTTTGGGGTGCTTGGGTTGCAGCCCGGTGACAGTGTCGTGCTAATCCTAGTGGGCTTTAAGCGCCACGGACGGTAAGGTCGGGCCGTTACAACTATCCTTGTGCAGGTACTGGAGAGCCGAGCGGGAGCGGGAAATAGCGGGCTAAACCCCATACTGCTGTTATGCTGGCCCTTGAAGGCCAAATGAAGAACTTTTACTTCTTTTCATGTGTGGTCGGCCTGCGTGCCGATGTTTGTAATCCACACTAGTGAAATATAACTGTAAGGCCTTAAGGTCATAACCTTTATGTATTTGTATCTGACATTTTTGTGTTTTATATATAAATGGTGGTTTATATATTGTGGACATTCAAATGAGTTTGAGTTCAAGTAACTCTAAAGCTTCCATTAGAATGCTCTAAGCTAGGATGCGAGTAGTCTATGATATTAACTTGTAATCCCGCAGTCTATTTGTGGAATATGGTGTGGGGGCTTGGCCGGACCCTCTATTATATTTCATATGACTGATGAAGGTGTTACAACACGCACTATCCCACTACCGCCACGCGGTAGGTCTCTCAACGCTTCGTCGAAAGCGTTGAGTGCGTTAAGTGGTAGCGCCACGTGATAGCCCACTATCGTCACGCGGTAAATACCCGAGACGAAGGTTGATTTAATTCAAGGGCTAACAACGGTGTTAATACTACCGTCGCGCGTTAACTTCTCATCCTTCCTTTTTAGGATTTTTGGGGAATTACATTCGTCATCTCGAGAGATTTGGTCTTCGACGAGCTGACGTCATATGGTGGTGGCTCCTCTATGGAGCTATAGGAAAGTAGGTCGGACGGCTGGCAGGAGGAGGCTGTTGAAGATCTTTTGTTGGAGCTGCCTGTGTCACCAGGAGCTCCAGTTTGTTCTAGCTCTGGGGCGAAGGCCTCTGGTTCAGGAAGTAGTGGGAGCGATGCTCCAGGTGCTTCTAGTTCCGGGGCAAAGGCTTCTGGTTTAGGAAGCAGGGAGCGATGTTTCAGGTGCTTCTAGTTTCAGGGCGGAGGCTTCTTGTTCAGGAACCAAGGGGGCGATTGTAACGCTCCTGATTTTCCGACAATTATTTAATCCTCTTGGTGGCATCATAATGACATAAGGGGCGTTACGTTGACGTGGAGTTGACGGCGTGTCGCCGTTAGTGCGTTTTCGCGTCTGTTCGATTGAGTCGGCCAAATTCGTGAATACTTGTCAAAAATGGAAAATTTCACGTTAGGAAATTAAATTAATTAATTTTTGACATGTTCGTCAAGTTTCGTCGCGATCCGAGTGATATTCGAGCTTCGGCGAATTTCCGAAGTTTTGAAGAATTTATGATCGTCGTAGACTTTGAAAATTTATATCTCGAGAACGACATGTCGGATTTTGGTTCTGTCTTCGCCATTGGATTCGTAGCGTCAATGTTCGCCTACGATGCGAATTTCGTTTAATTCAGCGCGTGTTTAGGCCTCCGTTTTGAACTCATATTTCCTTGTTCAAAAATGTAAAAATATGATTATTTTAATATTAAAGCACTCTTCAAAAATGAAAAGAACTATTCATTCCTAAAGTTTGATCAAGGGTATAATTGCAAAAAGCATTGTTCGTGCAATTAGTTCTCGGTAGATTCTCCTTCTTCTCGAGTAGTCTTTCCTTCCTCTCGAGTAATCTACAGTCCTTCCTGATGTAGTACTCGAGATCCTGATGTAGTACTTGGGATCTCAAAAAAAAAATTTCTCGAGAAATCCCATTCTCTTCTCGAGAAGTCATGTGCTGCTCTCGAGAAGTCCTGTGTTGCCCTCAAGAAATTTTGTGTTGCTCCCGAGAAATCCGTTTTAGCCTGCTTTCGGACGCCATTTTGAGGGTCAAAATGACGTCATATGGAAAAATAGTTAACATGTATTTTGTTCGTCTCGATGAGATCTACAACTTTCATGTTGATCACTTTTCGATTCGGAGCCATCTTTAGCCTCTATTTTCATTTTACGCGCGCTCACACTTAAATTGTCCGCCTCCTTCCTGTTTAGACAAAAGAATTTATATACATACATACATACATATACATATATATATATATATATATACATATATACATATATACATATATATATATATATGTATATATATATCTTATATATATATATATATGTATATATGTATATATGTATATATATATATATATATATGTATGTATGTATATAATCTTATTAGAGCTATCACTTAAAACCGAAAACCGTAAACCGAACCGGAACCGCAAAGAACCGGACCGAACCGTTTGCAAATTATTCGAGTTCTGGTTTGAATTTTGGAACCGTGAACAACTTTGGTTCGGGTGTGGTTCTTACATTTTATTATCCTGACCGGAACCTGAACCGGAACCGCAACATACAAGTCTCCAGCGGTTTCAAGATTTTTGGACCCGATCCGAACCAGACCGAAGTAGAATCGAACCGCAACCCGTTTATTATTATTAATTTTATTATAATATTATTATAATTTTATAATCTATCTATAATATTTATACTTACTATCAGGGGTGAAATTGGTGCAGTTTGAACCCAAACCGTAATCGCACCAAAATGGATCGGTTTTGGACTGAACAAAACCGCACCGCAACCGCACCGCACTAAAATCGTTTGGTATGATTTGACATTGGTGCAGTTTGAAGTCGGTTTTTATGTACAGTTTTGATTTTTATACAGTTACTATTAAATAGTAATTATGAAAGACACAACTAATTGTAGCCGATTAGTACGGTTGTGCAAGCTAGCGAGATGCGCGCAAGCTGGCGAGATGCACAACTTAATTATTTTTATTTCATTGTTGTTTTGAGTTTTACTATTTGCAAACCGCTTTTATTTCATTCCGTCAAATTTGATTTTGTTTTAGTTGGAACTCATTTGAACAGGACCGAACCACATAGAAGCATGTCGACGAGACACGCACAACCCAACTAGACGTCGTAGCAAGTCTACACGCATAGGAAGGCGACATATACTAGCCCACCGATCGTGGAAGAGACCGTCGAGGAGTGTGCAACTTAATTATTTTTATTTTGATGGTGTTTTGAGTTTTTTGCAGACTGCTTTTATTTCATTCTGCAAAATTTGGTTTTAGTTTTAGTTGGAACTGATTGGAACCGGACCGAACCGCATAGAACCGGACCGAACCGTTAATGACCGGTTTGGTTTTTGTTCTTGTTAAACCGTAACCGGAACCGTTGACACTACGGTTCCAAAAATTATGATGGAACCGGAACCAGAACCGGAACCGGTCAAACCAAATAAGGTTTTGGTTCTAACTTGAAAAACTGTTACCTTAGCTGTTTGGTTCACGGTTTTTGTAGAACCAGAACCGAACCGGAACCATGACAGCTCTAAATCTTATACTTAAGGATAAATAGAACTACTTCATCTTCTTCTCTTGACCGAACCAGAGAGCGAGAGTGACGGCGAGGGTTCTAAGTTTGTGAAGCTTCGAATCGCCGTCGTCGGAGCTACGTTGCTCGGAATCGCAAACTGAGCATAAGTCCAGAAAGCTCTTGTCGAGATCTTCACGATCGTGGTAAGTATTTATCGTTTTGTGGAAATTGTTTGTTAGGGTTTTCGGCCCTAACTTCTCTTTTGGCCAAATCCTTGTAGATTCCACTTCCCCGCGCCTTCCTTTGGCTAGATCCGTGACGTGGAGTAAATTGGAAGACCGATTGGAGTATAAACCGAGGCAAGTGGTGTTCCTGCCCTCCCTCTTGCTCTTTTCTTCCAAATTTTAGTCATATGTTGTAGATTGACATGTTTAAGTTAACCTTATCCTCGAATTGTTAGTTAATTGTCTTGGATTATGAAGTGTGTTTGACCTAGAACCATTTCTCCCAAATTTTATTCTGTATATTTGGTAAACAAAGTTTGGTTGTCGTGTCACTTTAACTATAGAGTCATTATGATCTTTGCAACACCTCGTGCTTCCCGTTATTTTGATCGTTCCTCACTTTGCTTAACCCTTGCAATGTCCTTATGCAGTCTAAATCGTTTGTTGACCCTCTTGAAATCTCATCGGGTAAGTCTTTGTTGATAAGTGTCCCTTTAAAGTGTCGGCATCTTTAAGAGTCGATTTAAAGTTTGTTGACTGTTAGTCCATGTTGAATAAAAGAAACTCTGCATGTATAATTATGTAACTAAAGAAAACTCTGGTGGTCTGTGCGCGTTGGGGTTTCTCGCTCGGCACAGTGCCTTATGGCTGAGTTTGTGCACGTTTTGGACCTTCATCCCAGACACATTACCTTAGTTATTGGTCTGTGTGTGTTGGGGTTTCTCCCTCGGCATGGTGCCTTTTGGCTAGGTTTGTGCGCGTTGTGGACCTTTTCCCGACATAGTACTCTTTCCTGTTGAGCTGATTAGTCTCATTTAAAATGATGAATAACATGAATAATAAAGAAAGATGAATGTATGAACTTCTGATGTTTGACACTCTGTTTTGTCCAGTTGTTGTGATTAGTCTTTTTTGTTCAGCTAGATTTACTATTTTGTTTTTGTTGCTCTGCTACTGACCTTTTGTTGCAGTCGTCTTGTAGATTTACGTTCACCTTGAGCTTTGTTTGATATACCTATACTTTTTGCATCACTTGTAACTTGTTTTTGAGGTGTTCTTCTTTTGAATGCCTCAGGTCCAGAGCAGTAGCAGGTTTAGCTGACAGAGTTGTGCTTATGGTGCTACGAGCTGCTGCGGCCGTTGTTTCCACCTCAGAGCATTGAGGTAGTTGTCTTTGTTTAGACTTGTCAGATTTTCCTATGGGTTCGTGTCAGTTGTTGGCGTCCATAGTCTTAGACTTTTCTGTGTTAGACTACTTGATGCTTTTATTGCGGTTACTTTTGATAGTTTGATACTTGCTCTCTGTGAAGGATTTATGTTAGTATGCATATTGTTACTTTTAAGTATACAAAACTGCATTCTGGAATATTGACATGGCATAACTTTTTAACTGCAAAACTTACTACTTTTAAGCGCTATAAAAGTCTTTTTTTATTTATATTAAATGTAGAAGTCATATCATCATTACATTATGCTAGGCTTTCATTCTCATATAGGATAACAAATGAATCAAACTAAGTATTTTTCGCTGCGTAAACTTATATATTTTCTCACATATGGACTAGTGATCCACCGGACTGAGGGACACGGTAAATAAACTCAAAGAACTTATATGTATTTTTAAACTTAATTTCATAAGTCTTTTATATCAAGTAAATATGAGGACGAGTCGGCTGAGCGTCTGCAGTTTTCCCCTGCACGGCGTGGCATCACGACGCGTATTTTCTCTTACTCTGACGTATTAGTTAATATAGAGAAAATGCGGGTTGTGACTACTGGTATTAGAGGGAGGTTTTGTAAGAGGGTTGGTTGGTTTGGCAAGCCAGTCGAACAACTTTCCCTTAAATAAAACTCTTATCGCATCAGTTCATTGCATACACACACTGATATATCATCAGTAGATCTTGATGGAAGCATGAACACTACACTCATAGCATGATAAGAAGTATACGGGACATTATATAGTATGGGATGCATAATATGTGTTTGTATATGGATCCACCATATGTGGCAACATGTGACGGTTATGTGTTATGAGATGCATAACCATCATCATATGACTGCCCATTAGCACGTTTTTCTTTTTCGTTACATACAGTATCATGTAGTATGGGATGCATAACATTATATGTGTACGCCGCTCATAACATGCATTAAAGCCTTTTTAGAATGCATAGCACTGCATACATGACATATCATCGCATAAGCACATGTGCTAAGTTAAAGATCTGCATGATGACATATGTACACACATGATTTGAAATGAAACGTAACATTTAAGCATTCATATTATAAGCATAAGTTAGAAGCATAACATTTTTTCATGATTTTCTAGAGCAAGGTAACACCAATAGCAAGTATCCGTTCGTTTCTGATCTGATTTGAGTCTGTTCGTTCCTGATCTGATTCGAGTCTGTATATTTGAGTTTACTAGCTTAGGTGTCTTAAGCTTGGACCTTGGTGAGTCATTGGTTCACATCTATATAATATGACCCTGAAACAGTTTTGCTAAGGGAATATCTTCCCAGTTTTGATGTCTTAGGCAAGGTTTTGACTAGATATTCATTTGTTCTATAAAAATGTCGGCTAAACGCGTTGCGACGAGGTCGACTCCCAGTCGGAGGGTGAGTCTTCTGGTGCCCAGAGTGAAGCTGTGATTGAAGGACTACGGCAGAGTAATGAGGCCCTGACAAGTCAGATGGTGGACATGCAATCGCAGATACAATCATTGTTGAATGTCATCGTCGGGCAGCAGATTAGAGTGCAGGACCTGCTGTGGGTCAAACTGTTCCTACTCCTCCTGCTGCTCTAGTTCCCCCAGTTGCACTGCCGTCAGAGATGAATTTTATTTCTCACTTTCAGCAACTAGGACCTCCTACGTATGATGGTAGGGTAGACTTCATGGTGTTGTATGACTGGATCATCGCCATTGAAGAAATGTTTTCTTATTCTGGCATTTTCTCCGATTAGAAGGTGATGATTATGGCGTATCAGCTCAAAGGAACTTGCGAAGAGTTGGTGGATTAGAGAAAAAAAGAATATTACTGATGGGTGCTCGTGAGATTCGTTTAAGAGTATGTTACAGAAGAAGTTTCTGTCATCGGTCGAGCAAGACCGTCTTGAAAGATATGGTACCTAAACACCTAGAGGGGGGGGGTGAATAGGTGACCTAAACCTTTTTAACTTTTGTTTGACAGCACAACAGTTTATCACAGATTATTACAGTTAACAGCAATTTCAGAAATCACACAGAAAAGCCACAACACAGCACAGCACAGCAGACACACTAATTTTATAGTGGTTCCCCAATCTTTGGGTACATCCACTTTCCCCCTTCGCCTATCTAGCAGTGTACTAGATTCGGCCAAACTTCTCCACTAGCTCAGAACCCAACAAGGTTCCTACCTCAGGCCCAAAGCCTTACACTCAGCCAAAAGGCCTACACTCAGCCACCCAGGCCTACACTCAGCCAATCAAAGGCCTACACTCAGAGTTCTTCAACTCCTACACTCAGGCACCAAGCCCTACCCTCAGCCTTTATAAAATAGGCTTACAATCACTCAGATCCAATGGATCTTACAAGTTATAATAGAAATTACAAATTCTAACTCTACAACTCAGAAGGAATGAGAGGAGTTGAGAGTTTCTTGGAGAGTTCTTGGAAGAACTCAGCTTGATCCAAACTGACTTAGCTTTCTTCAAAGCTTCTTGAGTAGAACTGAATTAGTCTGAATCTTCTGCAGTTGATCCTTGATCTCTGCTTCTTGAAATCCAGATGACTCTGAATTCTTCTTCTCAGCCTTAGTTCCAAAGACTGAATCCTTGGTTGGAGCTCTCTCTCTCCAACTACTTAGATCTGCAGTTGGACTGCCTGATCTTCTTGTGTTGATCTTCTGTGTATCACTTCTTGATTTAGTCTGATCAACTACTTCAATCACACCATGTAATGTTTGTGAACTTCTTAATTATTATCTCCACTCTTTTTCTGTAGACTGTGGGTGCCTATTTATAGGCTTCCTTCATGGTAACCGGCTGATCCGGTTTATAACAGTCTTTTGACTTTGCTGACAGTTGCTGTAGACCGGCTGGATTGGCAGCTGTCATGTCAACCAGTCACTTCTTGAAATTCTCTGTCAGTTAGTGTCGAGACTTTCTGTTCTTAAGTGTCGACACTTATAGACCAAGTGTCGACACATGTTGTGTAAGTGTCGACACAAGTCTACAAGGTGTCGACACATTCCCTTGTATGTCTCGACACAGTTTCTTCTGCATGTGTCGACACTGAAATTGAGTGTCGACACAAGCACTTGTACTTCATTCTTTCTGTATTCTTCTAAGTGTCGACACATCTCCTTTGTGTCGACACATCTTCATGTGTAGAAACTGTCAAGTGTCGACACTGCTTCTTGGTGTCGACACAAGTCTTCATTCTTGATTCTTCAGCTGAGTGTCGACACATTCCCTTAGTGTCGACACTTATACTTAGAATATTTTACAACTTTTCTGTTCTTTGCTAAGTGTCGACACAGCTCCTTGTGTCGACACTTTCTTCAAGTGTTGAGTCTTCTGGTTATGTGTCGACACATTGTGCTGAGTGTCGACACATTCTTTAGTGTTGACTTCTTTGAGTGTGTGTCGACACATTGTGCTGAGTGTCGACACAAACTTCAAGTGTTGACTTCTTTGAGTGTGTGTCGACACATTGTGTGAGTGTCGACACATTCTTCATATGTTGACTCTGCTGAATGAGTGTCGACACATTGTGTTGAGTGTCGACACTTGTACTTAGTCTCTGCAGAATTATGCTGAGTGTCGACACAACTCCAAGTGTCGACACTTTCTGGTGTTGACTCAGCTCTTCAAGGTGTCGACACTTCTGCTAAGTGTCGACACAGCTTTTCTGCATCCTTCTACACTGAGTGTCGACACAGCTCCAAGTGTCGACACTTTCTGACTGGTGTCGACACTTCTTCCCAGGTGTCGACACAATGACTCCAAGTGTCGACACTGCTTGTCTGGGTGTCGACACAAGCTTTCTCAAGTGTCGACACTTTGCCTCTGGGTGTCGACACATGGACTTAGAAATTTTCAGCTTCAGTCCAGTGTATACCTAACCTGCACAAATAACTCAAACAAACATCAAATACATTCTGATGTATATCATTGAGTTAGGTGAGGCTTCTTCAAATCAGGTACATTTGACCAATGTACCCAACAATCTCCCCCTATTTGGAGAAGTCATAACCCTTAGTCAATGATATACACCACTCATAATTAAAAATTACAAAATGATGTAAAACATATAAATGACAACAGGGTAAACTTGAACATGTAATAAACCACACATGTATACTTATTAAACATTGCAGAACAATTAAGAAACACACATATTTCAGAACATTCAAACTATATTTATCATATACTGTTCCAATAATGTTTCTTATACATTTTCAATGAAGTATTACAATGTTTTTCTCTTAACAAAATTACAATAAGCATCAAGTTAATTCCTAATCTAGTGCTGATCAGGTTCTTTGATAACAATCCCTTTTCCAGCTTTAACTTGAGCTTTCACAGCAGCAGCAGCAGCAGGCTCAGCTTCAGCAGTCTTCTTCCCTTTTAGATCTTGCTTATCTGCCTTGATCTTCTGCCTTTCAAAATAATGATAAGGCTTGGGAAAGTACTTGCTAGGCTCCACAGCTGTTGGAGGTAGCTTTCCTAACTTGGCCTTCCTTCTGTGTTGGACAATGGCTTCTTGTCTAATCTCATGCTTTCTCCATTCAGCCTCTGAGAACCACTTGTTCCTCTCATGGGCATTATCCTTGGCTGCTTTCCAGGCTGTAAGAATTATGTTTCTAGAAGTAGGGCTCCATTGTTCAAAATCTGGCTTTTGCTCAGCAATTTCCCTGAACTTCTTCTTTGACAGCCTAGTTTCTTCTTCTTTGTCCAAAGCCTCTTGCATAGCAGCTGTGATAGGTTGAACAACCTTTTCCAGAATAACATTTGGCTTGCCAGCAGTTGGACTATACATAGTGCTTACATCAGCATGAATCATTTCAAAGTCTGGAGGTGGATAGATGACATCAGCCACTGCTTGTTGCTCACCTCCAAGAAATGTTCCTTGAATACCAGATTCACCTACTTCATTGTCATCACACAGGGGAGGATATCCAAGTGTAGCCCTTATAGAATTTGAAATCCATTTTGCATGCTCAGAACTGGCCTTGACTAACACTCTCTCCCCCTTTATGACTTCTTGAGCCATATGATCCCTTACATCATCTTTCTGAAATCGGATTTGGCTATCCAAATATCTTATGCCCTCTTTAAAGAAAGGTCTAAGCTTTGTAAGCTGTTCTGATATGACCTTCTGGGAATCTTTTATGGCATTTTTAACAGCAGCAATCTCTGCTTGAAATATCTTATCAAAATCAGCTTTGGCAGCAGCAGAGGAAGTTGAAGGTTCATCTGACTTATTCTTGATTTCAGTGACAATTGCATTGTGAGAGGCAGTCAGATTATCATTCATTCTCAACTGATTCTCCAGCACATAGCCTTGCTTGACTGCTATATCATCCACTTTCTCTTTAATTGCTTCTTGATGTTTAGCTAGATAGACCACAGCATTAGCACCCTTGGTAAAACAATCAGTCATTGCTGTTTTATTAAGGTTCATTTCAAACCTTATAGACTTGATTTCCTGGCCCAGATCAGTTTGTAGTGCCTTGTGCCCTTCATCAACATAAGTTTCTAAGGCTTTCCTTTGTTCATCCATCTTGATTTGCATTGCAAGCAGTAGAGCACTATAATCAGTGGATGGAGCTTGTTGAACTAGTGAATGCTGAGCAACTGTTTGTAGAGCCTTCTTATAGCTCTTGGCTCCTCCTCTTGAATACAAAGAACTTCTTTTTCTTAGCTTGCTCAGCTTCCTCATCTTCAGAGTCAGATGTACTTGCTATATCCACCCTATCCTTAGGGCTGGATGTTCTTTCAGTATGCACATCTTGTGCCTGCTCAGAATCTAGCCTTATAGGCTCTTCTAGTATATCCAAAGTCTCCCCCTCAGCAACAGCATCCTTCACTGCATCAGCAGCAGTCTTTTCCATATCAAAATCTTCTTGATCCAAGTTCAAAAACAGATCTTCCATGGTATACTCTGGTGGAGACTGTGCAGGAGATGTCCTTGATTCTTCAACCACTGTATCAGGTATCACAACAGATGTGTCTGGAAGAACAACATCTGGTTCTTGTGCTTGCTGAGTTGGCTGATGGTCATCAGACAAATCAGAATGTGATATAGAAAAATTCAAATGTTAAGATCAACAAGTACCTCTTGAATGATGAGAGTAGCCTGCTCACTATCCAGTGTAGATGGATGTTCTACAGCTGGAGGCTCCCCCTGGATATCAGCTGGCTCCTGAGGAGCAGGTGACTTTGCTGCAGTCACATCTACTGGACTTTCAGGAGTGAAGACCACCTGTTCTTCACTGCCTGAGCTGCTTGAGGACTCTTGAGGCACAGCAGCTGTCTTCCTTTTCTTCCTGGGAGGAGAGTCTGTTTTAGAAGTTTGTTTCTCAGGGGTGGCCAAGTCCTTTGACACCAGCACCCTTTCCCATCTTGAGAATATTCTGGAGTCCATTCTCCTCATATGATTTATCTTTGTTCCTGCAGCAGTGCTCATTACCTCTGGAATGGATCCAGCCAGGTAGAGACTTATAATCCTGCCCAGATTGGGCTTCTTCAGGCTTTCCTTCACTTTCTCAAAAACCACCATTGACCAATCTGTCTTCAGAGTGAAGATGATTCTGGTCATTACTTCAAACATGGAGGCAGACACCCTGTCATGCCCTCCTGGTTTGCACAGAATTACCTTGCCCACTACTTCTGACAAGAACTTGCCTTGATTGTTCATCCCCTTCCTATTGAAGACTGATCCCACCTTCATCTGTGAATCCAGTCCACACCAAGTAAGAGCTTCCCTGGTCTTAGAAGCAGTTACCTCCTCTTCTTCTTGAATCTTAGGTAGCTGAAGTACCTTTCTCAAAGACTTGGGGGATAGTTTGACTTTGGTGCCATGCACCCTGACTTGATTCTGAATCCAGAGTCGTCCACAGTTGCTTGAGTAAGAAATTCAATTACTTCTTTCTTCCAGATTTTCGTTGGTTCTGAAACCAAGAATTCCAGTCCTGAATCGCTGACTAGGGTAATCACCGATTTGAATTCCTGATCGCTGTCGTCAAATGCGCCTCGCACGAGCTCATAGCCCTCGTTGACGTTCTCTTCCAGCTTGGGAGCCATTAGGGTTTGAAGATTTAGTCTTGAGAAGAGAGAAATGTCGACACAAGAGTTTAGGTCTCGAAACTTTGAAAGCGTGTCGACAATCAAAGACAGAACCCTATTTATACCTTTCCTGTTTGAAGACGAACAGGCGGGAGGAATTTCTAATGATGTGTCGACACTGTCAATAAGTGTCGACACTGACCTATAATGTCTCGACACTCATGTGTCGACACAAATTTAGTCAACAGATTCTATGTGTCGACACTTGGTTAAGTGTCGACACCACTATACTCGACATGTGTCGAGACTTTACTTAGAAAAATTCTGAGTAAAACTTAAGTGTCGACACCTTAGTGGATGTGTCGACACCTACTCGACATGTGTCGACACTAACATTCTGAAGTGTCGACACTAACTTCCTAGATGTGTCGACACCATTTTTCTGAAGTGTCGACACTTACTATTCTGTGTCGACATAGACTTGTCTATGTGTCGACACCTTTTTACTTAGCCAATTTTTGTTCTGTATACTTAGTCTAAGTTTATCATACCTAGTTCAATTTTGAACTTATTAAACTTAGCTTCATCTAAGGGCTTAGTGAACATATCAGCTATCTGATTATCTGTTTTAACATATTCAAGTGCAATATCATTTCTTTCTACATGCTCCCTAAGAAAGTGATATTTTATCTCAATATGTTTAGTTCTACTATGAGATACAGGATTATTAGCTATGGAAATAGCACTAGTAGAATCACAATAAAGTGGAGTTCTACTTACCTGACATCCATAGTCTTCTAGCTGATGTTGAATCCATAGAAGTTGAGCACAGCAACTTCCTGCAGCTATATACTCTGACTCAGCTGTGGAGATGGCCACACTGGTTTGCTTCTTACTACTCCATGAGATGAGTCTTCCACCTAGGAATTGACAGGATCCAGTTGTGCTCTTTCTATCTTCTTTGCATCCTGCAAAGTCTGCATCTGAATAGCCTGTTAGATCAAAATCTCCATTCCTAGGGTACCAGAGGCCTAGATAAGGTGTGCCCTTTAGATATCTCAAGATTCTCTTGACTGCAGTCAAGTGAGACTCTTTGGGGCAGGCTTGATACCTGGCACAAACACATGTAGCATACATAATGTCAGGCCTACTTGCAGTCAAGTATAGTAGGGAGCCAACTATCCCTCTATACAAGGTTTCATCTACAGGTTTCCCTGCATCATCCTTGCTTAGAGACATACTTGACCCCATAGGAGTCTTCATGGTACTGGAGGAATCCATACCATATTTCCTTATGAGTTCTAGGGTGAACTTAGACTGACATATGGAAAGACCACTTTCAGTCTGTTTAACTTGGAGACCCAAGAAAAACTTCAGTTCTCCCATACTACTCATTTCAAATTGACTCTGCATAAGCTTTGCAAACTTTTTGCAAAGGCTACTTTCAGTAGACCCAAATATAATGTCATCTACATATATTTGGACAAGTATTACTTTGCCTCTAGATTCCCTAAGGAATAGAGTCTTATCTATTTTCCCCCTTGTGAACTTGTTCTCAATGAGGAAACTAGATAGGGTTTCATACCAAGCTCTAGGAGCTTGCTTTAACCCATACAATGCTTTCCTAAGTCTATAGACATAATGTGGAAAAGTAGGATCAACAAAACCTGAAGGCTGCTCCACATATACTTCTTCTTTTAAATTACCATTAAGGAATGCTGACTTCACATCCATTTGGTATACTTTGAATCCTTGGTAGGTTGCATAGGCCAAGAACATCCTTATGGCTTCCAGTCTGGCTACTGGAGCAAAGGTTTGATCAAAATCAATACCTTCTTCTTGCCTATATCCTTTTGCAACCAATCTTGCCTTATTCTTAATGATGACTCCTTGTTCATCTAACTTGTTTCTGTAGATCCACTTTGTTCCTATCACATTGTGATCTTTAGGCTTAGGAACTAAGTCCCAAACCTTGCACCTCTTGAACTGGTTTAGCTCTTCCTGCATAGCTTCAGTCCACTGTGGATCTTGTATAGCTTCTTCAAATTTCTTTGGTTCTATTTGAGACAGAAAACTTGAATATATTGCAGCATTCTGATTTCTGCTCCTTGTCTGAACACCTTGTCTTGGATCTCCAATGATCAGCTCCACTGGATGATCTCTTAGATGCCTGTTGGCTGGAGGCATCCTTACTTCTGGTTGTACTTCTTCAGCATCTTCATCATGCTGAGTTCCTTGAACTTCTTCAGCTCCTGGTACATGTAGTTCTCCCCCTGGACATAAGCCATCTTCTTCTACTTGCTGTCTTGCAGCAGGTACATCTTCTATGGTTAGCTTGTCCATCTTCTTAGAAAGACCTGTGGGGCTGCACACACTACTAGACAACTCATTGTTAATAAGAAGTGTCTCATCAAAAACTACATGCACAGACTCCTCTACAACTTGTGTAGTCAAGTTGTAGACTCTATAAGACTTACTATTACTGCTGTACCCAACAAACACTCCCTCTTGGGATTTGGCAGCAAACTTAGTTAAGTAAGTCTTCCCATTGTTAAGTATGAAGCATTTACAACCAAAAATCCTGAAATAGGATAGGTTTGGTTTCCTGCCTTTCACTACTTCATAGGGGGTCTTGTTTAACCTTTTAGTTATGGTAGCTCTATTTATCACATGGCATGCAGTGTTAACTGCTTCAGCCCAGAAATATTCTGGTAGTGAAGAATCACTTAATAGAGTCCTACCAGCTTCTATCAAGGTTCTATTTTTCCTTTCAGCAATGCCATTTTGCTGAGGTGTTCTAGGTGAAGAGAATTCTTGAAATATCCCATAGTCTTCACATAGTTTTGTCATGCTTTCAGATTGAAACTCTGTACCATGGTCACTTCTAATTTTGACCACTGTACAGTTCAATTCATTCTGAATTTGCTTAACAAAACTGTGGAAGACACTAGGTGTTTCAGATTTCTGCTTTAAGAAGAACACCCAGGAAAACCTTGAGTAGTCATCAACAACTACAAAGGTGTAGACCTTCCTACCTAAGCTGTGAACTGGCATTGGACCAAATAGATCCATATGCAAGAGATATAAACATCTCACAGCATCCTTGTTGTCAATGCTTCTAAAGGTGGATTTAGTCTGCTTGCCCTTTTGACAAGCTGAGCAAATGCCATCTTTGACACACTTAACTTGAGGACCATTCCTCACTAACTCTTTACTAAAGAGTTTGCCAATAGTCTTGTAATTTAGATGAGCAAGCCTCTTGTGCCACTTGACACATTGAGAGACTGTCTCATCAGCTACAAGACAAACTGGAGAACTATTGTTCTCAACCATAATGTCTAAACAATAGACATTTCTCTTCCTATAACCTGTCAAAATGATCTTTTGATCACTTGACCTCTTGATATGACAACCATTTTTAACAAATGAGATGTCATACCCTACATCACTTAATTGACTTATACTAATGAGGTTATGTTTCAAACCTTTAACATAAGCCACTTGAGTAATGGTAACTAAGTTAGAAGATATGTTACCAAACCCTTTGATGATTCCTTTTTCTGAACCACCAAAGGTCACCTTTGGACCATTCTTGATTGGAATGTAGTCCTTCAGTAGTCCCCTAGTTCCAGTCATGTGTCTGGAACATCCACTATCCAAGTACCATGTAGGGGTATGGCCACTTGGATTCTCCTGCAAAACAAATTAATGAACCTTAGAACCCAATGTAAACTTGGGTCCTTGGTGATTGTTAGCTTGCAACTTGACATAGCTACCTGCTGGCTTTCCACCAGGTATCTTGTTACTACCTTGGCACTAACATTGTGCCAACAGTCCAAAGCAAAGTGGCCAACTTTGCCACAGCACCAACATTCAAATTTGTTGTACCTTTGCTTAGGTACAGACTTGGCTGTCTTAACTACAGCAGTCTTAGTGAATGTTGGGGCTTTGCCCTTGGACTTGGACTGATTCTGAACAGTCCATGCTGGATTAACAAATCCCAGTCCAGTCTTTCCTTTATGATGAACAAAATCATCAATCAAGGGTAGCACTGATTTAGGTTTTGAAAACCTAGCTACTAGCTCTTTCTCCTTCTGAAGATTAATCTCCAGTTTCTTAATTTGATCATTCTTAAATGTAATGGTACCCATCTGAATCACAGTAATGTGTTTCAGCCTGGCCACTTCATTTAGTTTTTGATCATAATTCTTCTCATAATCTATTGCAGCTGTCTTGAGATCAGCAATTTCCTTGGCCAAATTTTTGGCTAGGGTCTTGCTTTTCTTATAGGCTAGCAATAGTACTTGATATTCATCTAGGAGTTGATGAATATCTCCCTCAGACTCAGACATATTCTCATCACTTGATGAAGAATACTCTGACTCTGAACTTGAACTGGAATCAGAACTTTGAGTTAAGCCTTGTACCTGACTGGGTCCTGGCTGCTCCAGGTTTTTGGTACTTTCAGTCAAAGCCATCAGTCCTTGGCTTTGACAGTCTTCTTGCTCATAGATAGATTCCATGATCTGCATGAACTCTTCTTCTTCTTCAGCAAATAGCCCAATATAGGCTTCAGCATCTGTCTCTGTGTCTGAAGAAGACATATCTGAAAGAGTCTTCTCATTCTTTGCAACAAAGGACTTCTCCTTCTTTCCTTTGAAGTGTGTTTTCTTCTTGTCACTGGATTCCTTCCTTCTTTCAGGACAGTCTGCAATAACATGGCCCTGTCTATTGCAGCAGTAACAAATTATCTTGGATCCAGTTGCCTTACTTGTCTTGGTCCTTTTCTTGTCCTTCTTTGAAGGCTTCTTTTCCAGATACTGAACCTCTTTCCCTTTGGAAGATGAAGGTCTAGACCTCCACTGTTTCTTCTTAAGGAACTTCTGAAAATGTCTGGTGAATGCAGCAAAGTCTTCATCACTTTCACTGCTTGTAGATTTTGTACTTTCAGATTCTTCAGATTCTGATTCAACTACCTCAGGAGGAGGAGTTGATGACTTGGTCCTGCTCTTTCTAGGTACATCTGACTTAAAGGCAACAGTCTTTTCTCTGTATTCAGTCCTTGTTGACTTTTCTTCTTCTTTTCTTACTGACAATTGCATCTCATAGGATAACAACTTGCCAAAAAGTGTGGGAGGAGGAATTTCTCCCAACTTTGCCATTTCTCTGATGGCACAAATCTTGGTGTCCCAGTCTTTGGTTAGGGACCTTAAGAATTTGTCATTCAACTCATAGTTTGTGAACTCTCTTCCATATGACATGAGTTCATTTACAATTCTATAAAATTTCTTATAGCATTCAGTGATGCTATCTCCTCTTCCTTGCCTAAAACTCTCATATTCTTGATTAAGCAAGGACTTCCTATCTTGCCTTACTTCTTCAGAACCTTCCATGTAGACAATGAGGGTATCCCACATTTCTTTTGCAGTTTTACAGTGAATAAGGTTCTGGAAGGTGGCATCATCAATTGCACTGACTATGATGTTCTGTGCCCTTTTGTCCATAGTTGCTAGGACAATCTCATCCTTGGTCATTTCAGAGAAATCCTTTGGAGTCCTCTGATTTGCATCCAAAACTGAAATCTTCATAGGCACATATGGCCCTTCTTTGACTGTGATGTATATTCTAGGGTCAGAGGCTTCCATAAACAGCCTAACCCTCTCTTTCCAGATCCCAAAGATCTCTTTTCTGCATATAGGTAGTTTCATTGAACCCAACTCCTTATGATTCTCTGAAGAACCCATGTTCTTGATTTTCTTGAAACTGTTTCCTGTTTCCTGACTTAACTGAATCTGCCAAACTGGATCTCCTCAGACAGTTAGTCCTGATTTTGAGGAACCTCCCTCTGATACCACTTGAAAGATATGGTACCTAAACACCTAGAGGGGGGGGGGTGAATAGGTGACCTAAACCTTTTTAACTTTTGTTTGACAGCACAACAGTTTATCACAGATTATTACAGTTAACAGCAATTTCAGAAATCACACAGAAAAGCCACAACACAGCACAGCACAGCAGACACACTAATTTTATAGTGGTTCCCCAATCTTTGGGTACATCCACTTTCCCCTTCGCCTATCTAGCAGTGTACTAGATTCGGCCAAACTTCTCCACTAGCTCAGAACCCAACAAGGTTCCTACCTCAGGCCCAAAGCCTTACACTCAGCCAAAAGGCCTACACTCAGCCACCCAGGCCTACACTCAGCCAATCAAAGGCCTACACTCAGAGTTCTTCAACTCCTACACTCAGGCACCAAGCCCTACCCTCAGCCTTTATAAAATAGGCTTACAATCACTCAGATCCAATGGATCTTACAAGTTATAATAGAAATTACAAATTCTAACTCTACAACTCAGAAGGAATGAGAGGAGTTGAGAGTTTCTTGAGAGTTCTTGGAAGAACTCAGCTTGATCCAAACTGACTTAGCTTTCTTCAAAGCTTCTTGAGTAGAACTGAATTAGTCTGAATCTTCTGCAGTTGATCCTTGATCTCTGCTTCTTGAAATCCAGATGACTCTGAATTCTTCTTCTCAGCCTTAGTTCCAAAGACTGAATCCTTGGTTGGAGCTCTCTCTCTCCAACTACTTAGATCTGCAGTTGGACTGCCTGATCTTCTTGTGTTGATCTTCTGTGTATCACTTCTTGATTTAGTCTGATCAACTACTTCAATCACACCATGTAATGTTTGTGAACTTCTTAATTATTATCTCCACTCTTTTTCTGTAGACTGTGGGTGCCTATTTATAGGCTTCCTTCATGGTAACCGGCTGATCCGGTTTATAACAGTCTTTTGACTTTGCTGACAGTTGCTGTAGACCGGCTGGATTGGCAGCTGTCATGTCAACCAGTCACTTCTTGAAATTCTCTAACTGTCAGTTAGTGTCGAGACTTTCTGTTCTTAAGTGTCGACACTTATAGACCAAGTGTCGACACATGTTGTGTAAGTGTCGACACAAGTCTACAAGGTGTCGACACATTCCCTTGTATGTCTCGACACAGTTTCTTCTGCATGTGTCGACACTGAAATTGAGTGTCGACACAAGCACTTGTACTTCATTCTTTCTGTATTCTTCTAAGTGTCGACACATCTCCTTTGTGTCGACACATCTTCATGTGTAGAAACTGTCAAGTGTCGACACTGCTTCTTGGTGTCGACACAAGTCTTCATTCTTGATTCTTCAGCTGAGTGTCGACACATTCCCTTAGTGTCGACACTTATACTTAGAATATTTTACAACTTTTCTGTTCTTTGCTAAGTGTCGACACAGCTCCTTGTGTCGACACTTTCTTCAAGTGTTGAGTCTTCTGGTTATGTGTCGACACATTGTGCTGAGTGTCGACACATTCCTTTAGTGTTGACTTCTTTGAGTGTGTGTCGACACATTGTGCTGAGTGTCGACACAAACTTCAAGTGTTGACTTCTTTGAGTGTGTGTCGACACATTGTGTAGAGTGTCGACACATTCTTCATATGTTGACTCTGCTGAATGAGTGTCGACACATTGTGTTGAGTGTCGACACTTGTACTTAGTCTCTGCAGAATTATGCTGAGTGTCGACACAACTCCAAGTGTCGACACTGTCTGGTGTTGACTCAGCTCTTCAAGGTGTCGACACTTCTGCTAAGTGTCGACACAGCTTTTCTGCATCCTTCTACACTGAGTGTCGACACAGCTCCAAGTGTCGACACTTTCTGACTGGTGTCGACACTTCTTCCCAGGTGTCGACACAATGACTCCAAGTGTCGACACTGCTTGTCTGGGTGTCGACACAAGCTTTCTCAAGTGTCGACACTTTGCCTCTGGGTGTCGACACATGGACTTAGAAATTTTCAGCTTCAGTCCAGTGTATACCTAACCTGCACAAATAACTCAAACAAACATCAAATACATTCTGATGTATATCATTGAGTTAGGTGAGGCTTCTTCAAATCAGGTACATTTGACCAATGTACCCAACACGTCTGATGAACAACTTTTTACACCTGAAGAAAAGACAACTCACTGTTAGTGAATATGAGATTGAGTTTAGCAAACTCAGTCGATTCGCCCAGATCTAGTAGCGTCCGAAGAAGGCAGAGTAAAACGCTTCCTGGGTGGTCTGAGGTATGACATCCAGCAGTTGGCTAGCACGTACAAATCTAAGACCTTTGCAGAAGTAGTCGAAGCCGCCTTGAAGGTTGAGGCGATAGAAAATGCGAAGAATCGGGGACTGCATGCAAAGAAGGACAAAAGGAAATCTGATGACGATGGAAGTTCAAGGGCATCTGCCCTGCAGCAAAGAAGGATCGAAAGGTAGCATGTAGCTTCTGTGGCAGGCCAGGCCACCCTTTTGAGAAGTGCTTTAAGAAACTGGATGCGCAGAAGCAGTCTCAGGTACACACGATCCAGGATACACCAAAGGGAGGCCCTGTCTGTACTTATTGCCAGAAGAGTGGGCATGATGCGGCCCGTTGTTGCAAGAAGGTTGGAGCTTGTTTCCTCTGCGGCCAGAAAGGACATTTAAGGTCTAATTGCTCGCAGGGCCAACCTACGCTGCATGCAGTTCCGTTGCAGACTCTACCGCCGCCCCCACCTCTCATGGACAAGGGAAAGGGAAAGTTGAATGTGCTGACCAAGGAGGAAGCCCAATCATCGGCACAAGTGATCTCAGGTTAGTCTCTGACTCAGCTAGTAATCTCTTATGGTAGATTTATAGTTTTCGCATTTTAGTTGCGCGCGCAATGTGTTTAGGTGAATTTAAGGTGAATAATAAGTGGGTGCGCGTTCTGTTCAATTCTGGTGCTACTCACTCCTTTGTGTCAAGGAGTTTTGTAGACCGACATCGCTGGGTTCTCGACCAGTTAGTCACTTCCCTGAACATCAAATTCCCTTCAGGAGAGCTGGTGATGCCAAGTCAGGGTATCCTAAAATGCCTTATCTTCCTAGGTGGTTTTCTAGCCTTTGCGGATCTGAAGGTGTTAGACTTGGATGACTTCGACGTGATTTTGGGCATGAACTAGTTGTCCAGCTATGATGTCATCATTCAGTGCAAGCTCAAGCGCTTAGATTTCAAAGGCGACAAAGGCCAGCCCATGAGTGTGTATGGTTTGCCGCGTCGGGAATCTCCAATCATTTTTGCGGTACGTGCTCGTAAATTTCTAGAGTCTGGCTGTGATTCTTTCCTTGTTTCTGTTTCTGTTCTGGAAATTGCACCTATTGTGCCTCGAGTTGAGGACGTTTTTATGGTGCGTGAGTTCCCGGATGTCTTTCCCGTTAGTCTTCCTGGACTTCCTCCTGAGAGAGAGGTGGAGTTCATTATAGAACTTGAGCCAGGCACTCGCCCTATTGCAAAAGCACCGTACCGCATAGCGCCGCGTGAGTTGGAGGATCTGCGTACTCAGTTGGATGAGTTATTACAGTGTGGTTTTATTAGATCCAGTTCTTCTCGCTGGGGTGAACCAGTCCTCTTCGTGAAGAAAAAAGATGGAACAAGGTGACTATCAAGAACAGATATTCGTTGTCTATGATCGATGACTTGTTTGACTAGCTGCAAGGTAGTTCCGTGTTCTCGAAGATTGACCTCCGTTCGGGCTACCATCAGTTAAGAATTCGTGAGTCAGACGTTCCGCGAACTGCTTTTCGTTGCCAATATAGTCACTTTGAATTTCTGGTAATGTCGTTTGGATTAATGAACGCACCGTCAGCTTTTATGGACATTATGAAAAGGGTGTTCAAGGACTTTCTGGATAAGTTCGTGGTTGTATTCATTGACGATGTTCTGGTATATTCCAGAAATGCAGAGGAGCGCGCCTTGCGCTTATGTTTGGTCTTGGCTACTCTGAGGGAGCACAAGCTGTATGCGAAGCTTAGCAAGTGCGAGTTCTGGTTGTCTCAAGTGTCATTCCTAGGGCACATTGTAAGCAAGGACGGTATCTCAGTGGATCCTGCAAAGATAGCCACAGTCTTGGATTGTAAGAGACCTACATCGCCTAAGGAGATAAGGAGCTTCTTAGGGTTGACAGGTTACTACAGAAGATTTATGAAAGGATTCTTCATGCTTTCTGCATCGTTGACCAGGCTTAGACAAAAGAGCGCAGCTTTTATTTGGAGTGATGCCTGTGAGGAAGCTTTTCAAGAGTTCAAGAGAAGACTGTGTTCTGCTCCAATTTTGGCATTGTCGATAGAAGGAGTAGAGTATGTTGTTTATGTGGATGCCTTGCGAGTTGGACTCGGTTGCGTGTTGATGCAGGACGACAAGGTGATTGTGTATGGATCGAGACAATTGAAGGTCCATGAAAAGAATAATCCTACGCACGACTTGGAATTTGTTGTCGTCATTTATGTCTTGATGTTGTGGAGACATCTTCAATATGGAGTGTCATGCAAAATCTACACGAACCACAAAAGTTTGAAATATGTCTTCACTCAGAAGGAGTTGAATTTACGCCAGCGTAGATGATTAGAATATGTTGCGGACTACGAAGTCGATATCCTTTATCATCACGACAAGGCTAATGTAGTAGCGGATGTCTTGAGCCGAAAGCCCGCATATATCTTTAACCTCTCGGTGCAATCCCTTGTAGAGGAGTTTTTGCTCATGGACATAACTGTAGGGAATAGCGCTTTGTCGAGTAGCCTAGAGGTGGAAGAGCCTTCGTGGATTACTCTCACTAGGCTACATTAGAAAGACGATCCTGATTTACAGCACCTCCGCAGTAGGACTGAGAAAGGGGAATTACCTGAATTTTCAATTGATGACGTTGGTACCCTAAAGTACCGCGACAGATATTGTATTCCCGCTGTTGGGGACATCCGAGCAAAAATATGCAGTGAAGCGCATGGTTCAAGTGTTGCTTATCATCCTGGTTCCACGAAAATGTACAGAGATTTGAAGCAGATTGTTTGGTGGTCAGGTATGAAGAACGATATCGCAAGATTTATATCTGAATGTTATACATGTCAGTGTGTCAAATCTGATCATAGAAGGTTGGGTGGTAAGTTAACACCTTTAGTCATACCGAATTGGAAATTGGAGAGTTTATCCATGGATTTCATAACCGGTTTGCCGAGATCTCCCCGAGGGCATGATGTAGTGTGGGTTATCGTGGACAGACTAACTAAGTGTGCCCACTTTGTGCCTTTCAAAATTGATTATTCTATGGAAAAGATAGCTGAACTTTATCTAGACGAAGTCATCAGGTTGCATGGTATGCCTATGAGTATTATGTCAGATAAAGATTCTCGGTTCATGTCTCGTTTCTGGCAAAGCTTGCAAGGATCTCTAGGTACTAACCTTAAGTATTCTACTTCCTATCATCCTCAGACGAATGGTCAGACGGAGAGAGTGAATCAGATCTTAGTGGATATGATTAGATGCTATATTCTGGACCATGGTGGGGCTTGGGATAAACGCCTCAGACTGATGGAGTTCGCGTGCAATAACAGCTATCAGAAGAGTTTGCAGATGGCGCCCTTTGAAGCTTTATATGGAAGGCGTTGTCGAACTCCCCTATTTTGGGCAGAAGTTGGTGAGAAGCCTTTGCTCAGTCTGGAAGCGCTGGAGGATATGAGCATTTCAGTGATGCATATTCGTGAAAAGCTGAGGTTGGCTCAGGAGCGATACGAGAAGTATGCAAATCAGCGCAAAGTTGATCTAGAATTTGCAGTTGGGGATATGGTATTTCTGAAGGTCTCTCTGATGTCAGGTGTTAAGAGAATTGGAATGAACCATAAGCTTGATCCCAGGTATGTGGGGCCTTTTCAGATTCTGGAGCGCATCGGAGTTTCTGCCTATAGACTGGAATTTCCTGATTCTTTCCCTGGTGTTCATGACGTGTTTTGCGTAAGCCAGTTACGGAAGTGCATTCGTAGTGATCGACATATCCTTGACTCAGTGCCCCAGTTGCAGCCTATTCTCACGTATGTCGAAGAGCATGTCCGTATTCTGGAGGCACAAGATCATGTGCTAAGAAAGAAGACAATTCTGATGGTTAAGGTTCTCTGGCTCAATCAGGACGCTAGAGGTGCAACTTGGGAATTGGAATCCTTAATGAGAGAATCTCAACCGCAGCTATTCTCCTAGTCTTCCCTGATTAGTATTCTTGTTTAATGAATTCTTCTATCATGTCTCTCCCTCTGTCATCTAGTTTCGTTTCGTGTTCCAAGTTTCGGGACGAAACTTACTTTTTGGAGGGGTGACTGTAATGCCCCTGATTTTCCGACAATTATTTAATCCTCTTGGTGACGTCATAATGATGTAAGGGGCGTTACGTTAACGTAGAGTTGACGGTGTGTCGTCGTTAGTGCGTTTTCGCGTCTGTTCGGTTGAGTCGGCCAAATTCGTGAATACTTGTCGAAAATGGATAATTTTATGTTAGGAAATTAAATTAATTAATTTTTGACATGCTCGTCAAGTTTCGTCGCGATCCGAGCGATATTCGAGTCTCGGCGAATTTCCAAAGTTTTGTAAAATTTATGATCGCGATAGACTTTGAAAATTTATATCTCGAGACTGACATGTTGGATTTTGGTTCCGTCTTCATCGTTGGATTTGTAGCGTCAATGTTCGCCTACGGTGCGAATTTCGTTTAATTTGTCGCACGTTTAGGCCTCCGTTTTGAACTCGTATTTCCTTGTTCAAAAATGTAAAAATATGATTATTTTAATATTAAAGCACTATTCAAAAATGAAAAGAACTATTCATTCATAAAGTTTGATCAAGGGTATATTTGCAAAAACCACTATTCCTCTCGGGGTAGTTTCTCCTTCTTCTCGAGTAGTCTTTCCTTCCTCTCGAGTAATCTGCAGTCCTTCCTAATGTAGTACTCGAGATCCTGATGTAGTACTCGGAACCTCAAAAAAATTGTTCTCGAGAAGTCTCATTCCCTTCTCGAGAAGTCCTGCGCTGCTCTCGAGAAGTCCTGTGCTGCCCTCAAGAAATCTTGTGCTGCTCCCGAGAAATCCGTTTTAGCCTACATTCGGGCGTCATTTTGAGAGTCAAAACGGCGTCATATTGAAAAATATTTAACATGGATTTTGTTCATCTCGACGAGATCTACAACTTCCATGTTGATCACTTTCCGATTTGGAGCCATCTTTAGCTTCTATTTTCATTTTCTGTGTGCCCGCACTTAAATTATCCGCCTTCTTCCTGTTTAGACAAAAGAATTTATATATATCTATATATATATATATATAATCTAAATAGAACTACTTCATCTTCTTCTCTTGACCGAACCAGAGAGCGAGAGTGACGGCGAGGGTTCTAAGTTCGTGAAGCTTCGGATCGCCGCCGTCGAAGCTACAGTGCTCGGAATCGCAAACCGAGCATAGATCCGGAAAGCTCTCGCCGAGATCTTCACGATCGTGATAAGTATTTCTCGTTTCGTGGAAGTTTTTCGTTAGGGTTTTCAGCCCTAACCTCTCTTTTGGCCAAATCCTTGTAAATTTCGCTTCCCCGCGCCTTCCTTTGGCTAAATCCGTGACGTGGAGTAAATTGGAAGACCGATTGGAGTAGAAATCGAGGCAAGTGGTGTTCTTGCCCTCCCTCTTGCTCTTTTCTTCCAAATTTTAACCATATGTTGTAGATTGACATGTTTAAGTTAACCTTATCCTCGAATTGCTAGTTAATTATCTTGGATTATAAAGTGTGTTTCACCTAGAACCATTTCTCCCAAATTTTATTCCGTATATTTGGTAAACAAATTTTGGTTGTAGTGTCACTTTAACTATCAAGTCATTATGATCGTTGCGACATCTTGTGCGTCCCGTTGTTTTGATCATACCTCACTTTGCTTAACCCTTCCAATATCCTTATGCAGTCCAAATCGTTTGTTGACCCACTTGAAATCTCGTCGGGTAAGTCCTAGTTGATAAGTGTCCCTTTGAAGTGTCGGCTTCTTTAAGAGTCAATTTAAAGTTTGTTGACCATTAGTCCATGTTGAATAAAAAAACTCTGCTTGTATAATTATGTAACTAAAGAAAACTCTGATGGTCTGTGCGCGTTGGGGTTTCTCCCTCGGCACAGTGTCTTATGGCTGAGTCTGTGCGCGTTATGGACCTTCATCCCCGACACATTACCTTAGCTATTGGTCTGTGCGCGTTGGGGGTTTCTCCCTCGGCATGGTGCCTTTTTGGCTGGGTTTGTGCGCGTTGTGGACCTTTTCCCGGCACAGTACTCTTTCATGTTGAGCTGATCAGTCTCATTTAAAATGATGAATAACATAAATAATAAAGAAAGATTAATATATGAACTTCTGATGTTTGACACTCTGTTCTATCCAGTTGTTGTGATTAGTCGTACTTGCTCAGCTAGATTTACTGTTTTGTTTTTGTTGCTCTGCTACTGAACTTTTGTTACAGTCGTCTTGTCGATTTTCATTCACCTTGAGGTTTGTTGGTCTATCTATACTTTTTGCACCACTTGTAACTTGCTTATGAGGTGTTCTTTTTTTGAATGTCTCAGGTCCAGAGCAGTAGCAGGTTTAGCTGACAAAGTTATGCTTCTGGTATTGCGAGTTGTTGCGGCCGTTGTTTCCACCTCAGAGCATTGAGGCAGTTATCTTTGTTTAGACTTGTCAGATTTTCTTATGTGTTCGCGTCAGTTATTGGCGTCCATAGTCTTGAACTTTTCTGTGTTAGACTACTTGTTATTTTTACTGTTGTTACTTTTGATAGTTTGATATTTGCTCTCTGGGATGAATTTATGTTAGGATGCATATAGTTACTTTTAAGTATGCAAAACTGCATTCTGGAATATTGACATGGCATAACTTTTTGACTGCAAAACTTACTATTTTTAAGCGCTATAAAAGTTTTTTTATTTATTTGTATTAAATGTAGAAGTCACATCATCATTACATTTTGCTAGGCTTTCATTCTCATATAGGATAACAAATGAATCAAACTAAGTATTTTCTGCTGCGTAAACTTATATATTTTCTCACCTATGGACTAGTGATCCACCCGACCGAGGGATACGGTCAGTAAACTCAAAGAACTTATATGTATTTTTAAACGTAATTTCATAAGTCTTTTACATAAAATAAATGTGAGGACGAGTCGCCTGAGCGTCTGCAGTTGTCCCATGCACGGCGTGGCATCACAGCGCATATTTTCTTTTACTCTGACGTATTATTTAATACGGAGAAAATGCGGGTTGTGACAGTGATGCTCCAGGTTTTCCCAGGAATAGAGCTAGTTCAAAAGAAGCGGAGATGGTTAGCCGTGATCAGGCTCTTCGGAGATCGAAGAGGATCATCAAACCACCAACTCGATATAGTGAAGGAAACGCGGTGAGCTTGGTATCTTATTTCTTCGCAGGCCCTCTGGTCGAGCGAGTGCCTTCTAGCTGTAAAGACACCACTAGAGTCAAGGAGGTGGATTACGCTAAGGATGAAGAGGTGATTTCCCTCAGAGGAAACGAGGCTTGGGACCTTGTGCCCAAGGTCGTTGGTGTTACTCCTGTGACGTACAAGTGGAGGTTAAAGCTGAAGAAGAAGGAGGAGGGAAGCATTACTCCTTTCAGGAGGTGCTAGAGGGATCTCTTATGGTCAAGGATATGTGGAGCGAGGACTATGTCGCGAATATCTTCTCAAAGGCGTTATCGGAGGGGTCATGTACACGGTTACGGAGACTATTAAAGCTGGTCTCCACTTCTCACTTCAAGGGGAGTGTTGAAAATTATGAAGTGAAAGTGGCGACCTGGGCGGCCTGTTCGTGCGGCCTGTTCGTGCGGCCTGTGCGAACAGGACTGGCAGCTAGCCAGATCGACTTGTGTTCAGCAAGCAGTTTGTTCCCAAATGGTAACCGGGCGGATAGCCTGTCTATCCACGAAGTTCGCCAGGACCGTCGTGGTGCGGACTTCTAAGGAATTCGCTGAATCCGGGTTGCGGATTGGACTGGAGCTCAAGAGATCGGCATGGTGTGTGCTTTGGTCTTGCACTGGTGGCGCGGTTGGTGGCAACCGTGGAGTTCGCCGGTTAGTGCGGACTAGTGCCGGAGTTCGTCGGTTGTGCAGACTGGTGTCGGAGTTTGCCGGTTAGTGCAGATTGTCCATTGTATCCGCCGGTGCTATGTTCTCACCAGGGATGGATGGTGGTGTGGACTTGTTCTAGATCTGCACCAAGTCCAGGATTGCTCAGTACGGGAGATCGCGCGGTTAGCGCGAACTGGTTCTTTGTCCGTCGAGCTCGACAGCAGACAGTCTTGTGATTTGGTTGCGAGCTCAGGGTGTGCGGACTTTAGCAGTGTCCGTTGTGGCGTGCAGATTGGAGAGGTTTACGCAGGAGTGCATGAAAGAATTAGTGTCTAACCACCTAGAGGGGGGAGAATAGGTGTACTTTTTCTTTTGCTTTTGAGGCAGAAACTCTGTTTAGTTAATTAACCAGAAATTACAAATTCTACTACTTCACAACACAGCAATCACAGAAATAATTCAACACGGAGTGCACACATATTTTTATAGTGGTTCCCCAAGGTCTGGGTACATCCACTTCCCCCTTCGTCTGTCTAGCAGTGTACTAGATTCGGCCTAACTTCTCCACTTCTCCTCAGATCCTCAGATCTTACAGTAGCTCAGAACCCAAACCAGGTTCCTACAACTCAGAGTGTCCCCACCCCTACAACTCATGCAAACAGCCCTATCTCAGCCTTCACCAAGGCCTGCACTCAGAGAACACAGTCTCCTACAACTCAGGCACAAGGCCCTACCTCAGTCTTCAACAAGACCTACACTCAGAGATCTAAATCTCTTACACTCAGCCTTTATAAAATAGGATTACAGCTCAGATCTATAATAGATCTTATAGAAATTTGATTAAACAAAGTTTATAACCACCACCCTGAAAGAAAGAGAAGGGATGGATGACTTCTTGAACTATTCTCGGAAGAACTTGGCAGAGATCAACCTCTCTTAGCTTTCTTCAAAGCTTCTTGAATCTGAACTCAGTAGGGTTGAATCTCCTGAGAAGATGATCTTCAATCAGCTTCTGACTTGAGATTCAGATCGCAATCTGAATCTTTCTTGGCAGCCTGGTTCAGCAACTGCTCTTCTTAGATGGAGCTCTCTCTCTCCAACTTCTTCTAGATCTTCTGTCGAAAATCTTCTGTATTATTACTTCTCTCAGTATTGCTCAGAATCTGTATTCTACAATGATTGATCATCACTTTCTGTTGAAGGAGAAAGCCTTTATATAGTTTTTCTCCATGGTAACCGGCTGATCCGGTTTCTAATAAGCTTCTGACAGCTTTGACAGTTACAGTAGACCGGTTTAAATGGCAGCTGTCAAGTCATCAGTCACTTCTTGAAATCACTATCTCTGTCTGAAAGTATCGAGACTGATCTTCATTATGTGTCGACACAAATAGACTAAGTGTCGACACAAGTGGACTAAGTGTCGACACTAGCCTTGGTGGTGTCGACACAACTTCTTTTGTTATTGTAACAGCTTCTCGACACTGCTTCTTCAGAATGTGTCGACACTGATTCTGTGTATCGATACAAGCCTTCTTTTCTTTATCTTTGTTGAAACTTGCTGAGTGTCGACACATCTCCTTTGTGTCGACACAAGTACTTCTTTACTTTAACTTTGTGAAGCTTGCTGAGTGTCGACGCATCTCCTTTGTGTCGACACAAGTACTTCTTTACTTTAACTTTGTTGAAGCTTTGTTATGTGTCGACACAAGTCCTGTGTGTCGACACAGTTGATGTTGACAAATACTTCTATGTGTCGACACTGCCTCTTGGTGTCAACACATTTGATGTCGACTAAGTATTCATGTGTGCCGACACTACCTCTTGGTGTCGACACAGTTGATGTCGACTTTGCTTCTCTGTGTGTCGACACTGCCTCTGTATGTCGACATAGTTTCTTCTAGTGTCGACACAACCTTTCCAAGTGTCGACACAGTCTACTTCAAGTGTCGACACAGCTTTTCTCCAGTGTCGACAAAAACCTTCATAAGTGTCGACACTGCTTCTCTAGATGTCGACATATGGACTTAGAAATTTTTCTGCATTTCCTGCAATTACTTAACCTGCACACATAAACTCAAAACACATCAAATACACCTTGATGCATATCATTGAGTAGGGTGAGGCTTCTTCAAATCTAGTACACATTTTCCAATGTACCCAACAATCTCCCCCTATTTGGAGAAGTCATAACCCTTAGTTAATGATATACATCATACATAACAAATACACAATATGATGTATAACAGCATTATATGACAGAGTAAATACTTAAACAAAACATATAAAACAAAACATCACAGAATAATAGTAATGCTAACACAAAGAGCATTCATTAAAGTTTTGTTTCAACTACAAAAGTTTCTTTAATAGAAGTTTACATAGATTTTAGACACTAAATTTTACAAAGTGATAAAATCTAGTAATTCTAATCTAAGGCTGCTCTGGCTCCTTGATGACAATGCCCTTGCCAGATTGAATCTTGGCTTGAACTGGAACATCAGTGTCATCAACTGGCTTCTTGTCTTTTTGATCTTTCTTCTTTAGCTCTTCAGCCCTGATCTTTTGTCTTTCAAAATAATGATAAGGCTTTGGGAAATATTTGCTAGGCTCCTGTGCATTAGGAGGTAGCTTCCCAAGTTTTGCCTTCCTTCTATATTGTACAATAGCCTCTTGTCTGGCTTCATGCTTTCTCCACTCTTGTTCAGAGTACCATTTACCCCTCTCTAGGATATTGTCCTTTACAGCTTTCCAAGCAGTTAGAATGATATTTCTAGAAGTAGGGCTCCACTGCTCAAAATCTGGCTTTAACTCAGTTTGTTCTCTAAATCTCTTCTTGGACAAAAGAGTTTCTTGCTCTTTCAATACTTCCTCTGGCACAGGCTGGTCTACTTTCTCAATGATAATATTTTTACTACCCTCTGGAGGGCTATACATTGATTGTACTTCATGATGTATCATTTCAAAATCTGCTGGAGGATAAATTACTTGAGCAACTTTAGCTGGCTCAACTCCAAAAATAGCAGGATTTATTCCAGATTCAGCCACATTGTCATCATCAATAGGGGTGGATATCCAAGAGTGGCTATGATGCTATTGGAAATCCATTTAGCATGATCAGATCCAGCTTTGACTAGTACTCTCTCCCCCTTTATGACTTCTTTAGCCACATGATCTCTAAGATCATCCTTCTGAAATCTGATCTGTTCATCTAGACAATTAACTCCATTCTTATAAAAACCCCTCAACTTCAGCAGCAGTCCAGAAAGAGTCTTTTGAGAATCTGTAATAGCAGTTTTTATAGCAGCTATTCCTTCCTGGAAATCCTTATCAAACTCAGGTTTGGCTTTAGAATTATCAGCAGGCTGGGCTGTTGCAACTTTTTTCAATTCTGTAACAATGGCATTATGGGATGCAGTCAGATTATCATTCATTCTAATCTGATTTTTTAAGACATATCCCTACTTCACTGTTATATCATCCACTTGAGTCTTTATCTTTTCTTGATGGGTAGCTAGATAAACCACAACATTTCCACATTTGTGAAAATAATTTGTCATCTCCTTCTTATTTTGATTTACCTCAAATCTTATGGATTTGATGTCTTGTGCCAAGGAGAATTGAAGATCTTTGTGAGTCTCATCCATATACTTCTCCATGGCAATTCTTTGCTCATCCAGCTTCACTTGTAAAGATATTAACAATGAACTGTAATCTATTGATGGGGCAGGCTGTGGAGCAATAGTTTGCAGTGCCTTCTTGTAGCTCTGGCTTCTCCTTTTGAAGACCTGTAGCTTCCTCTTTTAGCTCTTAAAGCTTCTTCATCCTCAGATGCTGAGGTACTAGCTATGTCTATTCTATCCTTTGGACTAGGAGGCAAGTCCTGTGCAATCTTAGGTTGCTCCCCCTGAGTCCTTTGCTCCTCAGTCTCAGTTCTACTTTACACTTTCTCAAGATTAGCTTGCACTCCATCAAATACAGTTTTCTCCCCCTCAAAACCAGCATGCTCCCCCTCAATATCAGGAAACAGCTCTTCTAGGGTAAATTCATGTTAAGAAGGGATTGGAGAGTTTCTTATTTCTGGAGCATCAGCAGCAACAGATGTATCTTCCAAGATTACATCTTGTGGTTGACTGTGTAACTGATTTGTCTGATCAATATCAAACAAATTTTCATTTAGCATTTCATTCTCAATATTGAAAATTGATTGATTGACTTCACTGATTACCTCACGGATGGTTTGTGTTGCCATTTCACTGTCCAAGTGAGTAGGCACTTCCTCATGGTGAGGCTCCCCCTGGAGTGGATCCAGGTGGATAGGGCTAGCAGATGGTTGCTCCCCCTGCACATGTGCATCTTCATCTCTTACTGGTGACCTTCCAATATTATCAGCTTCTTCCTCATTAGAACTGAAAACTACTTGCTCCTCTGAACTACTGGAGGATTCTGGAGCCATTATGGCTTTCTTCTTCTTCTGTGGAGGTGTTTCCTTCTCTGGAGTAGGCATGTCCTTAGTTAACACCCTATCCCATCTTGAGATAATCATTATATCCATCCTCCTCATGTGATTTATCTTAGAACCAGTAGCTTGTTCCATTACTTCTGGAATAGTTCCAGCCAAGTACAAGCTCATTATCCTACCCAGATTAGGCTTCTTCAGACTTTCCTTAATCTTCTCAAAAATCACTACTGACCAGTCAGTGTTGAGTCTGTAGATGATCCTTGTCATTAGGCTGAACATGTAGGCAGAAATCCTATCATGTCCCCCTGGCTTGCAGAGGATGACTTTGCCAACTATTTCTGACAAAAATTTGCCTTGCTGATTCATGCCTTTTTTGTTCATGGCAGCTCCAATCTTTAAGGTGGGATCCAAACCACACCATTGTAGCGCTTCCCTTGTCTTAGATGAGGTCACTTCTACTACCTCTTGAATTCTTGGTAGATGTAAAGCTTTCCTTAAACTCTTCGTAGTCAGTTTAACTTTTGCACCATGAACTGCAGACTTGATCTTGAGTCCAGTAGAATCCAACATAGCTGCACCAAAGAATTCGAGTACTTCCTTCTTCCAAATCTTGGTTGGCTCAGAAACTAAATACTCCAACCCATTCTCAATAATTAGGGTTACAACATCCTTAATTTCTGGTTCCGCATGGTCAAATGCATTGCGTACTAGCTCATATCCTTCATTGACGTTCTCCTCGAGCTTTGGCGTCATTAGGGTTTAGAGAAATCTTGAATTTAGATGAGAGAGATGTCGACACAAAGTTTTGGTCTCGAAACTATTGAAAGCGTGTCGACAAACAATGTTGAAGACCTATTTATACCTTTCTAAAAACGAAGGTGAAAAGGCGCGTCAAAATCCTCTAAATGTGTCGACACTGTTGAAAAGTGTCGACCCTGACTACTTAAGTCTCGACAATGGTGTTGACTACTATGTGTCGACACTAATATAGTCGACAAAATTTATGTGTCGACACATATACATCTGCGCTCGACGATTAGTCGAAACTCTACTCGACAAAATCTATATTGAACCTAAGTGTCGACACCATTTCTGGATGTGTCGACACCTACTCTGGATGTGTCGACACTATTTTTTTGAAGTGTCGACACAAACTTTCTAGATGTGTCGACATCATTTCTCTAGAATGTCGACACCACTTCTATGTGTAGACACAGACAACTCGTTGTGTCGACACCATTTTACTTAGCCAATTTTATTAAACTATTCTAAGTTTAACATTCCTAATTTAATTTTAAACTTATTGAATTTAGTTTCATCAAGAGGCTTAGTAAACATATCAGCAATCTGATTATCTGTTTTAACAAATTCTAGAGAAATATCCTCTTTCTCTACATGTTCTCTAAGAAAATGGTATCTAATTTCTATGTGCTTAGTCCTACTATGTGAGACAAGATTATTAGCTATAGAAATTGCACTTGTAGAATCACAAAACAAAGGTGTTCTACTTACTTGAATACCATAGTATTCTAGCTGGTGCTGAATCCACAATAGTTGTGCACAACAACTTTCTGTTGTCACATACTCTGATTCAGCTGTGTAGATTGCCACACTGGTCTGCTTCTTACTGCTCCAAGACACTAGTCTTCCACCTAGAAATTGACAGGTGCCTGTAGTACTTTTCATATCTTCCTTGCAACCTGCAAAATCTGCATCTGAATAGCCTGTCAGTAGAAAATCTCCATTTCTAGGGTACCAAAGGCCTAGATAAGGTGTGTCCTTAAGATATCTCAAAATCCTTTTGACTACAGTCAGATGAGATTCTTTAGGGCATGCTTGGTACCTAGCACAGACACATATAGCATATATGATATCTGGTCTACTGGCAGTCAGATATAGAAGGGAGCCAACTATCCCTCTATACAAAGTTTCATCTACAGGTTTCCCTGCATCATCTTTGCTAAGAGACACACTTGACCCCATAGGAGTTCTCATGGTAGTGGATGATTCCATATCATACTTCTTTATTAACTCCAGGGTGAACTTAGACTGGGATATGGACAAGCCATCTTCAGTCTGTCTTACTTGGAACTTAAGTTCCCCCATACTGCTCATTTCAAATTTTCCTTGCATAAGTTTTGCAAATTTTCTGCAATGATTACTTTCAGTAGACCCAAATATTATTTCATCAACATATATTTGGACTAGAATTATCTTTCCTTTAGATTCCCTAAGGAATAGAGTCTTGTCTATTTTCCCCCTTGAGAATTTGTCCTCAATGAGGAAACTAGACAGGGTTTCATACCAAGCCTTTGGGGCTTGTTTCAACCCATACAATGCTTTCCTAAGTCTATAAACATAATCAGGTTTGAGAGAATCAACAAAACCTGAGGGCTGCTCTACATAGACTTCTTCCTTTAGATTTCCATTTAGGAAAGCTGACTTTACATCCATTTGAAATACCTTAAAGCCTTGGTATGTTGCATAAGCCAGGAACATCCTAATTGCTTCCAGTCTTGCTACTGGGCAAAGGTTTGATCAAAGTCAATAGCTTCTTCCTGCCTATACCCTTTTACAACAAGTCTTGCTTTATTCTTCACAATAATTTCATTCTCATCCAATTTGTTCCTAAAGATCCACTTTGTTCCAATGATATTGTGGTCTTTTGGTTTAGGAACAAGCTTCCAGACCTTGCATCTTCTGAACTGATTCAGCTCCTCTTGTATGGCATCAATCCAATGTGGGTCTAGAACTGCTTCTTCAAATTTCTTTGGTTCCACTTGTGATAGGAAACTGGAGCAAAGAACTGTGCTTAGATTCATGCTTCTTGTTTGCACTCCTTATCTTGGATCACCAATTATATGATTTACTGGATGATCCTTTAAGTGTCTATTAGCTGGAGGTAGTCTATCTTCAGGTTGTACACCTCCAGCCTCTTCATTAAGCTGCACCTCTTGGTGTTCTTCAGCATCTAGTAAGTCTTGTACTCCCCCTGGACAGCAGCCACCATTTTCCACTTCCTGATTTGCAGTTGATTCTTCTGTAATGGTAAGCTTGTCCATTCTCTCATTTATACTTGTAGAACTGCAAACACTACTTGGCAACTCACAGTTAATTAGTCTTGTTTCATCAAAGACTACATGTACAGACTCTTCTACAACTTGAGTAACCAAGTTGTAGACCCTATAAGCCTTACTATTTTTGTTGTACCCAACAAAAATCCCCTCTTGGGATTTGACAGCAAACTTAGTTAGATAAGACTTGTCATTGTTAAGTATATAGCACTTGCAACCAAAGATCCTGAAATAGGATAAGTTTGGTTTTCTGCCCTTCACAATCTCATAGGGAGTCTTTTTTTGGCTCTTGGTGATAGTAGCTCTATTGATCACATGACATGCAGTGTTAACTGCCTCAGCCCAGAAATATTCTGGGAGAGAAGTGTCACTCAATAGATTTCTACCAGCCTCTATCAATGTTCTATTCTTCCTTTCAGCAATACCATTTTGCTGAGGTGTTTTAGGTGAGGAAAATTCTTGAAAAATCTCAAATTCTTCACACAGTTTTGTCATACTTTCAGACTGAAATTCAGTACCATGGTCACTTCTGATTTTTGACCACTGTACTGTCCAAATCATTCTGAATTTGTTTAACAAAACTATATAAGACACTTGGGGTTTCAGATTTTTGTCTTAGAAAGAACACCCAGGAGTATCTAGAATAGTCATCTACCACCACAAATGTGTAGACCTTCCTACCTAGACTATGAACTGGCATAGGACCAAATAGATCCATATGCAAGAGGTATAGACACCTCGCTGAATCCTTATTTTCAAGGCTATGAAAGGTGGATTTGGTCTGCTTGCCTTTTTGACAAGCTGAGCATATCTCATCATTTATACACTTAACTTGAGGACCATTCCTCACTAACTTTTTGCTAAAGAGTTGGCCAATAGTCTTATAGTTAAGATGAGCCAGCCTCTTGTGTCATTTAACACAATGTGAGACTCTCTCATCAGCTACAAGATAAATAGGAGAAACATTGTTCTCACACTCAAAGTTAAGATAATAAACATTTCTCTTTCTATATCCTGTCAATATGACCTTTTGATCACTTGACCTTTTGATATGACATCCATTCTTAATAAATAAAATTTCATATCCTAAATCACGCAGCTGACTTATGCTTATAAGGTTATGTTTCAAACCTTTCACATAGGCCACTTGAGTGATAGTAATTAGGTTACTAGAAATGTTACCAAATCCTTTAATGATTCATTTTTCAGAACCACCAAAGGTTACTTTAGGGCCATCCATGATAGGTGTGTAGTCCTTCAGCAACCCTCTTGTTCCGGTCATGTGTCTGGAACATCCACTGTCCAAGTACCATATTGGGGCATGGCAACTTGGACTCACCTGCAACACAGATTATTTAACCTTAGAACCCAAATAACTTTTTGGTCCTTGGTGCAAGTTAGTCTGTACTTTAACAAATCTACATGTAGCTCTTCTAGCAGGCAGATTGCTACTCTCCTTGACACTAGAATTGTGCTAACAATCTAAGGTAAAGTGGTCTACCTTGCCACAACACCAGCACTCAAACTTGTTGTACCTTTGTTTAGGTATAACCCTAGCTGAATTATCTACAGCATGCTTCTTGTTTTGTGCTGGGGTTTTGCCTTTAGATTTGGACCTAGCAGTCCAGGCAGGTTTTTTAAACCCTAATCCAGCCTTACCCTTTTGAGGTACAAACTCATCAATCAAGGGTAAAACAGATTTAGGTTTAGAAAAGCTAGCCACAATCTCTTTCTCTTTCTGAAGTCTAACCTCCAGATTTCTAATCTGATCATTCTTGAATGTGATTGTGCCCATTTGAATAACAGTTATGTTTTTCAATCTGGCAATCTCATTCAGTTTTTGATCTAGCAACTTCTCTGAATCTAATGTAGTCATCTTAAGGTCTGCAATTTCCTTAGCCTGAGATTTGGCCAGGTTTTTGCTCTTCTTAAGTGAAAGATATTGTACCTAAACACCTAGAGGGGGGGTGAATAGGTGACTTGAATCTTTTTAACTTTTTAAGGCAGCAATCAGATTTTATCTCAGAGTTATATCTATTTGTACACAGCAATCACACAGCAATCACAGAATATCACAGCACACAGTAGACACACAGTTTTATAGTGGTTCCCCAAGGTTTGGGTACATCCACTTTCCCCCTTCGCCTATCTAGCAGTGTACTAGATTCGGCCCAACTTCTCCACTATCTCAGATCCTCAGATCTTACACTCAGAACCCACAACACAGGTTCCTACACCTCAGGCCCAAGGCCCTACAACTCAGCTTCTTCACAAAGCCTACACTCAGCCACCAAGGCCTACACTCAGCCATCAAGGCCTACACTCAGCCACAACAGGCCTACACTCAGAGATTTCAATCTGCTACACTCAGGCACTCAAGCCCTACACTCAGCCTTTATAATTACAGGCTTACAAGACTCGGATCCCTAAGGATCCTACAAGATAAAATGAATACAACAATTATAACTCAACAACTCAGAGACAAGAGAGAAGAGTTGTGAGATTCTTGATGAGTTCTTGGAAGAACTCAGCTGAAATCAATCTGACTTGGCTTTCTTCAAAGCTTCTTGAATGTAGAACTCAATAAGATTGACCTCTTCTGCAGTTGATCCTTGATCTCTGCTACTTAAGATTCAGAATAAATCTGAACCCTTCTTCTCAGCCTGGTTCCAATGGCTGACTTCTTGGATGGAGCTCTCTCTCTCCACCTTCTTAGATCTTCACTTGATAGCTAGATCTTCTTTAGACAATCACTTGATCAATGATCTGAACCCTTTCAACCACAGTTTCTGTAGATTGTATAAGCCTATTTATAGGCCTTCTTCATGGTAACAGGCTGGTCCGGTCCATAACTGATTTCTGACAACTCTGACAGGTGCAGTAGACCGGCTGGAATGGCAGCTGTCAAGTCATACAGTCAGTTCTTGAAAATTCTGTAACTGTCTGTAAGTGTCGAGACTGTCTGTCTTTAAGTGTCGATACTTATAGACTAAGTGTCGACACAAGTTGTCTAAGTGTCGACACTAGCCTACAAGGTGTCGACACAACTCCTTGTGTTGTAGATTTTATATCTCGACACTCTTCTTCTTCATGTGTCGACACTGATATAGAGTGTCGACACAACACTTTGTTCTTCAGCACTTTGTTGACTTCTTGTAAGTGTCGACACAACTCCTTTGTGTCGACACATCTTCATGTGTTGAATCTGATAAGTGTCGACACTTCTTCTTGGTGTCGACACATGTCTTCAGTGTTGATACTTGCTGAGTGTCGACACATTGCTCTGGGTGTCGACACATTCTTCTTCTGTTGAGACTCTGGCTGAGTGTCGACACATCTCCTCAGTGTCGACACTTGTACTTAGAAATTTCTGAACTTTGCTAAGTGTCGAGTCTTCAGCTGAGTGTCGACACATTGATCTGGGTGTCGACACTTTCTGAAAGATATAGTACCTAAACACCTAGAGGGGGGGTGAATAGGCTTACAAAACTCAGATCCAAAGGATCCTACAAGATAAAAATGATTATACAATTGTTAACTCAGCAACCCAAAGACAAGAGAGGGGAGTTGTGAGTTTCTTGATGAGTTCTTGGAAGAACTCAGCTGGAATCAATCTGACTTAGCTTTCTTCAAAGCTTCTTGAAAGTAGAACTCAATAAGACTGACTCCTTCTGCAGTTGATCCTTGATCTCTGCTTCTTAAGATCCAGAATAAATCTGAACCCTTCTTCTCAGCCTAGTTCCAATGGCTGATTTCTTGGATGGAGCTCTCTCTCTCCAACTTCTTAGATCTTCACTTGATAGCTAGATCTTCTTTAAATCTGAACTGGACTTGTGTTCAATCTCTTCAACAACTTGTTGATCCTTTATCTCTTCTGTAGACAGTATAAGCCTATTTATAGGCCTTCTTCATGGTAACCGGCTGGTCCGGTCCATAACTGAATTCTGACAACTCTGACAGGTGCTGTAGACCGGCTGGAATGGCAGCTGTCAAGTCATCCAGTCAGTTCTTGAAAATGCTGTAACTGTCTTTAAGTGTCGAGACTTTCTGTCTTTAAGTGTCGACACTTATAGACCAAGTGTCGACACATGTTGTCTAAGTGTCGACACTAGTCTACAAGGTGTCGACACAACTCCTTGTGTTGTTGATTCTTTATCTCGACACTGCTTCTTCTTCATGTGTCGACACTGAAATTGAGTGTCGACACAAGTACTTGTTCTTCAGAATTTTGCTGAATTCTTCTAAGTGTCGACACAACACCTTTGTGTCGACACATCTTCATGTGTTGTATCTGTCAAGTGTCGACACTGCTTCTTGGTGTCGACACATGTCTTTATTGTTGATACTTGTTGAGTGTCGACACATTGCTTTGGGTGTCACACTTACATCTTCACTCGAGACTCTGGCTGAGTGTCGACACATTCCCTTAGTGTCGACACTTGTACTTAGAATATTCTTGAACTTTGCTGTTCTTTGCTAAGTGTCGACACTTTCTTCAAGTGTTGAGTCTTCAGCTAAGTGTCGACACATTGTTCTGGGTGTCGACACTTACTTCCAGTGTTGACTCTTCTGCTAAGTGTCGACACATTGTTCTGAGTGTCGACACTTGTACTTAGTCTCTGCTGACTTTTGCTGAGTGTCGACACAGCTCCAAGTGTCGACACTTTCTGATGTAGACACAGCTTCACTGGGTGTCGACACAACTGTTAAGTGTCGACACAGCTTTACTGGATGTTCTTCATTGAGTGTCGACACAGCTCCTTGTGTCGACACTTTCTGTCTGGTGTCGACTCAGCATCCCTGGTGTCGACACAATGACTCCAAGTGTCGACACTGCTTGCCTGGGTGTCGACACAAGTCTTCTTAAGTGTCGACACTTTCCCTCTGGGTGTCGACACATGGACTTAGAAACTTTTTCATCATTTCCTGCAAATACTTAACCTGCACAAGGTAACTCAAAATACATCAAATACATTTTGATGTATATCATTGAGTTGGGTGAGGCTTCTTCAAATCAGGTACATTTAGACCAATGTACCCAACAATCTCCCCCTATTTGGAGAAGTTATAACCCTTAGTCAATGATATACACCATTCATAATAAAATTATAAAATGATGTAAAGCAGGATTATATACAGCAGGGTAAACATAAACATGTATTAATCACACATGTATACAAATATATCATCACAGAACAAATATGAAATAGACATACACATCATCACAGAACAAATATGAAATAGATTTAACATATAACACATTATTCTAATATCTGTCATATTCATTTTCAGAAGTTCACAAAATGTTTTACATCAAAAAGATTACAAAGTAAACTTCAAGAAAATTCTAATTCTATTTCTGTTCTCGCTCCTTAATCACTATGCCTTTTCCAGCTTGAACTTTAGCTTGAACAGGAGCATCAGCAACTTCAGCATCAGCAGGCTTCTTGCCTTTCAAGTCTTTCTTCTTAAGCTCTTCTGCTTTGATCTTTTGTCTTTCAAAGTAATGGTATGGCTTTGGAAAGTACTTGCTAGGCTCCAGAGCTGTAGGAGGTAGCTTTCCCATCTTGGTCTTCCTTCTAAATTGTACTATTGCATCCTGCCTTATCTCATGTTTTCTCCATTCAGCCTCAGAAAACCATTTGTTCCTGTCATGCACATTATCTTTGGCAGCTTTCCAGGCAGTCAAAATGATATTTCTTGAGGTAGGGCTCCACTGTTCAAAGTCTGGCCTTTGTTCAGCTTGTTCCCTAAACCTCTTCTTAGACAATCTTGTCTCTTCTTCTTTCTGCAGTGCTTCTTCTTCTTCTTTCTGAAGAGCTGCTTGCATAGCTTCAGATATAGGCTGAACCACTTTTTCTAGAATGACATTGGACTTCCCTTCAGTTGGGTTATACATGTGATGAATATCAGCTTGCACCATTTCAAAATCTGGTGGAGGATAGATCAGTTGAGCTACCTCTGGTTGCTCACCTCCAAGATAGGCAGGGTTAATTCCAGATTCTGCTACATTGTCATCATCACAAAGAGGAGGATAGCCCAATGTAGCTCTGATGGAATTAGATATCCATTTGGCATGATCAGAGCTAGTTTTGACTAAAACTCTCTCCCCCTTTATGACTTCTCTAGCCATGTGATCTCTGACATCATCCTTCTGGAATCTGATTTGACTATCCAAGTATCTGACTCCATCTTTAAAGAAAGGTTTGAGCTTATTAAGTTGTTCAGATATGGCCTTCTGGGAGTCTTGAATGGCAGTCTTAACAGCAGTGATTTCTTCTTGGAATACTTTGTCAAATTCAGCTTTAACATCAGCAGTAGAGGTAGAAGGTCCAGCACCTATATTCTTTAATTCTGTGACAATTGCATTATGAGATGCTGTCAGATTGTCATTCATCCTGAGTTGATTTTCAAGTACATAACCTTGCTTCACAGCTATGTCATCCACTTGGGCTTTTATCTTCTCCTGATGAGTTGCAAGATAGACTACTGCATTCCCACCCTTGTGGAAGCAGTCAGTCATTTCCTTCTTGTTAAGATTCATTTCAAATCTTATTGACTTGATATCTTGGGCCAGATCAAATTGTAGTGATTTCTGCCCTTCATCCACATACTTCTCAATTGTTTTCCTATGTTCATCCAATTTAATCTGCATAGCAACCATCAGTGCACTATAATCAACTGATGGTGCTTGATGAACTAAAGGTTGTGGAGCAACAGTTTGCAAAGCCTTCTTATAACTCTGACTTCTTCTCTTGAATACATAAAGTTTCTGTTTCTTTGCCCTTGCAGCCTCCTCATCTTCAGATGCTGAGGAGCTAGCAATTTCAACCCTCTCCTTAGGGCTTGGGGGCCTCTCAGTCTGCACAGCAGGTGCCTTTTCAGTTTCTTGTCTTGCAGGCTCTGCATGAACTTGCACTTGCGCCCCCTCAAGTGGAGCATTCTCTCCTTCAGCAGCAGTAGTTTCTTTACCAAAGTCTTCTTGATCTAGATTTAAGAAAAGATCTTCCATGGTATACTCTTGTGGAGACAGAGCAGGAGAAATTATGGTCTCTTCAACCACTGGATCAGGAACTATTGGAGCTGCAACAGATGTGTCTTCCAAGACAGCATCTGTGACTTAATTATCCAGCTGAGTTTGTTGATGAACATCAGACAAATCAGTATCCTCTATAGGAAAAGCTAAAGTATTGAGTTCAGTGATTACCTCTAGGATAATGTTAGTTGCTTGTTCACTTTCCAGTGTAGTGGGTTCATCTACAACTGGAAACTCCCCCTGGATTTGATCCTTGTGTATGGGGCTAGCTTGAGGTAGCTCCCCCTGGATCTCAGCATCATCTTGAGGAGCTAGAGACTTCACAGCAGGCTCTTCCTCATTCTCATCTGAAGTGAAGACAACCTGTTCTTCACTATCTGAGCTGCTAGTGGACTCTTGAGCCACTGGGGCAATTTTCCTTTTCTTCTTTAATGGAATCTCCTTCTCAGAAACTATCTTCTCAGGGGTTGGCATCTCCTTAGTCAACACCCTGTCCCATCTAGAGAACAACCTCATGTCCATTTTTCTCATATGATTTATTTTGCTTCCAGCAGCTGTACTCATAACTTCAGGTATTACACCAGCAAGGTAAAGACTTAAAATCCTGCCCAGGTTGGGCTTCTTCAAGCTTTCTTTGATTTTCTCAAACACTATAACTGACCAGTCTGTGTTTAGAGTGAAGATTATCCTTGTCATTATACTAAACATATGGGCAGACACTCTGTCATGCCCTCCTGGCTTGCTGAGTATGACTTTGCCAACAATCTCAGAGAGGAATTTCCCTTGATTGTTCATGCCTTTTCTAAGAAACACTGATCCAAGCTTCATCTTAGGATCCAGTCCACACCAGGTTAGAGCTTCCCTGGTATTTGGTTGTGTCGACACCTACTTGACATGTGTCGACACTAATATTCAGAAGTGTCGACACCAACTTCCTAGATGTGTCGACACCTTTTTCCTGAAGTGTCGACACTTACTTTCTGTGTCGACACAGAAATCTCTATGTGTCGACACCTTTTTACTTGGCCATTCCCAATTTTGTAAACTTTCTCTAAGTTTATCATTCCTAGTTCAATTTTAAACCTATTGAACTTAGCTTCTTCTAGGGGCTTAGTATACATATCAGCTAGTTGTTCATCTGTTTTAACATATTCAAGTAAAATATCTTCTCTTTCTACATGCTCCCTAAGAAAATGATATTTAATTTCAATATGTTTTGTTCTACTATGAGATACAGGATTATTGGCTATTGAAATAGCACTAGTAGAATCACAGAAGAGTGGAGTTCTACTTACCTGAAATCCATAGTCCTCAAGCTGATGTTGTATCCACAGAAGTTGAGCACAGCAACTTCCTGCAGCCACATACTCTGACTCTGCAGTGGAGATAGCCACACTTGTTTGCTTTTTGCTACTCCAAGAAATTAGTCTCCCACCTAGGAATTGACAGGTTCTAGTAGTGTTTTTTCTATCTTCTTTGCATCCTGCAAAGTCTGCATCTGAATAACCTGTTAGTTCAAAATCCTCATTCCTAGGGTACCAGAGGCCTAGATAGGGAGTGCCCTTTAGATATCTCAGTATTCTTTTAACTACTGTCAAATGAGACTCTTTAGGGCAGGCTTGATACCTTGCACAGACACATGTAGCATACATGATATCTGGTCTACTTGCAGTCAAGTATAATAGGGAGCCAACTATCCCTCTATACAAGGTTTCATCTACAGGTTTCCCTGCATCATCCTTGCTAAGAGACATACTTGACCCCATAGGAGTCTTCATGGTACTGGATGAATCCATATCATACTTCCTTATGAGTTCTAGGGTGAACTTAGACTGACAAATGGATAAACCACTCTCAGTCTGTTTAACTTGGAGACCCAAGAAAAACTTCAGCTCTCCCATACTACTCATCTCAAATTGACCTTGCATAAGTTTTACAAACTTTTTGCAAAGGCTGCTTTCAGTAGACCCAAATATAATGTCATCTACATATATTTGGACTAGTATAACTTTGCCTCTAGATTCCCTAAGGAATAGAGTCTTATCTATTTTCCCCCTTGAGAACTTGTTCTCAATGAGGAAACTAGATAGGGTTTCATACCAAGCACAAGGGGCTTGCTTTAACCCATATAAAGCTTTCCTAAGTCTATAGACATGATGAGGTAGAGTTGAATCAACAAAACCTGATGGCTGTTCCACATAGACTTCTTCTTTAAGATTACCATTCAGAAATGCTGACTTGACATCCATTTGGTAAACTTTGAATCCTTGAAAGGTTGCATAGGCCAGGAACATCCTTATGGCTTCCAGTCTGGCTATTGGAGCAAAGGTTTGATCAAAGTCAATACCTTCTTCCTGCCTATATCCTTTAGTAACCAATCTTGTTTTATTCTTAATGATTACACCTTGTTCATCCAACTTATTCCTGTAGATCCACTTGGTTCCAATTATATTGTGGTCTTTAGGTTTAGGAACAAGTTCCCAGACCTTGCACCTCTTGAACTGATTCAGCTCTTCTTGCATTGCTTCAGTCCATTATGGATCCAGAATGGCTTCTTCAAACTTCTTAGGTTCAACTTGGGATAGAAAGCTGGAGTAGACTGCTGCATTCAGGTTTCTGCTCCTTGTTTGTACCCCTTGTCTTGGATCTCCAATAATCTGCTCTACTGGATGATCTCTAAGATGCCTATTGGCTGGAGGCATCCTGACTTCTGGTTGAACCTCTTCAGTTTCATCATCTTGCTGTACTCCTTGAACTTCATCAGCAATAGGTACATGTAGTTCTCCCCCTGGACAACAGCCACTGTCTTCTACTTGCTGTCTTGCAGTAGGTACTTCTTCTATAGTAAGCTTGTCCATCTTCTTTGTTAAACCTGTGGGGCTGCATACACTACTAGACAACTCATTGTTAATAAGTTTAGTCTCATCAAATACTACATGTACAGTTTCTTCTACAACTTGAGTAGACAAGTTGTAGACTCTATAAGCCTTACTATTGTTGTTGTACCCAACAAAAATTCCCTCTTGGGACTTGGCAGCAAACTTAGTTAAGTAAGACTTTCCATTGTTAAGTATGAAGCACTTACAACCAAAGATCCTGAAGTAGGATAGGTTTTGGTTTCCTGCCTTTCACAACCTCATAGGGGGTCTTGTTGAGGCCTTTAGTTATGGTAGCCCTATTAATAACATGGCATGCAGTATTGACTGCTTCAGCCCAGAAATATTCTGGTAGTGATGTATCACTTAATAGGGTTCTACCTGCCTCAATCAAGGTCCTATTCTTCCTTTCAGCAATGCCATTTTGCTGAGGTGTTCTAGGTGAAGAAAACTCTTGAAATATCCCAAAGTCTTCACATAGTTTTGTCATGCTATCAGACTGAAACTCAGTACCATGGTCACTTCTTATTTTGACCACTGTACTATTTAGTTCATTCTGAATTTGTCTAACAAACCTATAGAAGACATTGGGTGTTTCAGATTTCTGTCTTAAGAAGAACACCCAGGAAAACCTTGAGTAGTCATCTACAACTACAAAGGTATAGACCTTCCTACCTAGGCTGTGAACTGGCATTGGACCAAAGAGATCCATATGCAAGAGGTATAAACACCTCACAGCATCTTTGTTTTCTATGCTTCTAAAGATGGATCTAGTCTGCTTGCCCTTTTGACAAGCTAAGCAAATACCCATCTTTAACACACTTAACTTGAGGACCATTCCTCACTAACTCTTTGCTAAAGAGTTTGCCAATTGTCTTGTAGTTAAGATGGGCAAGCCTCTTGTGCCATTTGACACAATGAGAGACTGTCTCATCAGCTACAAGACACACTTGAGAACCATTGTTCTCACACATAATGTCTAGGCAGTAGACATTCCTCTTTCTATAACCTGTCAAAATGATCTCTTGATCAGTTGACCTCTTGATATGACAACCATTCTTAACAAATGAGATGTCATATCCTACATCACTTAATTGACTTATACTTATTAGGTTGTGTTTCAACCCTTTAACATAAGCCACTTGAGTAATGGTAACCAAGTTACTAGAAATGTTTACCAAATCCTTTGATGATTCCTTTTTCAGAACCACCAAAGGTGACTTTTGGACCATCTTTGATTGGAATGTAGTCCCTTAGTAATCCTTTGTTCCAGTCATATGTCTGGAACATCCACTGTCCAAGTACCATATTGGGGCATGGCAACTTGGACTCACCTGCAAAACATATTAATGAACCTTAGAACCCAAAGTATTCTTGGGTCCTTGGTACTTGTTAGTTTGCAACTTGATAAAGCTACCTACTGGTTTTCCAATAGGCAGTTTGCTACACACTTTGGCACTAGCATTGTGCCAACAGTCCATTGCAAAGTGGCCAACCTTGCCACAGCACCAACATTCAAACTTATTGTACCTTTGCTTAGGTACTGTCTTTATTGTCTTATCTACAGCTGACTTGTTGAGTGTTGGGGCTTTGCCCTTGGACTTGGACTTGGACTGCTCAGTCCTTGCAGGTTTAATAAAACCCAGTCCAGCCTTGCCTTTGTGATGAACAAATTCATCAATTAAAGGTAGCACTGACTTAGGTTTAGAAAACCTAGCAACAAGCTCTCTCTCCTTCTGAAGATTGATCTCCAGACTCTTGATTTGATCATTCTTATAGGTGATAGTCTCCATCTGAATCACTGTTATGTGTTTCAGTCTGGCTATCTCATTAAGCTTTTAATCAAATAACTTCTCAGAATCTGTTGCAGCAGCTTTGAGATCAGCAATTTCCTTTGCCTGACTTTTGGCTAGGGACTTGCTCTTCTTGTAAGCTTGCAACAGTACTTTATATTCATCTATCAGCTGAGGAATATCTTCCTCAGACTCAGATACACTCTCATCATTTGATGATGATGAATCTGATTCTGTACTAGAACAAGAAACTGAACTTAAAGTTGAACTTTGTACCTTACTTGGTCCTGGCTGCTCCAGGATTCTATCACCTTCTGTCAATGCCATTAGCCCTTGGCATTGATTGTCTTCTTGTTCATATATAGACTCCAAAATC